>CM062813.1:335225916-335804421 GCA_031772625.1 Pinus tabuliformis | reverse complement strand
CTCCATTCTTCCTTCATGCTTTAGGGGGCATCTGTTTACATAGTATTTTTTCACACCTCATGCACTTCCTGTGACATACCCCAAGTGCTCAAAACATGACCATTATGTAGTGTAGTCATTCATATATGTAGTTTAGATCCTCCTTAAGACATTGATTGGAAAATGCCTTGAGCTTCCCCTGAAGGAAATAGCTCTTAAACCCTGATTTGAGAATCATCGCTCTTATGAGACAAAAAACTGTGATGGTCGCCTATTGTATTATACTCGACCTGCGATGGCATCGCTCTATTTACTTGTATACCCGTGATGATCCTAGAAATGCAATTTTCCCAAAGAGGATGAGAAGCTTCGTGATCTAGAAGCTTCCAGAGAGGTGAGATGGAGGTTGTTTGGTGTAGATAAGGTTGAGTTCTCCCAACTTGGCCTCTTGGTATTATCCCTATGAGCTACCTCCTTGAGATGAGGGCCTATTCCAATCTTTGGAGAGATCCTAACTCCCTTTCCCGGCCTATATATTCATCCTCTCCCAGTCCCAAATGGTTGGTCTATGTCTATTTGCACCCTTATCCTAAGATTGTGCCTATATGCTACTCATTTGGCTTGGAGGAGTGCTTGGAGAGATTAGCTTGGACTTGGATATTAATTCAAGGAGAACCTATTGACATCAAGGCTTGGGTGTATGCTTCCTCCTTCATTCTGTTAATACACAACTTTTGGCTCATTTTCCATTGATGTGTATGCTCATGTCTCATATATCTTAACATTCCTTGATCAATTAAGTAGGTTTCTTTTGAATATGCTATTTGTATTTGCATACATTGTTGGGTCTTGATCTCTTTTGCAGGTGCATAAACACTATGAGCAGTAGGAATGAGCTCGTGATGCAAGTGATTCAAGATCTTCAATAAAGGATGACTTGATAGCATCAGAATGGGGTAGGCCATCTTCTTTGTCTCGCTTTTCAATTATAACTTAGGAAAGTGTCTAGTGGATTGTCATGTAGGTTGCTAGTCACACTCATTGGGTTAGAGGGATCATCTATGTCCGCAAAGAGAATTTACCTCAACAACAATAACTTGGGAAACCCTTTTGGGAGAAAACCCAACTTGAAGGTGAGGTTGTTATGCTCTCTTTCTATGAATGGAAATGGATGCAAGCACAAAGAAGTGAGCCTTGTGGCCCATGGGCTATTATAGTGCACAAACCCTCTTTTTTTCTATCTCCCTATCCACGCTCAACTACTCTACTCATCTATGGATCAAAATGCACTCGAATAGAATGGAACCCCTTTTTATTTTATTGGTTCAGTTTTAACACAACCCAATATCCTACTAGTGGTTAAGTTTGACTCCTTCAAGTCTTAACTAGAGTTATAATATGGACTCTTCTAGATTATTCTTCATCGAGATCACATGGCTAGCCCATTTTCTATGAATAATGGGTCTAACATGGCATCCTCTTGAATTATGGTGATCAAAATAAGAAGGTCAACTTTTGAGTGGCACAACTTTCACATATGGACTTCAATTGAAGCTATTTGCATTGTTAGAAAGGTATTTGTGTAGAATAATGCCAAAATGTGTTTCACTTAAGCGACATAGTTTTACCACCAAAAAATGTCGATTAATGCCTCAAATTGCTTATGGAAGGTTTCAAACACCAATTCGTCAAATTGGAAGTAGTCGGTAAAAATCGTCCTATGGGTTGAATCCTCCAATTTTTCCACTGTGATGGATGAAAAATAATATAATTGCCCAATCTAGATCACACCATCCCATTTTGGGAGGTTTTTGGTTCCCAAACACTCCTACATAATGAGGTGAGGATGTTTTTCCTCTAGCTTCTCTTGGGTGTACCATTTAGATTGTCCCAAAAGTTGCCCACTAAACCCAATATTCCAAAGGTCATGTTGCCCCTGTCCTGTAGTTTTGGACATTTTCTACAAAATTGTATCCTCAGTCAACTTTGTCTAATCATTTGGTCCCAAATCCTCTACAAAAGGTAGGACATGTTCCTCTTCCTGATATAGCATGGAAGGTTCATAGAGTTTAGATTATTTACATTGACAACTGAATAAATGCACATGTATGGGGTTAGATTGAGTCTATATGCATTATCTCCCACCTTCTCTAGTATATCAAAGGGACTATATCACAGAGTCTTTTCTTGCCAACACCCCATAACATTTTTTTGTTCAACAGTAACCATACTCTCTCTCCACCTTGAATGACTTCTCTATCCCATGATAATCATATCTAGCCTTATGTTTTTCCTATGAATTCTATATTGTCTCATGTACATGTATATAGATTTTCCCTATCTTCTCCACAATTTTTTCTTCCCTTAAGGCATCCCCTGTAAGATCCTCCCTCACTCCTCCTTTATGCCAATATGAAATATCCAAAGGTGAAGGTGGAAAATATATAAAACAAGTTTCAAATGGGGACTTACCAATAGAAGTGTGGACTAGTATATTATAAGAGTGTTGTATATATACTAAATTTTCATCCCAAGTATTTAGATTATTTTGATTGTAACCCCTCAAATGTTACACCAACTTTCTTTTGAATGATGGATGGATTGTTGCAGACCTTTTCAACTTTTTGTCCATCTCCTCCCATAATGTAGATCAAAAGAAACTGATAAATATTGTGTCCTTGTCTAAAATGGCACTCCTTGGTATCCCAAAGTGCATAAAATCCTCTCTAAAGAACAAGTTTGTTGCTTCTTTCCCATTGATAGACTTTTGATAGGGTAATAGAACACACTTCTTGTTAAATCTTTCAAATTCCACCACTACAATAGATAAGACAAATAGTGTTGGAATTTAGTGTACTTCAGTTCACGAATTGGACACCTTTTCTGGCGTAAAAATGGGTGCAATCAGGAATGTTTATCATCGCACTAGATTTAGTGCTGAAAATTGAGTCTAGAATAGCGCCAGAAATCTCGCCAAAAATTGCATCGAAATTTCCGTCGAAAATTACTCCATAAATTGTGTCAAGCATAGTGTTGGGAATAGCACTAGAAAGAGCATCAGGAATAGCACCAGGATTTTCTTGCAATTTGGCTTATGGTTGGGCATCCATTTTTGCTTCTCGCTTTGCTTCTAGTTTTGGTTCTAGTGTGGCTTCCAATTTGGATTCCATTGTTGCTTCCTTTTTAGCTTCCAAGCATGAGGAATAGCACCAGGATTTGCATCCAGTTTGGCTTCTAATTTGGCTTCCAGTTTTGTTTCTTGTTTTGCTTCTAGTGTGACTTCCAATTTTGCTTCCATTGTTGCTTCTTTCTTTACTTCCAAAAATTATTATTTTTTTGCATACATTTATATTAATATATTTTATTTCAATTCAATTAGTTAAATATATCATGTCTCTTAAATAAGTTATATAATTATACAGTAAGTCATATGAATGCATTTGAAATATTTTATAGGATAACATTTATGAATATTTTTTAGTGAAACAAACATCCATACAAGTTAACAACATCATTATACTTATTAAACCTCCATTAAAATAGAATCTACAACATCGAGTATATATTAAATAACAAGATAATTATTGTAACATGATTATCATCTATAATTAAAACAAGTGAGTCAAATATATATAATTTAAGTGAATTTGACAACATCCAACATAAGCATTAAATCAAAACCATCATGCATAATAAATATGCATCCAAATCATCAACCACTTTCAATATATAATTTGATGTTTCAAATAAAATACATCATATCATACATAACTATAAAGTGAAATTCAAATTACTAATAGATCAATAACTTGTAAATAAAATACATCCAATAGTCGACATAATTCAAAATGATACATCATGTACAAATGATATAAATAAAAATGATAAATTATGTAAGACAAAATTATACAAGTCAATATGATACATCATGTTCAAATGATATAAGTCAAAATGATACATGTAAAAAAGATACAACTCAATAATATGGTACTGAAGGCCGTCAAAATGATACATATGATAGTAACCATGAAAATCAACATCACAACAATATATCATAAATGATCCATGATGCAGTCTATATGATCATGAATGTCACTGGATGCTACCAACAAATGCCTCATGATCATCACCACCATCTTGATCATCATCATCATCATCATCACCTGTATCGGCATTGGCCTCGTTGTCATTGTATATGTGTCATCATGAGAATCATCTGCCATCTCAGTATTGGACCCAATGTGATCTGGATCTATGTGATGAGGACCATTCATATCTTCTAGAAGATCCTTATTCTACAAAAAAAACATTTAGAATGAAAATTTATTATTTATTTCATGCAATAATTAATTTCTCTGTTATATATCTAATATTACAACATATGAAATGAAACGATAATCATATTACATCATATCAAAGTGCACATATGATAATAAAATTTCAAATAAGTTACAACTAAGATGTCATTCCAATGATGTAAAACATTCAACAATTCTAATAAACGTTAGTAAATATCATTAAAAAAAGTATTATAAAATTTAACTATCAATTGTAATTTCTATTACATAAGCTTAAGTACAAACCCTCTCCATTTTCTGCCATATATATACTACATTTCCACACTCAAGTGAAGGGATGGTCAATGTTTCCTTTCAATGTTGAGTAGCTAGATGTAGTAAAGGTGTTGAAGATGAAATGGTTATGGGGCTTGTTTCCACACAAAATGTGGTGAACAAGAAGGGACGATGATGAGCAGCACTGGTTCACGTGCAATCTGGGTGATGAAGCAGACCTCTGACGACCAGGCTAAAATCTCATAGCTTGAAACAACGTTCTGAGATAGGGTGTTAACTTGGTATATGAAATACAAAGCAACTACTCGAGTAGGTCAGACCAGGAACTTGTTAGAGATCAAGTAGACCTTGTTAAAGGAATTTCAAAACCCTAAGTCTGAATCTCAGTGCATTTCTAACCTCAAATAAATTAAACAAGTCCAAGGAGAACCAGTCTGAGACTATGACTAGAGGTTCAAGATATTGTTGGATTGGTTAACATTTCAAATTCTTGATGCACAACATAAGGAATGGTTTATTGCTGGACTCCTTCCTCATATAAGGATGCCTCCCACTTAGCAGAGATTGCCATTGCATTTGAAGGCACTGGAAATATCAATGCGACTAGAGTCAACTCGAGGTGGAGCAGAAGGATGAACAAGAATGGCACAAGTGAAATTGCAACTGGTAGCGTTGACTCTATAGTTGCAAGAAGTGATGAAAGGGAGCTTCCCTTTGTCTATGTCACTTCCTAGAGAAATGGTTGTGTTTGAAGCTCACTTATAGAATAGCTAGGAGATAGAGGGATCATTCCACCCTAGCCCTAGGATTATAGGTCAAAACAAGACAACAACTTGTGGGAGGATGAAATAACTAGACTTTAATTTAAGAATGAAGACAAGGAAGGTGACCTAGAGGTGACCTAGGGTTGTCCTAAAGGGCTACTATAGGTCTAGACTAGAACTGTAAGTTTATTTTTCATTACAACTTCTACAAGGTAAACATTTTCCATATATATGATTGTTGCAAATTATTTGTGCTTGCCTAACAGTTTGAGAACATATTCAAGGTAGAGTTTGCCAGGGCTAGTAATTAGGGGTCAAAGTCAAAATCAAGATAATCCTTGGAATCTATGAATTGGCATTGGTCACTTCACAGATTGGGCATGATGTACCTCTATTCACTGGTGAACCTATGGATTTTAGATGTTGCAACAATTTTCAACTAAATAAATTGAACTTCCTTATGAAATAGCCTCATATTAATGAATTTGAATGGTGTTGGAATCCATTTGAAATTAGAATTGAAACCTAATGCAAACATAGTTGATTATTCCCTTTGTTGATCAAGATTATTTATCCCAACAAATGTTTCTTTTGGTCAATTGTATACAAGGTGAAGGTTGAGAATTGGTTACATGAATTACAACCATTCATCATGGGTAGGATCATTTAACTTGCTTGGACTAACAAAGGATCCTTGAACACGAATTGATAAATTTTTGGTTTTTTAAATGAATTGCATTTACAATCGATTAATGAATTGCATTGAAAAAACCATTTAGTTTTAGAGACATCATTGTTTTCTTTTATATTTGTTTTCACAATCATCCATGTTGATGAGATAAACATGCCATAAGCCTACTGTTTATGGATCATATGTCATCAAAGAAGTTGAATTTGTGGCCTTGAAGGAGGTGTGGCACCTTGAGGATAAAATTGAGGGGGTAGAAAGGCATTTCATATTGCTTGTCAAAGCTTGAAAGTGGGCAGTCAAAGAGGTGATTCTGCCACCCAACACTACACCATCACTTGGGGAATCAAGAAAACAAATTGAGAAGCACAAACATGGATAAAAAATGGATTGAGAAGAAAATATTGTAACAACGGATGTTGTAACAGTAATCCATTTCATCTTGCTTGTCAAATATTGAAGGTGGGTAGCTAAAGAGGTGTTCCTACCACCCAACACTATAGTAATGCTTGGGGGATCAAGAAAACAAATTGAGAAGCACAAACATAGGTAACAGTAGATTGAGAAGAAGATGTTGTAACAACAAATGCCATAACAACATGTCAATGTTAAATCTATTGAAAACATTGTAATAGTTGTTGCTGTAACACCCATTACTGTTGAAAATGTTTAAATTGTTGTAAAATTTGATGTTATAACAACTGCTACTATTGAAACTGCTAAAAAAGTTACCATTATAGCAGATGATGTAACAACAGATGTTATAACAATAAATGGGATAGAAAACCATTTCATCCTGTTTGTCAAAGCTTGAAAGTGGGAAACCAAAGAGGTGTTTATGTCACCCAACACTACACCATCACTTGGGGGATCAAGAAAACAAATTGAGAAGCACAAACATAGGTAACAATAGATTTAGAAGCAGAGGTTGTAACAACGTATGTTGTAGCATCAGATGCCATAACAAATGTTGTAACATTGGATGTTGTAACAACAATCCATTTCATCTTTCTTTTCAAAGCTTGAAAGTGGGAAGCCAAAGAGGTGTTTCTGCCACCCAACACTATACCATCACTTGGGGGATCAAGAAAACAAATTGAGAAGCAAAAACATAGGTAACAGTGGATTGAGAAGCAGATATTGTAATAGTGGATGTTGTAACAATAGATGCCATAATAGGATTTTAATGTTAAATTTGCTGAAAATGTTGTAACACCCAATCCTATTGAAAATGTTGAAATTGTTGTAAAATTTAATGTTATAACAATTGCTACTATTGAAACTACTGAAATAGTGACCATTACAGCGAATGTTATAACAATGGATGTTTTAACAACAGATATTATAACAATTGAGGGGATAGAAAGTCATTTCATCTTGCTTGTCAAAGCTTGAAAGTGGGTAGCCAAAGAGGTGTTTCTGCCACCCAACACTACACCAGCACTTAAGGGATCAAGAAAATAAATTGAGAAGCACAAACATAGGTAACAATAGATTGAGAAACAGATGTTGTAACAACGGATGTTGTAACAATAGATGTTGTAACAACAAATGTTGTAACAACATATTCCATAACAGTTGTCAATGTTAAATTTGTTGAAAATATTGTAATAGTTGATGTTGTAACACCCATTACTATTGAATTGTTGAAACTGTTTTAAAATTTGATGTTATAACAAATGCTACTATTGAAACTACTGAAACAGTGACCATTACAGCGGATGTTGTAACAATGAATGTTGTAAGAGTAGATGTTATAAGAATAGATTCCATAACAATTATCGATGTTAAATCTACTGAAAATGTTGTAACAGTTGATGGTATAAAACCCATTCAGATCCATTCAACCTGGTAGTATCACCACTTTTTAGCAATTTGAAGAAGTATTTCTTAAAATATGGGAAGATAAGAAAAACCCTTTATAGATTTTGAACCAATACAAAAATTTAAAGAGGAGTAGTATTGAATTAGTGCAAGCGATTTCTGCTAGGTTATAAAATATATAACTCAATTCCATCTTATTGTAAACCTCCTTGTGGGGATGCTCAAATGCATTATGTTGAAGCCTTTAATTATGATTTCAGTCATACCAAGAGATGAGAATATAATTGATTATTTTTTAGCCACTTCAACTATTATTTTTAGGATTCTGTTGATGGTGTTGGATGTTGCAAACATTGTAAGGGTATCTCCCCGATATGAAGTCCCAATTAGACCTCACATCATTTGGTGTAGGAGTCCCATCTGGTTATACAATATGGCCACTATTGAAAAGGTTTTAAAGATATGTCTTGGTCATGATCAAACACAAGAGAACACAACACCGCTTTGGGGCAGCAAGAATGTGAGCTTTTTGAGACACCCAATGTAAGGTGTATAAGGGAGACTTCCACGAATGGTAGGGAAAATGAGCCATCAGTTGGAAAAGCATTAGTACTATCTAAAGGGGGGCCTAGGAAGAAAGATAAAGGCTTGTTGGATACCTTCATATTAGTCCACATAATAAACAACAATCGTTAAAGCATAAAAACACTCATTCAATAATAGCCATAGCTAAGCAACGAATTAGTTCATTAACTTAGTATGTAATTAAAGAAACATATACCATAAACATAACCAGAATAGTCTAACTATATCTATGATACATGTATGAAGAAGTGTCGGCTCATTGAACTTATGATTAAGAGTGAAATATCTCAAGTACATTGTTACATAGATGAAACACAATATCCAATAGTGGAACACAAAGACACAACTTGTTTCCCCAAAGAATGATTATCTCCTATGTATTACAAGAGAAGCCAAGGAAAGCCCTCTAGAATACAAACCCCTAGCTTGAGTTATGAGGAGCTATTTATAACAAATAACAATGACCTTTGAGCTTCCTCATGGCTCTTTGACTTCTATGATTATTCATATTCTATTCATGACTCATTACATTCCATATGTGACTATTCACATTCCACATGTGTCCCTTGGACTTAATTACATAGCAATTATTACATAAGACAAATTACAAATGAGACGACGACTATATAAGACAAAATTGATAATGGGACAAAGACTCCTCAAGTTGATAAGTCATTTGCTTCCTCATGGAGCTCAGTTGTAATGCAAGTGTTCCAAGCTCTGAACATTGTGGAGACAGTTTTGACCCGAACCGGCAAGTCCCCAATGTAGCACATCTTGACCTCTAGTGCCCCAGTCAATATGTTCTTGGATTTTGACTATACATTATTCCACAACCATGAAAGTTTCATACGAGATTTTACTGGTGTGGGCGTATTGCAAAATAATGTCTTTGGTTACCTCCAAGCCTTATTGTTCTGTTGCCTGCTTGATTTGCTCCATGTATTGCCTAATCTCTGGGAAGATGATATCTCTGCCTCTGATTTCTTCAAGTGTTCCTATCGAAGGCATCCCATGCTTCTATGTTAGAGACTTGAAACCATTATGCAGTCGATTATATGCAGAAATAGTACTAATCGTTTGTTCTCCAAGACGCATGTAATTTTGGTGGTGGACTCTCAACTAGACTTTATCCATCTCTACGACAATCTTGTCTCTCTTCTCCAAATGTTGCGAATAATATGGATACTTAGAATCCCCCTCTTGGAGATGATATTTTTTCTACCTTCAAGATTTTCACCACTTCCTGTGCCTTCATCTATATGCCAACAAGAGGAGCCACCACTTGTTGTAGAAGAATCTTCTCATGTATAATCGCACCAAGGTGTCCTCCATTGGCCCCAATTCTTCCTGCATGGTTGACTGCAATTCGGTCGTGTTGAAGCCTTGTGATGACAAACACTGATTCTTCGTCACAATATGTTTCGCCCGTTGCTTCGTTGCATCAAGTTCTCTTCTCAGCCCGACATTCTCATTCAACGAGTACTCAAAATTATCCTGCGCCGCTGTAGAGAATGCAACATTTTCCACCATGACTTCCCTAGGATTCCTTATGGTTTTGGAAGTTATAACCTTCTTTGTCGCAACAGAGACCATATTTTGAGCATCATTGGGAAAGTATTTATGCCTCTGCCACACAATCCTCTTCTTAAGTTGATAAAAAATTACACTGCATACATCTATGACTTTGTCTTCCCGTGGAGGTGTGATCCCCATCTCTCGAAATGGAAGATGACCACCTGTGAGGGGAGGTTCCTCTATAGTTCTTATTTCGTCATCCATGGGTTGGATGGTATCTTCTTTCTCCAACTCTTCTTCTTCAATCTCCTGAGTCAGTTGTTCTTCTTCCAGTCTTTGTGTTGCTTCTTCCTCCTGGGACTACCTCTATTGTTCTTCCTCTATTCTTCTCCTCTCTTCTTCTTCTTCTCTCCTCTCTTGTTCTACTTGAATAGCTCCTATGTTCAAAGAATCACCTTTCCACTTTCTATTGCTCTCGCCTGCCAAATCATATATGGTCCTCTTCTTGGGAGCTACTTTCCTTTCTCGAGGATTTATTTATTCTTCCTCCTATACTTGCAAATCTTGAGCTGGTGAATCTTGGGGTGAACTGGTTTCCATCCTTGTATGTGCCTTCATGTTTTCATTGTACCAATTATTTATCTTCTCATATTGTAGATATCGAAGAATACACTGTATTGTGACTGATCCTTTCACAATGTTGCCTGCATATTCTCTTGGGATCATATCCATGAAAATACTTAGTGCTGAAATGTAGGTGATCCAGCTCCTAATATCTACTGCTTCCACCTTGTGTCTCTTCAACTCATATAATATGATCCTTAATGGGAAGGTTGGCCAAGGGGCTTTCTTCCTCCAATGAATAATTCTTGATAATCCCTTGTCCAACTAATTTGACACTTCCTGCATGACCACCTTTATAGTCACATATCGCTACATAATATGAGGGGATATCTAATAACCAAAAATATGATGTATGTCCCCTCAGATGTTTCAAACAAATCTGTGATATCTTGTAGTGACTCCTTCACCTAATAATTCATGTAGGGAAGATTGATCTTGAATATCATATGAAAGATAACTACAAATAAGTGCTCAGCCAATCTTCCATATGTGCCTCTGAATCTATATTTTGATAACACTCTGCAGTGAAAGTAAACTTGGAACTTGTCCTTGGGGGTCCAATTTTAGTACATTCACAGGAACACATACTATGTGCAGATTCCATCTAAAAGAAATGAAAAAATGTAGAATTATAGGGCCTAATTTTCCCTCAAAGATGTTTTTTCATGCCCCACGTGACGTTGTAAATAAAAAGAAAATATATCTTCCCAATTGAAAGCTTTACCATGGGTTACCACAATATGGAGCATATATATCAAATTTTATTCAAACACCTCAGTGTTCTTGTTCCCATGCAACCGAAAACACATGGCTATCAGATACTGATATACATCTCTGAGAATATTTTTCAGATAAACTGCGAATGGGAAATGGAAAAAATTTGCAGGCTCTTGACAACATGATCTAATATTTTCGCTCGTGTCGAGATTGGCCCATATGTGGTAGAATTCATTGTTTGCATATTTTGTGGGCTTGAGCATCTTGTAATATGCCTGCATATCTTCTTCATAATAGGTGGCGAGTTGGCCGCCACTATCACTGCGAAGCACAAGTTAAGAGTCATCCATGTGTGTAATGATCCACTCAATTACTTCCAAACAGGAGATGACCGGGAATCTACATGCGATCCTATGCATCCTTTACATCTTGATATTAATGTACACTGACAGGTCTTCCAAGTCCTCAGGAAAATGTTTCTGCATGAATGTGTTGTATATCTTTCTCCATGTGACCTCAGTAAACTTATCAGTAAAGCACATTTATCTGCATATATTAAAATGGTTGGCTTGGAAACTTCAGAAAGTTCCCGAGTTCTTTATTCTAAGACTTCTTTAGAGGCCACTTTATGGGGAGGCATGGCTCCAATAGCTGATGAAAGGGTGATAATACTTGTAGCACGAACACATGTTTGTGGTAGCACACTCATAATGACAAGATTAGTTTAAAATGACCTACTTATGCAACAATACTTATAAATCATGTATGAAGAGCCATCACATGTAACTGGTTATAAAAATATATGAATGACAACATAAAACCACTTGCATGCATGAGAAAATAGACATGTAAACTAGGAAGGCACACTTGCAAAGCATGAAGGAGTGTAAGGGGTCATTCAGGGCTTTCCAGTGTGCTCATGCACTCTAGCAAGTGAAAGGAAATGTTAAGGGTGCACTAACACATTTCAAAGGGTCGAAGGGGTGAGATGTTGAGCCTTCAAGCCTTCACTGTGCACTCGTGCACTGAACAAGATGGGGATGGAACATTTTCGCACTCCAAAGGGACGAAGGAATGGGTTGAGAAACCATAAGGCCTTCAAAATTAGCCCATGCACTCAAAGGCAAGGAGGGTGTACTAGCACACTTCGAAGGGATGAAGGAAGATGCTCCAAGTCTTCATGATGCACTCATTCGCCAAAGGGAGGGCGTAGTTCTTCTTGGTGAAGAAGTGTGCTCAAGACGAAAACTTGGTCATCCTGGGTGCAGTTTCCAAGACTGATTAGGCTTTGGCTTTTATAAGTGCACTCTACCTATTGGAAGCTCAGAAACAAGCGTTAACAACAAGATTTGATGATAACATGAGACGAAGAAAGATCTACAAGGTTATATAGATGTTGTCACATTCACAATGGAATATGAGAGGTTGAAGAATGTGAAGTGTTTATGCATGAGATAGTATATTAACACTTGCAGGATGAAGATTGAACATAAATGCCAACAAAAAAACTGAAAAACGAAGAAACGATAGCAAGAAAAGCAAGAACAACAATGAAATCATGAAAGAGAATGAAAATATTTGACATGCAAAACTTACTTGTAGCGTTGGTTAATAAATCCACAATTGTGCGCCCAACTCAGATGAGAATGATTATGTAAATGAATGATTAATTGGGTTTATTTAAAGAAGTTTACATGAAAAATTGATTCATGCATGATCGTCGCTTGTCATCGCATGAAAGGGTTAGTTAAGATAAGTTAAGTGGGCTCCTATTTTCTAGGAGTGCACCCACATGCAACAAGATGGCTCATATATGCACCAAGAAGAACACATGTCTTTAGCATGAAGAAGTGAACTCAAGGCAGGTGCATTTTCTTAGCATGAAGGAGTGCACTCAAGGAGGGTGCACTTCTTCATCCTGAAGGAGTGTGCTCAAGTTGAGTGCATGTCTTCATCAACTTGGAGTGCAATTTTTCTTTTCTGAGTGATTTTCTTGCTTTTGTTTACTTTTTATGTGCTTTTGAGTGTTTTTTGAGTGTGTGCATGGTGAGAAGGAAATCTTCTAATTCAATATAAGTGATGAGTTCACCCAACCATGGACTAACTAACTCAAGCGTATCAAATGGTTAAGTGACGATGCTTAGGAAACATTGACTTAGAAGGATGTGACATCATGAGAAAACACACAAATAAAAATAAAACAACATGACGACACTAATGGGATTGAAACGACAGTTAATGTAGGCTCCAAAATTGACTTAGGAAAAATAATTGGAGGGTCATTGTCGCAGTGACAACGGATTCCTAATTACCTAACTAGGAAGTATGAAATTGAGGTTAAACATAGACCATCAATACCTGATAATTCTAAACATTGGAAAGTTTTTGATGATGATCAACAACTTAAAATATTCCTAGAGATCACTGAGGAGTTTGAAAATACATATATTGATGAAGAAAATCAAAATAACAGAAATGATGAAACAATGTGAGAGAATTTTCCTAAGGTACCTACTCCAAGTAGGCATCAAATAACTCAACAAATAGGTACCAAACTTATTCATTGATTTGAGAAGAAAGAACATTTGAAGTAAATATAGAATCCTAGCTTGAAAGGTTGTAGCAACATCTAAATTCATATTCCAGTTAAGAGAAAGACTTTTGTGGAAGTCTTGGAGTTGGTAGAAGTATAGAAAGCATCTTAAGTTGGCACTGCTATTGGGAAAATCATGACATCAATGGAAGGAGCAGTACCTTGATTGTGATGAAGGCTTTGCAACAACTTATAATCATGGAGGACTAAGGTATGTAGTCCTTGATTGTAAGGTACATACAACTATTTTATGCATAAAGGATCTAACATGAATTGTTTTAGTGTTTCTGTGACATGTTTCTAGGGTTTATAATATTCAACTTTGAAGGATATTGGTATCTAGATATTTTGAATCCTATGTTATTTAGAAACCCTAGTTGTATGAAAAACCCTAACTAATTGTTCCGTCATAGAAACCTTAACTCTTTATCTTTAGGGTTTGTAGGTAGTCTAGGGTATAGAACAAGGTTGGAATCAAATGAAGTCTAGGGTATGACATCATGTTCCTAGATACTATTAGGGTTTGTACTTGAAAACCGTAGGAATTCATTCTTTAATATTCCATAAAGAAACCCTAGATTGGTAAATTTTTCTTCATACTCTTGTTGTTTTGTATTTTGCTTTTGGTACTTGTTAATGAATAATGCAGGTAAAAGAAGCAAAATAAGAAGCAAAGTAGCCCTTGTTCTTTGGTGATCATGTTGAAAGAGGGGAACTATAAGGATCCTGGAGTGTTTATTAAAGGTGAGTAATCATGCATTATTTCTTATTTAGTAAGGCATCATGTGATAGTAGCATATTAAGAATCTACATGATTGGATTGTTTTAAGAGAATCATCTACTCTTTTAAAGTTTTAAATCAACTTGCATAAGGTTCATCCTCTCATTGTCTAACATTATGTTAAAGGCAGCCATTCTACTAAGGTGGATCCTCAAGTGTTGGGTGTGGAGCTTGATTATCTTCTGTATTCAAAGGTATCGCCGCATTGTACCCCAGTTTAAAATGGGGCGGCAACGCCGCCTGTAAAATATTTGTTGCAGGGGGGATCCAGGGGGGGCGGCTGCGACCTTTGGGAACCCCCCCCCCTAGCGGGGGGATCGGGGGCAGTGCCCCCAAAGCTAAGAATAGATGTAAAATTTCCTTGTAAAAGTATAGTAATTTCTAGTCACTCTGGGTCGTTCATTAGGCAGAGATCTGAAGGTAGAAGTTATGTTTAATTTAGGGTTTTTTTCCCTAGAAGGCAACCCCTCACTATATATGAGGGAATTGTATTGCATCTATGTATATCTATATTCTGAGTGAGGAAGAGAGAGGAGATTGAGAGCGAAGAGGGAGTTACAACAAATCTGTTTTAGGTTGTATCTCTTCAGTTTGTTGGATAATATAATAAAAGAAGGACTGGCTGTTTCTCCGTGGATGTAGCCCAAACTGGGTGAACCACGTATATCTGTGTCTCTCTTGTTTTATGCGTTTTCTGTGTTTATATTTATGCAATATTTTATGTGTTCCATTTCTCTGTAATATATAATTTTCTAACATCAAGATCCTATAAGAACCATCACTTTGGAGTTTCTTGGAAGAAGCATTATGGCATATGATTCTAAAAGGATGACAAAATGCAGTTGGTTTGGTTGCAATCTCATTAGGAAAGTGATTCACTTCTATTTAAAGATGAGATGCAGACTCATTTAAGATCAAATATGCAGATGGTTGAATGAAAACATGAGGAATGCATATTTAAAGATAACTTTTGGATAGGGATCATATAAATATTGCAAGAAAAGTTAGTCATTATGATGCCTAGGAAGACATAATTGAATTACTCTAGACAAAATTGAATAATTGGACTTTCTCGTTAAAATTTATATGTTCAACATCTAACATGATCTCTGGAAGGAAATGGTAACTTGGTAATCAAGGTGGATCCTCGGTGCTACGTATAAAGGTAGTGTTGTAGCATTTTCTTGTTACAATAAATTTGTGAAATTTGATTTCTAAAATGCCAAAAAGAAAAAGAAAAAAAATATTTTATATGCACTTTGTAATAATCTGCGTGCTTAAGTTATAAATCCGCACATATAAAAAAAATAAAACTTGATGTATTATATTATTTATAATAAATTTGTAATAAAGCACTTTATTTAAAGCATGAGCATCTTCATATGGCAGAGATCTTATCGACCCAGATTGACATAGTGCGCATCCCCCCAACTGCTCGACAGTTAACAAAAGTGGGGGGGGGGGAATTGGTTTAGTTCTTTTTTTTCTTTTGTGACGCGACGACCCCACATTCACTACAAACCACCCTCCACTTAAACCATTTTCCACTCCTATCCCCCGCACAAAACTACTCTAGTTTCCGCCATTTTATCCTGCCACCAACTTTTAAATCCTTCCGCCATTTTAGAAGCCCAAGAAAAGTTTATCGTCGTTGCTATTTTTAAACCCATTGTCATTACAATTACCATTAATCATTTCACCCGTTATAACTCAAGCATTTATCTCATTAAACTCTACCCACACCCAACTTGTCTGTATTACCGAAAATTCCCACCAACCTCACTCTCGTTTGCCATTTTTGCAGGTTAACTGTCTGAGCAAAGTTACAATTACAGTGAACAATAGCCATGTATAAGTCATTTCAAGTCGTGTCGTTACAGGAATTCAGTGAAGTATTCAGTTCACAGGTAATTGAAATCTTTAATTCCTTTCAATTCTCAACGTGTCTTCGCAACAGGGAAAATAACTCCAAACGCAATCTGAGACCATACCGTCCTCTACAACACCCAGACTAGATGAATTACCTTTAGTAGACTAAGATAGTAGAATCGTAGAAACCAAGTCTGAATTTGACATGTATGAACTGTAGAGTTGGGAATTTCAAAGATATCAAGACAATAATAATGAATTATCACTATGGGAATATTTTTTACCATAGTTTACTTTTCCCCAAACCTATTACTTTCTTGAATTTGTGGTACATTGTATCGATAGGTATTTACCTAGTGAAAGAGTTGTTATTGCCCATAATGATCAACCCTTATTTTATATCACCTCTGAGTCTATCCCACAAGCTCTAAACATCACTATTCCTAATTCTCTACATCCATTCTCCAGTGAAGTGTTACTAAGCATTTACCAGAAATTAACTTTTCAGTAGAGGGCTTCCATTTTTTAATCGTTCATGCCTGAAGGAATGGGGATTCCTACTCAAAACCTACCCTATCCATCATCAATGTTTCCTAATCTCTAAATAAATCATATCCATGGTAAGTTGTTTGTTAGGGTATCTGAATGATGAGATAGTTGATGAGACTATTCTAGGTTTTCTGTCAACCTTTTCAGTCGGAAAGAAGCCAGATATTTTATTCAATTTCAACCAATTCCTTGCTGATTCTATTCACGAGCAGTTTCAAAAATTTGGAAGTGAGAGGGCTTTTAAATATCAGTTTGTACTAGTGTATTTATTTTTATATCATCAAGTAGACATATTTCAAATTCAGCTACAAAGACATGATGCACAGGGAAATCAATTATCAGTGATACATTGGACCTCCATAGTCAGAAGAAATTCTGAAGAATATTATTTTGTTGACTTTGTGGATAGATTTCTTCATGTATGTTATAGTATTTTAGCTAGTGACTGTGTCCCTATAATTTCATCAGAAATTAAAATAATTTTGCAACTTAGTGATCAAACAAAGCTTGGGGATTGGTATCTATATAAGAACTTTATTGAAATTAGACTATATGGGTGTGAAATTCCACCATATCAGTTGCATGTGTTCTTGCCTATGCGCATCTTTGGTATTGAATTTATTAGGCAGAGTTTGAATGTGGATCAAGTACATTTTTTTCCAAGGAGAAAGCAGACTCTCCTAAAGCTTAAAGAACAGATAGGGCCTTTTGTAGTTAATTACAGATCAACTGATAAAGAAGTAGAAAGTTTGTTAGCACAGATGAATTTTAAGTTGAGTTTCACTTGGCCATATGATCCAATAGGAAAGATTTCAAATATCAAATTTTAGCAAAAATCTACCCCTTATGTTCATATTTCCAAGCCAAAGATAGAAAAGTATGCTAACAAAGATATTTGGGAAGAGAACACATTGCAAGAATTGATAGAGGAGCAACCTATGGAACAATTAGAGGTCCCAAAGGTGTTGACTACACCCTAGATGAAATAAAAGGAGTTGAAGAGAATGTTTAATAATGTATCAGGGTCGAAGACTGACCAATTTAGGGTATATAAAAGACAGAATAATAGAGAAATAGAGGAAATTGTATCATAGTCAAGATCCTCTGAGATCTCATCACCAATAGAAACTACTATAATTGTGAGTGAGCCTGTATTTAGATTTCAACAGATTGGGGAATAATCAGAAAAAACTACTCCTTCGACTCCCTCATATTTTTCTTCTACTCCAAATATATTTTCCAAATATTTGGATATCAAGAAGAAAAATGAAAGTATGAAATAAATTGCTTATACCCAATTTTGGAGACAAATTTCTTCCACAAAGAGTAGACTCCTATCAGCTATATATTTCGAGAAACATTAGTTTCAGTTGGCCTTTCTGGAGCCTAAGGTTCAAGGAGAAAAAACTCCTAATGATTTCAAACTTCCATACTCTCTTTTGACCCCAGGAAAATCCACCTTATAGACCAAATAGATTTACATAAACAGACTAGAGAGATGATTTATTCCTCTATAAAAAGGTCATCCATGAATGTCACAAAGTTGCAAAATTCACTCAATACACACTAACCAAGCTAAAGATGGAAACGATGTCATTCTTAGCAAAGGATACAAGAATTAAATCTTTAGAAGATTTGGTTATCAAACTAGGGTTGGATCTTCATGATATCAATGTTTCACAGGAAATTATCAAGAAGAAAGATACAAATATCCAATCTCTAAAGAAAAGGTTGAAATTTCCCACCACTAAACATCCACAAGCTCAAGAGGTAGGGGAACTAGAGAAATAAAAAGACTCTCTATTATCTACTATAATTGAAGAAAACATACTGATACCTAAACTGGAAATAGAAATGGAGAAATTGATAAAGGAAAAAGAAGAAACTAGCGGCACAGACATTGCAAAAGTAGAAGCAAGTTCAACGGGAGACACTACAGATAAGCTGACAGAGGCACTATCTTCTCTCATTCTGAAGAATGAAGAAATTGACAAACTAAAGCAAAAGTTGGAGAGAGCAAAAGATAATAAAATAAAATCAGACAATGCTCTAGTGGTCGAGATGCAAAAGACCAGTGCTTTACATAAACAACTTGAGCACTATTTAAGCAGTTCTAACAGTGTTCAATGTTTGCCATAGGCCAAAGAACAAATTTGCATGGAGCTTATGTCTTCTATTTCTGATATTTGGTCTTCTGTTGATATTATTGTAGAACAAGAGGAGTTATTAGAAAGGGAAAAGGAAGCAATTGATGAAATAAAAATAGAATTGAGAAACAAACCTGGGCAGGCTAGTCAAATCATTAAAGCCCTAAACACAAAATATAGAGAACACCTTGAAGAATTGGGAATTCAGGACAGAACAAAATCAGTCATTCAGACTAGAAAAGTTATAATGAAGAAAACCCTTATGATAAAGACAAAAGAAAAATGTGAAAATTTACAAGTGCAAATTAATAGATTTTACAGGAAATTTTCTATTTTGCAGCAAAGGGGTCTTCCATCCTTCAATAATGGATAGGGTTAAATGGTAACTAAGGAACAATATCGAAGACTATTAAACAAAGAAGCATTGGATAGGTCAAAATTTGTTGGAATTAAGGGAGAAATCAATGGTTGGAAACTACTTCAGATGTTAGCTGATGATCTTTTCATTTGCTACGAAGTCAAACATTTATTTATTATAAAAACTTAATTTGAAAAGTATACTGAGGTAGTTGAATCATATAGGAAAATGATTGATCTTGGTTACCCAATAGATGAAGAGTGGGAGCAATTGGTCAAAGTAGTTGAATAAATTTTGGGGCTCCAGAGAGTAGTTTTATTGAATCTTGTTGTGTAATTTGCTCAAACTATTTTGGGAAGTTAATGGAGAAGTTTCAAATGATTCCTGGTATATGATGTTTACAGTATGTTTTCTTTTCTTAGTAACTTTTCATTTGTGTTATTCTTCTTTTGAAACATGTGTAATGAAGTTGTTGATTTCTTTCATTAACATATTTATCAATATTGTGCGAATTGTCAAGATACCAGTTAATTTTATCTAAGAAACCTTAATGAAGCGCTCTGTAGTCTCAACATCTTATTTTCTTTCATTTCATGTCCTCTGTTGTATATCTAATGCATAGGATTATGTTTATCCTTATGCTTTAAACCTCGAATTTCTTTATGTTCTTCTCTCCATACTACAATGTCAATTTTAAAGGTTGTAATCATAGATAAGTAGGTAAATTGAATTTATTCATTAATTTCTCCAAAAACTAGTTCACATTACATCTAAAGGTATATCGTCACCTACCCCACATGTCTGATTGTTTTAGGATTAATAAGGGTTTGATACAACTGGAATAGTGAGCAAACTTGTGTTGTACTCTAGAATGTAGGAAGAATTATGTTTTGAAAATTCACCAAGTTGTGTGTTAATCATACCCCCCATAGGAATAGAAAGGGAAGTGTCCTATAGAGTTTCAGGCCCTTTCTTTGAAACCAAGCCTTTAAAGTTAAAGCAAGCTCCAATGTAGGTCTACATCATAAATGTTCCTATTCGAATAGCCATTTACCTACATATCTGCTTAATTCATTGAATATATATATCACTACAAAACAAATATTTTAGACCTCAATACACCCTTCATCCTACCATATGGAAAATAATTTATAAGACAAGTGCTAAGACTCAAAATCATCCTTAGTGCTAGCATTCATCTTCATTTCTTCTCTAGGTTTTATGTCACAAACTCTAGGTCTTCCTCTATTGCATCACACAAGCACTAAGAACTCTCCATGACAATTATATAGATGGAATAATGAGTACAACTTAGACATATACATTCCCTTCCCTCTATGCAGAGTAAGTGAGGGATGCCAACATTGGTAAAGTGGACTAATTACACAAGCAATTTAGTTTAATGCACAAGATAAGGTCTCCAAGTGAAGTGCTCACTTTCCAAGGTATATACATCAAGAGACCAATCCTTAGGTGGTGCACTCTCTAAGCATGGGTTGCAAGTGTCAAGTGCTCTTCATTACAAGTCTTCTTGCTTTCAAATGCAATCATCTCATGCTCCTCTACACATTTATCTAGGGTCCATAATCAATCCCATGTAATGTGCTCTCAACCCAAGCATCCATAATCAATCCCATGTAATTTGGTTTGTTGTCTACATGTTATGTATTACATGGTCTTGCATCTCTCCTTTGGCCTAGGGTTTTTGGTAAAGAACTTGATAAATCCATGATTGGATATTGATTTCTAAGGACTTGATCATAGTGAGCACAAAAAAAACTCATGCTACACATAAATAAACAAATCAACACAAGAAATGAAAATTGACATATTAACATAAAGTATGAAACTAAGTTATTGAAATTCAACTAATGATACCTTATTCTCCATCTAGATAATAAAATTGGACCAATTTTTGTTTTGTATCATATCTAATTCCAATTGTGATGGATAACAACCATATTGTTTCTACTATCAAAACATGGCAGATGGACTAGTTAAAGTAATTAATATCCAATCATTTACTTTTTTTGTACAAAATAAAATATATATATATATAATTCCAAATATTAAATATACTTACAAATTGCATATTAAGGCTTCCAAACTTGTTTGGCCACTATGATGTGTGGCACGATAATTGGAAAGATTGTCCTTCGAGGCCTTATCCTAAAACATACACTAATTCAATTTAATTATGTACTAGTAAAATATATAATAATAAAAATTAATGAATTTGAAATAATATTATGACCAAATTTAAATACCTATGTGCTCTCCTTGTCGGATGTCCTCTATGCATTTGCTCTAGCATATGATGTCACGAGCTTTTTCCACACTTTCAAGCTTACATCAACTAGCCTTCTTTTGATCCTTAGCTCAGAAGGAATTTGTTTTATCTTTTACATTTGGTTGCAACAGAATCTCTTACAGTTTTGAGTCATTTAATTTTATACTTACTTTACTGGCCAACTTGTCCCAAATTCAGTCTGTGTGTCATGGATGACTACCTTTTGAAGGTGCATGGGTACCTTCAATAATGGAAGATATAAATTCTCTTTGAAGCAGTGAAGGCATGATTCCTTCTACCTACAATTGAACACCTTCCCCACATCTATCATTCTGATATTCATGGAGATAACATCATATTCTACCTCGATTTCATATGTACCAATGAAAGATGCATAACATGTACTGGTGGTGGAAGAAATTTGTGTCCGAGGAGTGGATGGTGTTATCACTCAGGTTGTCCCCGAAGGTTAAGAAAGGGATACGGCCGAGGTAACCACAAACCAACTTTGGACTGCAGGTTCTAGCCAACCTGCAATCAGAGAGGGCTCTCTCTTTATGATTTAGCTTTGTTTGAAAGGATTTTAGGCTAGGTCTTGGGTTTAGGGGGTTCTTTGTTTTGTTTTGGTGGGAAAATTGATTTTTCAGGTAGAGAGGCAGTGCATAGTCTAAGTATCTCGAACCATTGGGCGTGGAGTCGAGGAGAGGAATGTTGTTAAGTTTTCTTAATAACAGTGAGGGAAAATGGAGCAAGATAGCTGCATTTGAAACAATTTCTCAGGTTTTATGGACGGAAAGAGATGCTAAGTAATGAGAGGCAGTTAAGAATCTCTCAGTCGACTTAACAGAGGAGGTAACACAGCGCTACCTAGGGGCAGTTAAGAATCCCTAGATAATTGGCAAACACAGGTAAATTGGGGTAAACATGAGCCAGGAGGAATTCATATCCATAACCAATTTATCGAGATGAAAACACAGAGAAACAACAGAAATTGAGCATAGAGAGTATTTAAACTAATTCTAGGCTATTCTATCTTTCTGCTATTTAGATGGCGATAAACAACAAACAGAGGTAAGATGCACTTATTGTTTCAAGCTGTAGCACAGGAATTCCATCTTCATATCTTCAAAACATTGATTATCAACAGACAGTTTGCTCTCCAAGCTTTCAGCAATCTTTGATTATGGAAAAACTCAGATATACAATGCGAGTCTCTAGTGAACTTCTCAATTGACCAACCCTTAAAACTATACAGAGGGTGGTATATATAGGGCAAAAATTTCTATCTACTGCTTTTATTACATCTTGACCTAATCAGGTCATAAGAATAATTTATTGACCTAACTCTATCTGGAATTAAATGCAAAAAATCTCTTGAGCGGCGCTGAGGGTCGCTGTATCAGAAATAAATAAATGATGTGGTCCTTGATGGCTTGCTGTAGTGTCCTCTGAAGTAAATATGCATGGGTTCCTGCTCCTCGATGTCTGCCTGCATTTAAAGTTTAAGCTGTGATTTGAGTGCAGGAATGGGCTTCAGCTGCTTGATTTGACTTTCTGGGGGGCTCATTAATTCTTAGCTGCTTCGAGCCACTAAAATATCTTCGGCTGATACTCTTTGGCGTTTTTTCCTTTTCTGATACTCTTTGACAAAATCTGGACTGCTGATCTGGCGTCCTGCAGGTCTAATCACTAATGAATGGCCGATGTTTGGCCTCTGTATCTTCTGAAATGATCTTCTGCTCCTTTTGGTGTGCTCTGTGAAGAAAACGGATCATTTTTGCGCCTTTTCGGGCTTCCTGGGGCCGCATGGTGAGAAGATTCCCTAAAGATTCTCCATTTTGGCCCAAAAAATCCTGCGATGAGCGATTTGCGCTCATCAAAAACTGCCTCAGAATTCGATTCCGGGGCTCCGAAGTGCGACTTTTGCGCCTTTGCGCCCAAAAAGGTGCTGATGACGTCAGCATTGTACGGTGGGTGACGTCAGCAGGGCGACATGGCGGGATGACGTCAGCATGACGTCATCATGTAAGGACGATGATGTGGCAGGTACGGTGGCGGGGACATGTGGCAGTGATGTGGCAGGAGGCCACGCAGGCAGGTGACTCATCGGGTGACTGGGCAGGGGGTGATGTGGGCATATGGCGTCACTGGGCAGGGCGGTAAGCGGTATATGGCACACCGCTTATGGGCAAAGGCGGTTTCAGAGGGAGGGGCTCTGCCACAGCCCAGCGCCTGACGCGTGGCGGGAGTACGGCGGTAATACCGCCCATCTCCCGGATGCTAAAGGTCGGGCGGTTCGGGGATGGGGCGGCCCGCCAGCCGTTGATCTGTGGGGCGGGCGATCCAACGGTTGGCGGCGGACGCAAAGGGACGGCGGGTTAAGTGCAGGGTATATGCGTGGAATATGCCTTTTTTAATAATGCGCGCGGGGTTTAGACTTCGGGAAAGTGGGTTATGGGGTTTTAAAAATGCGCGGGTTAATATTTATGCACAAAACTTTGGTTTGGGGGCGGGATGTGGGTTTTTTTACAGCGTTAGGGTGAAAATTTACAAGGAAAATGTTGGGAGGAAGGTGAAAACATGGGTTTTTGGGCTAAGGAAGAGGTTACTAGTTGACCAGATGTCAAACTAGCTCCTTAATGACTCGGATGGGCTAAAAACAGTCCCAGATAGACTGAGATTTCCCGGACTTATAAAGAATATGGCTATATTGCCAGGGAGGGGTATTTACATAGGGGAGTTTAAATACATGATTTTTAGTAGGGGAATGGGAAAATTGTTAGGGAGCTATATAATAAAGTTAGAAGTTAATATGGGGATGAAAAGAGGGCGCTGAGGTATGAGACCTTAGGCCATTTTGGGGAAAAGAAGACTCACAGATGATGAGTGAGCAGTCCTTGAGTGAAGGAGATCCTCACCAAGGCACATGTCATGGAAATGATGAAACTGAGAGGCTCAAGCAGATCTTGACCTCTTGGGGGATGTTAGTAAGTGACTTTGGGGTGATGAGAAGAAAGGGGAGGTTACACAGTAATTTGTCACTGTCTCCCTGTCAGTCACCCTACTGTGTCAAGAGTTCACAATAATCAAGTTCATGCCTTCTGAACTGGCCAAAAACCCACTTTTCTAAAGTTTTCCTCATCAGCGCGTCTGTTTCTAAAATACCCGCGCTGACTGGCGCTTCATAACAGACCGCGTGCGCTGCCAGCGCGGAAGCACACGACTTTTCCACGCTGATTGAATTTCATGACCAGCGCAGCCTCTGTTTGTATTGACCCGCGCTGACATGGCCCTTCCTATTATGTCTTTGCGACGTCAGCGCGCCAGACCACTTATACACCCGCGCTAATCCAGTTTGGGAGAATTTGTTCCAACAGCCAGCCTTCCAGATAACTCCAGACTTGGTTGTTGGCCTTGTGAGTATCGCCTCCCTTCTATGGCATGTCTGTTCGACCCTTTGCAACTACTTCCCTTGAAGATAAGCTCATCCTTCCACCATTCAAGGAGACTCCTTCTCCTATATAAACCTCTACCATTACCATGAGCAGCTAGTTTGGAATGGCTTGGATTGTGTAGAGCTTATAGTGCTTAGATTGTTGCTACTATAGGTAGTTGGTGTGATAAGTGTGGAAGTGCTTGATAGCTTAGGGAAGGTTGTGTTGCGTTTCTTGTATGAGAGAGAGAGTTTCTTGTTTTGGGAGAATCATTTCCAAAGGTGAATGCTTAAGAGACTTGTTGACTGGCCCCTCCTGAGAAGGATATCGACGTCAGAACACTTGGTTGTACTCTTCTCTGTTATTGATTAATAATAGATGACTACTATTATTGTTCCATTCTCATTTGTCTCTGCAATGGTTAATGTGAATTACATCCTTTCTGACTGATGTATGGTTGCTTTTATTAGATTTCACGCTTGTGTTTGTTTTCTCTTCGCGTGTGCAGGTATCTATTCGCGGAGATCGCGGAGGATCGTGACCAGCCAGAGCGAAGGAGCGAAGGTGGCATCTCTTCATCAAACAATAGCGTTGGAATCCAAGTAGGTGTTCTCTGCCCACCTTTTAATTACAATTAGGAACTTGCATAGTAGCATTGACTGATTGTTGCTAGACCCATTCTGGGCTAGTAGGGATCGCCTCTATCCGTAGAGGGGATTTGCCTCTCCAACAATTTGGCGACTCCGCTGGGGAGTTCAGCCTTTTGTCTCTTGTGTCCATTTTTGTGTTTGAGTTTGATTGTTCTCTCTTTTCAAAATTGGGGATTAGTTCTCTGCTTTTTGACTTCCTGGTTCAGTCTGGGAGGTGTATGAATTGTTTAAAGAGTTCTGGCCTTGGTTTGGGAGTTCTTGGCTTGATTTTGCCTCTTTTTTAACCTCAGCGCAGTTTATATCAAAACAGTTGCGCTGACAGCGCATAGTTGTTTCTTTAAACCCGTTGTCATCGCGCTTGTACGTAAAACAGTCGCGACGGTTCTGAAATCGAACCAGCGCGCTTAATCCGTGTCCTTCTGCGCTGACAGCGCCAAGTTGCTACGCGTGACCTAGTGTCAGCGCACAGTTGCTGAACGCTACCCGCGCTAATCCTGTAAAATTGAATTTGTCTCAGTTTTACCTCCTGAGCCTGTTGGTTTGGTTATCTCCAGCTCTTTCTACTTGGTTTGTGACTTGATATTCATTGTTTGAACTGTTGCACACTTGCTTGCAAAGCCTTGACGAACGAATCTCATTTTTGCGTCCCGTGACCTAGTGCCATCATCCAGTTTCCACTGGACCAACCTTGTTTTGTTCGCTTGTTCACTTGTTCGCAAAAGTTCGTTGTTGCTTGCCTTTGCTACTGCATAAACCTTCCTTTCGCTTTCTTTGCTTGGTTGTTTAGGTGATTGTCCTCGAACCAGTCCTTCGGTTGTTTCGGCTACTCTTTGCCACCCAGACATAGATTACAATTGCTTGGGTTCAACCAGCTCTTTTCACGCTTGTTGTGTGTTCCATTGAGTGATTTTTGTTTTCTTTACTCGGTGTTGCTTGTCTCTCAAAATTCATTGTAAGTGCATTGTGCCATTGAAAAGGAAATCGAACTAATATCTTTTGCATTCAATAGTTAATCAAAGGAAAGAGCATTTTGTTGATTTGCGTTCTCCAAAGAAAAGTCTCATTTCTTTGTCATTAGCTGCATTAGATTGTTTGATTGATTGAGTTCGTTTTGTTTGATTGAAAGCTCTTAACCTTCTCATAGTTAGAATTCATCGAACGAAATGATGTTCTTTGGCATATAGCTTGCATCTAGGTAATTGTGAGAGATCACACGATAGGGCCTGAAATCGAAACTTAAATTCAAGATCAACCATAAAATGAACTGAATTAACTTAAAAATGCATTGGAACTAAACGCAAACATCTAGAGATCTAGGTTAGAGACGTGTTCCGGCGTCTTTAAACATAGTCACTATTGTTTCACATTACGGTTGGGTGATTCCTCCTTCTGTGACTCGATAGTGGTCTAACACGGACTGTGCTCCCACGTACCGTCGCGTATATAGGGAGACCCCACTAGGATTTTATCCTTGATCCATAGGAAGCCGAGTCTGCCGCCTTGTGAACCGTAACGCACCGAACACAGCATTCGAGAAGATTGACTGCAGTACGGAAAGTCCTTGGCTCTCATACGATTGCTAAGGTGTATAAGCAGTTTTACGGATCGCTTGGTAAACCCTTTACCTAGAGTCTCCAGAGCAGTCACTTTTGATCCTTTTCGGACTCCCTAAAAGAAAAGGTGCCTGTGAGCGTCTTGTCACTTCGTGCTCATTAAACATTCAAAGGAGACTGGAGTCATCTTTTCGTCCTTTTCTCGACTCTTGAAACATGAAAAGGTCAAGTTTGGTTCCTGTGTCTTAAAAATTTATTCATCCGCGATAACATCACCTGGTTAAATCTTGCGTGCGTTAGCTTGAGTAGGGTCTTTATCGTTAGTCTTCTTTAGGTTTTCCAAGGGGTCTTGTCATCCTGGCTGACCCGTCAACTCCCGGTCCAAGTGATCAAGGTTCTCCATCTTCTGTTGCTCCTGAGGTACCAGTTGTAAGCGATACTCTTCCCATTGTTCCGAGTATCCAGCCTATCAACGTACGTGCCCCGGGCGACGAAGATTACATAGAAGATTGGAATCCTATCTGGGAGCCTGACAGCGACTATACCCCTCGTACTCCTCCCGGTATGTCGTCTCCGATGTCCACTTCCCACATGGATGAGACATCTCCCAGCACAGGTGAGACACCCGTGATGTCAGATATTGAAACCCCGATCCCGGCTACCTCTCCGCTCCCTCCACGATATCAATCAGTGAGGGATAGGATAGCTGCTAGAACTACTTCTACGACTATATGGGATCCTAGCCTTATTGCCACCACGGGGCCCTTTATTTCACGACCTCTCAATACGCCTGTTACCTCAGGTCTTAATACGCCTGTTACCTCAGTTCCTACCAATCCGACCGTTTGTGTAGCGCACTCGACTCCGGTCGTTAGTGCCGTGTCAGCGTCTTCGTCTATGAACGTTGGTGCTGGTCCTTCTCACAGTCAGGGCCAGCCAGGAGTTTCATCTGGAGTCGTTGATCCTACGCAGAGTCCTCAACCCTCTTCTGGTGGTGTTCCAGGAGCAGGGCCGTATGATGCCCATGGGCAGCCCATTGTGGACCCAGATTACCAAGGTCCACTCTTTTATTATGATGCTAACGGTCAGTACCTCGAGCACGTTCAATCCCTGCCTCGTCAACCTTTCGTTGAAAACTCGGCACCGTTAGACGTTACTTATGATCCCGTTACTCATACTTTTCGCGGGCGCCAGAATCCTCCTGGACAGCCCCAAGGACCACCTAATCTAGGCCAGCCACCTTATGTGCAAGCCCCCCAAGGGCAACCACTGTATGGCCAGTCTTACCCAGGACAATCTGGGGGCCCACAAGGACAACCCTACCCGGGACAACCTTCGGCCATGGGCGGTCCATCCTTTTCCTATCAGAGTCAACCTTCTGGTTACCCAGGGCAACCTGGTATCCAGCAAGGCTATCCGTCTGGTCAGCCAGGGCAGCCTTACATCCAACAAGGCCAACCTGGTTTTTAGCAAGGGTATCCCACTGGACAAGCTGGGCAAAATTACACTCCTCAAGGTCAACCAGCAGTTCAACAAGGGTATCCTTCTGGGCAAGGGGGGCAACCCTACGTGCAGCAGGGCCAACCCACTGTCCAGTCTAGTAATCTTTCTGGGCGGGGGGGCAACCCTACGTACAGCAGGGCCAACCCGCTGCTCAGTCCATGCAACCTTCTGGGAAAGGAGGGCAACCCTACGTACAGCAGGGCCAACCCACTGCTCAGCCAGTACAACCCTCCGGACAAACGGGCCAGCCCTCTGTGCAACAAGGCCAACCCACTGTCCGTCCTACTCATCCAGCTGGACAGGCTAGTCAACCGCAAGGTCAACCAGCCATCCAGCCAGCTCGGCCATCTGTTCTGCAAGGACAACCCGTGGTTGCTCAAGGGCAGCCTGGCACCCAGCAAGTACATCCTTCTGGGCAAGCAGGCCCATCCCAGGTTCAACCAGGCCAACCTTCTGGCCAGATGATCCAAGCCCAGCCGGTTCAAGGACATTATTCTGGGCCTCAAACTCAAATGGGTTATCAAATGCAAGGCGGGCCACAGCCCCAGCCTTCCTACCAAGCGCAGCCTGCTTATCAGGCTCAGTATGGAGCCCAACAAACGTATGGCTACCAGCAACCCCAGGGGCAAACTCAGTTTACCCCTTACCAAAATTATCAACAACCGCAGGTCACTCCTTACCAAAATTATCAGTATGCTGCACCTGTAGGGCATGTTGCTAACACGTGGGGTGCTGGGGGGCAGACCCAGGGTCTACTGTCTGCATATGGACAGAATACATATGGGCAGAACCCCTACGGACAAGGTCCCTATGCGCCAGGCCCTTTTGGGCCGGGTCCATCGGGACAAGGTTCTTATGCGCCAGGCCCTTTTGGGCCAGGTCCATCGGGACAAAGTTCTTATGCGCCAGGCCCTTTTGGGCCAGGTCCATCTGGACAGAGTTCGTGGGGGCAACCACCACCTGGTTGGAACCCTAATACTACCTCGAACCCACAGCCACAAATGTCCTTTAACCCTCAGTTTCCATTTTTAGCGACGTTGGAACTTCCGGATGTGTCCAAGTTAACGAATGATCCCATTCTGCATAATGCGTATTGGCCACCAGTTCCAACTAAAATTCCCGGTGATTGTCCAAAATTTGATGGCAAAGCAGGAGAGGATCCTCAAGCACATGTTATGACCTATCACCTTTGGTGTTCATCGAACTCATGGCTTGATGACTCTATCCGACTTCGTCTCTTTCAGAGAACACTCACCGGTTCAGCCGCTAAATGGTACATTGAGCTGAATCGCGGCATGTTTCAAGATTTCAATTCTCTGGCTATGGCATTTTTAACTCATTTTCAGTTACCCATTCGGTACGAGACTGGGACCAATCTCCTCACGTCTCTTAAACAGGATACGGCTACGCACATCTCTGATCACATACATGAATGGAGAAGGCGTCGTCGATTGATCAAATTCTAGATTCCTGATCAACTCCTGACCGATTGGTTCACAACTTCCTTTGTCCCTAAAATTGCGAAGGACATCGCTATGGGAGCTTGTGTAACTGAAGAGCAAGCGATCGCGCGAGCTCAGTACCTCGAATTAGTGTACTCTCAGTCGGGTACTTTGTATGAGTATTTGCCAGATGCCCCGAGGCCTAGACAGCCCAAGGCTCCACCAAAACCTTCTCTTGATGGAGTCATTGGTTCTGTGAATTCGTCATCAAAGAAATCGGCCGTGAACCCTGGGAAGCAGAAACAGAACGCCTCTAACGAAAATGCTTCTCAGGGCCAATCAATTTCTGGGAGTACCTTCGAGGTAAACGCCGTTCAGTCCACTGCGGCGGACAAATCCTCAAAAGGGAAAAAGAAAGGGAAAGCTAAAGATAAATCTGGACAGCCCAAGCAGGATCCCCCTAAACCTCCCTCCGAGGAAGGAGCTAAGCGAAAACCTAAGTATCCTTGTCTCATCTGCGATGAGGATCACTATACCAAGGATTGCCCGAGGCGGTCCGAAGTTAGTTGACTTTTGAAAGGTGCTCCTGGGCCTCATGCTGTGCTTAAAGAGCCTTTCCCTTCCCAGCAGACCCAAATGGTGGTAGATCTGTCTCAATCCTCTTCCTCGTTCGGTTCTCAAGTGTTCATGGCTGGAACGATTCCCATCCATGTTTCAACTCGAGCGAAAGATTATCCATCTCAAGCCGGGAAAGAGCCGGAGGTTCCCTCCAGCGCTCCTCCGTCCAGTTCTGGTCCCCTTCACATTGAACGGCCCAGCACTGAGACGATCCCCCGACCCCCTCCCAAAGGTGTACTCGGGAAGTCATGTTATAACCCCAATGCTCGTGCTGCCCAGCACTATAGCATTGTCGAGGACTTAGCTCAGGCTCCGTCTGCTATGTCCGCGTTAGAAGTCCTCTAGAGCTGCCCCTCCCAGAGGAAGTCCTTGCTATCAGCTATTGGTGGCATCGACCCGGCAGATTCGGATTTAATTTCTTTTGATCTCGAGGGTTTCACACAGAGACTGCCTCACCAGGTGGCTTTCCTTATATAGGTCATCATCAATGGCAAAACGATTCATCGTACAGTCATTGATGAGGGTGCCTCAACCTGCATCATGTCTGTTGCTTGCTGGAAGGCTATTGGTTCTCCTGCTTTGAGCCAGTCCCCTACGACCCTGGAAGCTTTCGATGGAAGAGAATCTCGTCCATATGGTATCCTCCAACGATTACATATCTCTTTAGAAGGGAAGACCGTAGAGGTAGAGGTTGAAGTTGTTGATGCTAATCTCACTTACAACCTCCTCCTTGGACGAAGCTGGACATACGCCATGCAAGCCATGGCTTCCTCCTTGTTCCGTGTCGTTCGCTTCCCTCATCAGGGGAAGATCGTCACGGTGGACCAGCTGTCCTTTTTTGCTTCTTCTTCTGAAGGTAATGTGTCGTTCGTGGAGCATACCTCCAAGTCATTAGTGAGTGTGGGTGCCGAACTGTTCAAAGATCCCTCCTTAATGGGAGTCTTTCCCCTCCCACCTCCAAATCTCGCCCCTGTTAACATGATTTCAGTACGTTCTGATCCATGGGTTCTTCCTCCCTTGAATCAGGAAGACTCTTGGGGTGATATGATGCCGTTGAGTCCTGCCGAGCTCAACTACATCGAGATTGTCGCTGCATCGGCTCCCCTTCCTGAACTTGCTTTTCTAAGCAGTGTTCCTGATTCATATGATCATTTCCCTTGGCTGGGTGATGAGGCCACTTCAGATCCCCTGAAGGAAACATTTCCCTCCGATGAGGCCATCATAGAGACTATGTCTCTCGAAGAGCTCCCTTGGTCAGATCACCACCATCGCTCTTCGTTTCTCCCTCCACATTCGGAAATGGTCGCATGTCTCGAGCAGTTTGCTTCATGTGTCCCATCTCCGCCCCTCCAAACACCTGTTCAGCTATATCAAGTGTCTTCAGAGGGCAATATGGGCAAAATCACGCAAACCCAGCCTATCGACATCTCTGTCGAACCAGGGATTGTCAAGAATATTTTTATTAGAGTCACATGCACTCCTGAGGAAGTTCAACTCTATACTGCTTTATTTCGTGAGTTCCGTGATGTCTTCGCATGGTCCTACGAGGAAATGCCCGGCATCGACCCTAGTATTGTGGTGCACGAAATACCTACTTATCCAGATGCTAAGCCTGTTCGTCAGCGCTTACGTCCAGTGCACCCTCGAAAGGCTGCAGCCATCAAGGCCGAAGTCGAAAAGCTTCTTCGAGCTGGTTTCATCTATGCCATCTCCCTCACGGAGTGGGTGTCCAATATATTCCCTGTAAATAAAAAGCAGGGCACTATCCGGGTCTGTGTTGATTACCGCGATATCAATCGTGCCTGTCCAAAAGACAACTTTCCTACGCCTTTCATTGATCAGCTTATTGATGACTGCGCAGGAAGTGAGATTTATTCGTTTATGGACAACTTCTCTGGCTATAACCAGATCAACATAGCCCCTGCAGACCAGCATAAGACAGCTTTCATTTGTCCTTGGGGCACCTTCGCCTATAAGAAGCTCCCTTTCGGTCTCAAAAATGCCGGTGCCACTTTCCAGCATGCAATGTCATATGCTTTTCATGATATTCGACACATCGTACAGCCTTACCTGGATGACCTCCCAGCTCATTCAGCTAAGCGTCAGGACCATCCATCTCATCTACGCGAAATTTTTCTCCGCTGTCGACTCTACCGTATTCGACTCAATCCGCATAAGTGTGTCTTCTGCGTAGAATCTGGCCGACTACTCGGGTTCATCGTCTCCCGGGAAGGCATCCGTCTGGATCCCCTCAAAGTCGAGGCCATCTTGAATCTTCCTCCCCCTGCCTCTTTGCAGCAATTGCAGAGCTTGCAGGGTAAAGCTAATTTTTTTAGACGATTCATTCCGAATTATGCCGAGGTGGCTAAGGGTTTCACACGGTTATTAAAGCGAGACACACCCTTTCGTTGGGATGCTATCGCCCAGGAGTCTTTCGAGCGCCTTAAATACCTTCTTGTCTCAGCTCCGCTCTTAAGACCTCCGAACTACCACCGTGATTACACTCTCTATCTAGCTACCGCTGACACCACCATTGGCATGGTTCTAGTGCAGGATGATGATGCCGGCACCAAGCACGTTATCTATTATCTTAGTCGCAACCTTCTGGATACGGAAACTCGCTACGCATATGTCGAAAAGTTGGCATTGGCAGCTGTCTGCGTCGTTCAACGATTCCGGCACTATATCCTGTTGCGCACAATGACCGTGATCTCTGACTGCAACCCCGTGACCTACATTTTGTCGCGTCAACTGCTGGGGGGCAAATACTCGAAGTGGATTGTAATCCTCCAAGAGTTCGACTTGGAATTTACTGCGGCCAAGTCTAAGAAATCTCTGGTCTTTGATGAACTGCTATGTTCCTTACCATCTCATTCTGCACCATCTCGTTCGGAGGAGCATATCCTGGATGAAACATTGTTTCTCATCAGCACCCTCGACCCGTGGTACGGGGACATTATCGTATATTTGCAGACGTCTTCCTTCCATCCCAATGTGTTGAAAGATGCTCGACGGCGAATTCGTCACCAATCTCAACCCTATCGCATTTTGGGCGATACCCTGTACCGCCTCGGCGTTGATTCTGTTCTCCGCCGATGTTTGACTCTCGAGGAAGCTGAGCGAGTGTTGAATGACTGCCACTCTGGTGCTTGTGGCGGCCATATGTCTGGATATGCTACCGCCCAGAAAATTCTCCGTGCTGGTTACTTCTGGCCTTCTATCTTCAAAGATTGCATTCTTGCCGTTCGCGCATGCCATGAATGCCAAGTATACCACCGGAAAATGCGTGCACCTCCTGCACCCCTGCACCCTGTTGTTACCGTAGGTCCATTTGCCAAATGGGGCATCGATTATACGTCCTGTAACCCTCGTTCGGCCGGGGGGCATGGGTATATCATCGTTGCCGTGGATTATTTCACCAAGTGGGCCAAATCGATTCCTACATTGAACGAAGACGGTTACACAGCGGCGCAGTTTTTGTTTAATCATGTTATTACTCATTTCGGAGTCCCTCAGGCTATCGTCACGGATCACGGAAAGCATTTCCGTAATCACATGATGACGGAACTAATGACCCAACTAGGCTTGCGTCAAGATAGTTCGACACCGTACTATCCACAAGCCAACGGTCAAGTCGAGGCCGTGAACAAAGTTTTGATCACTATGCTTCAACGCACCGTCAATACACACAAGTCTAATTGGCATCTGATGCTGTTCCCAGCCTTGTGGGCCTACCGGACTTCTGTGAAGGACGCCACCAGTTTCACTCCATTTCAGTTGGTTTATGGACTGGAGGCCACCCTTCCCGTTGAGTGTGAGATTCCTTCGTTGAAATTAGCTGTCGAGTTGCTTCCCAACACCACTCCGGTGGAGGAACGGCTTCTTTACCTAGAACGGTTAGACGAGACCCGTCATTTAGCTTCTCTGGCTATCGAAGCGCAAAAGAAGAGAGTCAAGGCTCACTTTGACCATAATATTCAACCTCGTTCCTTCGTTGAGGGAGATCTAGTACTGCTCTATGATCAAGCTAAAGATAAGCTGGGGGCAGGAAAACTCGAATCCATGTGGCTAGGTCCCTATATCGTGAAGAGAGTTTTACAAAAGGGCGCATATGAGTTGATTGATTACGAAGGAAATCCTCTTGACAAGCCCCGCAACGGGCTTTATTTGAAGAAATATTATGCATGATTTCGTGCACTCAGTTTGTACATACGCGTGTTTAGTGTGTTTTGTGTGCATGATTTCATGTTTTGCTTTGGTGTGAAGGCGTGTTTGCCTCTTATTGTGTTTTCTCCTTCTTGTGCAGATGTCTAGTGCACCTCATGTTGGTTTCGCTGATGGCGCCTGCCGTAGTACTTGCAATTTTTCCTCTGCGGCGTGGGCAATCTATGATCCTCACGGAGAGTTGCTAGATCTTCAAGGAGTCTGCCTCGGTCGTACCACTAATAATGTTGCCGAATACAGTGCCGTAATTGAGCTACTAGCCGAAGCAGTTGATCTCGGCATTCGTGCAATGATGGTAAACCTGGACTCCCAACTTGTCGTCCATCAACTCAACGGGCGATATTTCGTCAGAGACCAACGCATCCTAAGGTTGTATCTACGTGTCAGATTGTTAGAAAGGAATTTTGACTATATCACGTATCAACATATTCCGAGACGATTAAACACATTGACTGATGCATTGGCAAATCATGTGTTAGACAGACATTTGCGAAATAGGTAAACATCATACAAGGAAACGTAGAAAGCATAATAAGACCATAGAGTGAAGCATATGTAAATAAGATATTTTCCAAGCATAGTTTGCATGCGTGTCGTGTGTGCTTTTAAGCTTGCATTTAAAAAATTAAAATACGTGGGTCATGTGTTGTGCAATTCATACATGAGATTACATTTGTACTGAACATTTGCATAGCATAAACAAAACATCATCACATGTAACAGGATCCATCCAAAAAATCGGTATGTATATATATATATATATCGTGTGGCGCACTAAGGCGCTCAAAAATAAGTGTATATGTCAAAAATAGAGTCATGGTCCTCAATACATCCGAGACATATGTCTCTCAAAACATCAGTGGAAGTAAACCTAGACGACTACTGTGCTGGGTTATGCTCTCTGTAGCATACAGCTGCTCATGCCACCCGCCTCAAAAGGCGGTGCATCCTGGGTGCCACCCCCACTGTGTGGATCTGATGCTCTATAGGGACCTCCTCAACCCCCTGGTAATCTGGCACTCCCTCCAGCAAACCCTCGAGGTTGCGAGCTACAGTCTCCGACGTATCAACTCCTAGAGGAACTAGGGCCAGGGCTCCAGCTCCTTGCCCCTCTCTCCGTGCCGTTGGGGCTAGGCCAATGGGTCTCACGGGTCCCACATCTGCACACCGTGACATTTATTAAGACATGTACATGAAAAATCAAAAACATCAAAAAATATTGAAAAGAGATCAAGTGTCATACCTCCATCGTCCCAATGCTCTCCTGCGGGCAGTAGCATGTCAGGATCATTGCGGAAGTCCATGCCAGCATATGGCCAGTCCTCCACGATGACAACCTGGCGATCCAGCCACTCTCTGAAATACACTCCCCAAGACACTGGGCGGCCTCCACCTCCACGTGGCATGACGCGGGCCCATCGACTGGCCCTCGTCTCCCGAGGACCTCTAGGTGGATCCACGGCCATGGTCTGTAGCTGTAGGGCCGGCACCCGCTCCAGCATGAGCGGAAGTAGAAGCGACCCATATGCAAACTGCTTCGTCTCTCCGCGACGGCAGTTGTTCAATTGCCTCTTCATGCTGGTAGTCACAGTTGTCGCCTAGTTGAAAATGGTGGGCTATAGGCACTCCAAAGCTAGTAGTAGTTGGTTCTTCGAGGCCTCATGATTGGCCAAAGAACCCGCTGCCGTGTCACTAGGAAGAGTATAGTGCGAAGAGGCATGTCTCGTACTGTCGGGATACCCACCTTCCCGCTCCGTGTTTTGGCAGCTCCCAGGCATACTCGAGCCATCAACTGGTCTAGAGTCTCACCGCTGGGTCGCTGCCCCTCCAGGATGGGCATCTGACCCCGGCGTGACAATCCAGTCAAAAAGTAGATGTCTGTGGAGTCAAACTCGATATCCTGACCACGGATTGTGAATTTTCCATCTACTGGGTTCCAAGCTCTGATTAGGAACTCCAGTAAGTCAGGCTGCGCCCTCAGGCGCGGAGTCAGGAAGAATTTCAAGAAACCGCATGCCCACATTGCATTTCGGCATTCGGCAAGTGCATACGCGGCTATATCCTCATCATCATGGGCTCTCTCTTGCCAAACGAAAGCCATTTTTCCCTGCAAGACCATGAAAAAACATTAGAGTGCTAATTGTGGAAGTTTGAATGTTCATTTCATTAAAAACCAAATTTTTCCGCGCCAGCGCGACTGTTTTTAAAATAGTTGCGCTGACAATGGCGCCCCTTTGTTTTTTCCTTGGGTCAGCGCGGAAGAACACGTGTTTTCCGCGCTGACCCAAGAAGTGGTACGTGTAAATATAACTCGATCAGCGCAGACCCGAGCGGGAAATCCGCGCTGACCGAGAGCGCACCAACGCTCAAAGAATTTGCCCAAATGGCCAAATTCCACCATGGAATTGCTATAAAAAAGGCTCAAAATGAAACGCAAGGAGAGGAGAACCTACCTGGAAGAAGCTGCCGGATGAATGGTGTCCGCACGGGCTGGAAAAAGCTCCGTCAACCTTGCAGCTCCTCAACGTTCTTCACAACCCAAAATGGTAACAATGGTAAAAAATGACTTTTACCCCCCTATTTATGGTAAAAATTCATAATTGACTATAATTTCTTATCCATATGGGTTTTTGTCATCTTTTCGCCATGGATTTAGCACTAATGTCACTGTATTATGCCTTTATGCATGTTTTAATATGTTTTTTACACATGTCGAACAGATTTATGCGGGTGGTGTTCTTGTGCAGGTTCAGGTAACCGGCGTGGTCATAGCAGTCTTTCGTGTACTTGGTCCCAAAAAATGTCGTCTTTGAGCTCTTTTCCGACATGAATCAAGAAAAGATTGCCGAGCTTCCTTTCGACTCGTTAAAAGGAACGAGAGGCGGTCGTTTTAAGCTCTTTTTCGACCGTTTAACTTAAAAAGATTGCCGGGTGTTTGTCGTTTCACACTCGTTATTGGCTCTAAAACGACGTGCTTCCGACCGCTTTTTTACTTTTTCGGGTCGAAGGCACTATTTACGAAAAGTACTCCTCGATCGTAATGGTTGGGCGGTTCTTTCGAGCATTGTTTTATACTTTTTCGGGCTCGAGAGACACAACTTTACGAAAAAGGACCCCCCTGGAGTTTCCTTTTCCGCTGTCTTTTCAGACTCTCTAAACAAGAAAAGACACCGAGTTTTTCCTTTGTCAGGCTCGTTAAACACTTGATGACATCGGGCATCGTCGAAATGACACTCTCCAAGCATATGCTATCCCCGTCAAGCTTGTAATCCAAAAATAACCGGGGTACCTGCCAGAAATGGTGGGGAAAATGGCACTATAATTGTCGTGTCGACAGTATGTCGCTCTTGAACATGGCACTGGTCTGCATTCATGTCCGGTGGGAATTTCTCATTTTGTTTCACAACTGACCTCCGTGGGTGCGGGTTATCCTATTTGACCTCTCATTTTCTCATTGCCTCGTCATCATACCCTCTGCTCATTTGATGTCAAATACTGCCAAATTCACTGTCGTGCTGCCGATATGTTCAAGAGAAGTTGACCTCTGCAATAATACAACCTCATCTGCTATCTCACACAAATCATTTTTCCTCTGTCTCGTGTCGATGATGTGGGAAACATTATGGCCCACCTTCGATCAAGGTCACTTCCTGTCGACTTCAACTCATTATCCAGGAAGGCGGCTTAGAGACTCCCTTCAGGTGCCTTAGAGCCTGCATGCCTCAATGGCAGGTTCTTCGTGTTCGACGCGAGGTTTTCATCATTGGCCTCCGATCGAATGATTCTGCGGGTGTTCGACACCAGCTCATTGATTCACACGCCGCGGATTGTACCTATAGTACCTTGAGGACCATTGTCATTATTGGTGGTACCTCTCGCGTCTGTTAACAGTTTTCATCATTGACTGGTAATCAGACGATGTTCATGCATGTTCGACTTCAGCTCATGCATTCACATGCTTCGACTTGTACTTTGTTCGGGTCGGGACGGAGCGCAAGACCCTGGATCTCTATCTGTTACGGTCCAGGCTGCGATTTTGTGGATGATCATTACATGACTCATGGATGGATGGCTGCGCCCATGCCTGAGTCTTCATGGATGGCTGCGACCATACCTTATCATTACTCTGGTCTCTTTAGTTGGGTGGCTGCGTCCATTCCACAGACCTTTCGCATGTCTTTCGGATGGCTGCGCCCATGCCTAGACTGCATGTACTTGATTATCAGAGATATTCGGTCCTTCCTGGTGGTGTTCCAGTTCGGCAAGTTTTGTAAAGCATTTCACCCCTCCCACTCTCTCGGTCTTCATGCTTTAGGGGGCATCTGTTACACAGTAATTTGTCATTGTCTCCCTGTCAGTCACCCTACTGTGTCAGGAGTTCACAATAATCAAGTTCATGCCTTCTGAACTGGCCAAAAACCCACTTTTCTAAAGTTTTCCTCATCAGCGCGTCTGTTTCTAAAATACCCGCGCTGACTGGCGCTTCATAACAGACCGCGTGCGCTGCCAGTGCGGAAGCACACGACTTTTCCGCGCTGATCGAATTTCATGACCAACGCAGCCTCTGTTTGTATTGACCCGCGCTGACATGGCCCTACCCATTATGTCTTTGCGACGTCAGCACGCCAGACCAGTTATACACCCGCGCTGATCCAGTTTGGGCGAATTTGTTCCAACAACCAGCCTTCCAGATAACTCCAGACTTGGTTGTTGGCCTTGTGAGTATCGCCTCCCTTCTATGGCATGTTTGTTCGACCCTTTGCAACTAATTCCCTTGAAGATAAGCTCATCCTTCCACCATTCAAGGAGACTCCTTCTCCTATATAAACCTCTACCATTACCATGAGCAGCTAGTTTGGAATGGCTTGGATTGTGTAGAGCTTATAGTGCTCAGATTGCTGCTACTATAGGTAGTTGGTGTGATAAGTGTGGAAGTGCTTGATAGCTTAGGGAAGGTTGTGTTGTGTTGCTTGTATGAGAGAGAGAGTTTCTTGTTTTGGGAGAATCATTTCCAAAGGTGAATGCTTAAGAGACTTGCTGACTGGCCCCTCCTGAGAAGGATATCAACGTCAGAACACTTGGTTGTACTCTTCTCTGTTACTGATTAATAATAGATGACTACTATTATTGTTCCATTCTCATTTGTCTCTGCAATGGTTAATGTGAATTACATCCTTTCTGACTGATGTATGGTTGCTTTTATTAGATTTCACACTTGTGTTTGTTTTCTCTTCGTGTGTGCAGGTATCTATTCGTGGAGATCGTGGAGGATCGTGACCAGCCAGAGCGAAGGAGCGAAGGTGGCATCTCTTCATCAAACAATAGCGTTGGAATCCAAGTAGGTGTTCTCTGCCCACCTTTTAATTGCAATTAGGAACTTGCATAGTAGCATTGACTGATTGTTGCTAAACCCATTCTGGGCTAGTAGGGATCACCTCTATCCGTAGAGGGGATTTGCCTCTCCAACACATGGGTTTTTGGGCTAAGGAAGAGGTTACTAGTTGACCAGATGTCAAACTAGCTCCTTAATGAATCAGATGGGCTAAAAACAGTCCCAGATAGACTGAGATTTCCCGGACTTATAAAGAATATGGGTATATTGCCAGCGAGGGGTATTTACATAGGGGAGTTTAAATACATGATTTTTAGTAGGGGAATGGGAAAATTGTTAGGGAGCTAAATAATAAAGTTAGAAGTTAATATGGGGATGAAAAGATGGCGCTAAGGTATGAGACCTTAGGCCATTTTGGGGAAAAGAAGACTCACAAATGATGAGTGAGCAGTCCTTGAGTGAAGGAGATCCTCACCAAGGCACATGTCATGGAAATGATGAAACTGAGAGGCTCAAGCAGATCTTGACCTCTTGGGGGATGTTAGTAAGTGACTTTGGGGTGATGAGAAGAAAGGGGAGGTTAGCGAATCTCCAGCTTGGGTACTTCCTCATGAATCTGCAAAACTGCCTGATAACTGTGATCTTGAAAAGAAAAGACATTGTGAAGTACAAAATCGATCACAAGTCATCACTCTACCACTGAACAGCTACCTACCCAGCCTACTGTCCTAACATTTTTTCTTCTTTTTGTTGTGGGTGCACTTAGACTTGCAGACCCAGATTCACAATTTTTCTTTTGAATTTTCCTATCTAGATCTGCACTTATTTCTGCCAGGGCCCAGATTAAACAGTTGGGTCCCTTTGATTCTCTACCTATCTATAAATCTGCCAAGATTAAACTGTTTGGACAGATGTCATTCTCTATATTCTAAAACAGAAAATTGAAACCTAGGGAGGCCAGGATTAGACTGTCTGGACCTCCCAAAATGAAGAACTCTTCAAAACTGGGACAACTCCTCAAAAATGGAATCACAGCAGTGACATTTGAATTGGTACACTTTATTACTTCTTCTCTGGTTTTCTTCTCGGGAAATATGGAACCTTGCTGCAAGAAAGATGACATATTTGGCATGTAAAAATTCCAATCATGAAATATGAAACCTGTTGCAACAGGAGGCTAACAGATGGTATATTGGACGTCTATGTTCCCTGTTCCACATTCTTAGAGGTTATTATGATTGATTTTTTCCTATATCTTTTGCTTGATCCAGGAGTTGATGGAGAATCAATTGATTCCCTTTAACCAGGTTTCTTTGGTTTGATTGTTTCAATGCCTTTAGTAGATCATTCTTCCATGAATTTGGCAAGCATGGACAAGCCCATACCTTCTATTTTTTTCATTGTTTCTACCCCCAATATAGAAGCCATTGCCTCTTTCATATTCTCACTGTCATGTCCATATATATGTACAATAATTTTTTTATGTTTAATTTAGAAATAAATAAAAAAAACCCTAATTTCTTATTTTATAATTTTGAAATTAAAAACTAAAAAACACAATTCAAACAAGAAATGGAAACATGTACAAATCTATAAATTGAGTATGATATATCTCATTCTGGCAAAAATCAAATCCCTTTCCTCATTTCCTTATGTTGCTTAACATTTTTTGGCATCCCAACGAGAATTTTTTCCTCTAGACTATGGAAAATCCCTTCTCTTTGCTCCCTACATTTTGCTCCCTTCCCTCTAACTGTTTTAAATAGCAGCAATGCAAAATGGATGGACAAGGGTTTGATTTTCATCTCTGGTAAGGGTGAATGAGATGCACAAATTTATTCTGTGACTGTTAGAGGTCAAATAACACCCACAAATCAATTTTTTTTTTTTTATTGAAATCCACAACAGGGGAGAGGTCTGTCAATATATCTTCCCACCATCAATAGAGATCCAATCGATTAGTTATTTTCTTCCATAACCTCAACACATTTCTCCAATCGTGGTCTGCTCCAACTCCGCGTATAACTTCAAAGCTCCCTTGATTTGCAATTGGTGAGTATGGGAATGGAAATATGGTGAATGTATTACATTGTTTTGGTTGAATAGTTGGGATACACAATAGGTTTATCCATTGTGCACGTGAATTATATATTGGCAATATTGTTTTTCCATTTGGTTGAATAGTCAATGCTAAATTGGGTGCCATTAGCGATGACTATTGGCTAAAAAATGTAGATTGTTTGGGGTACCAAATGGGGCGTTAATTGCACCTAATTTATTGCCTATAATATTTCATTTTTTCTCTCCATCTAATTTGTATTCATCGTCATCTTTGCACTTTGCAATATCGATGTGGTAATCTTCCATGTTATTTCCCATGTGGGAGGCTTCCATGTTATTGTCATTTTTTATGAGGTTTGAATACCAATATTGGATGTGCAATGTGCATAGGCACATGGGATAAGTTGAAATGTTGGTTGATGTAAAGCCCTATAAATGGTGTTTTAACCCAATGGAGGGTGTTTTATGTCATATTTTCCTATCCCACTAATGAATTTGGTGTGATTTCAAACTTTCTAATTTTATTTTAATAGCCAATGACTCATAATGTAACAATCCACCTATCCTTCATCAATTCCCATTGTCGTTGTTGCTGATATGCCTCTGACATCTCTGCCAAACCCTAGCACCTTTCAATGTCCTCTGTGGATGGGGTTTCTCCCCCTCTTCCCGCTTCTTCTTACCTCTTTGTCGATGATGATGCTTTTCAGGCATTGGTGGAATCCCTCCCCAAGCGCCCCCGACCATCTGAAGCCCCTTCAAAGTTCGTGAAGAGGAACGACGAAGTGAAAAATTTTACTCTACCTGATGGTGTCTGTCTAACTTTACTTACTTATGTCGAATGTGAATTGATAGGTAGGTTCACTGGGATGTGGCCCTCGCCCAGATCTATGGAAATCTGGATGGGAAAGACATGGAAATCTATGATGAAGGGGGATATAGCCCTATCTGCTGGTGGTAATGGATTCTTCACTTTTTTATTTGAGATAAAAGAAGACTGGGATGTTGTTTTTCGGAATGGCCCTTATTTCTTTGGCTCACACGGCTTGTATCTGAATAAATGGACTTTATACTTCAACCCTTAGGAAGATATTCCCACAGCAATACCAGTTTGGGTTAATCTCCCTTGGCTTCCCATTTCTTGCTAGAGTGATGATTGTTAAGGGCTATTGGAAATGGGTTGGGAAAATACCTGGATAAATCTAAACCTAAGGGCTCCCATTTTTCTTGCGCCAAATTTTTTGTGGAAGTTGACCTAGAAAAGGGTTTGCTTGTGGAGATCAATCTCAAATTGGGAGGATGGAATCATATGAAAATCTTGGATTATGAACAAATTCCATTCAAATGTTGACATTATCATGAATACAGCCATTTTGCAAGGGACTGTACTAAAGCAGTGTAGAACAAAAACATGGATATGTCAACCCCTGAGGAGGAGTAGAGGAAAGGAGGATTGAAAGGTAAAGGACAACTTCAAAAATTTCGAGAAAAAGGTAATAACACAGCTACCACCTCCACCAATCCCTTCTGTAACAGCCCTAGGTAAAATTTTCATTTAATAAAGGTTAATAAAGGCACAATAACGCCATGGTTAAGGGACACTTATTCCAAGTTGAATGTTGGTGAAAGATATCCTAGTGGGCATCACTAGATGTCTGTTTTGGCTAAGGAAAATTGGGAAAGGCTAAGGCAAAGGCATTAAAAGGCATTTTGGAACATTTATTTATGAAAATAAAGGAAATTAGGAGAAAAGTAAGGTGAAAGGTCACAGGTTGCATGCGAGGATGAAATTGAAGGAAAATAATGGAAAATGAAGAAATTAGAGGCCTCATGCATAAAAAGGATTTTGAGGATCAATTCATGGATTTTGTCAAGTTCAAGTTTGGAGCTCTCTCATTATTCTCTATCTCTCTCACTCTCTTGATCACTTAGAGTTTTCTTGGAGCACTCTAGTTTGGAGAAAGGAAAGGAAAAGCAAGCAAAGGAAAAGAAAAAGCAAGGAAAGGAAAGGAAAAGCAAGTAAGGATCAAGGAAGGAAAGCAGGATTAAGCAGCTTCAGCTGGAAAACTTGCAGGTAACCTTTTGCATGTGTGATTTCCTAGCTGGTTTGGACATGCATGGCTTTGCATTTTGGTGTATGGTTCTCTTATTGTCGGTGGCATGGTTTTATCGGGTTATGATAGTGGTTCTCAGCCTAGCCTTGCATTTTTTTGAATGTCATGGTGTTGGGATGTTTATTTCGGGTTTTGAGCTTTAGTTTGTTGGATGGATTTCGAAATCCAGGGGAAAGGTGGTCTCAAGTTCCATTCCCAAAGGCATAGGAATCCCTTTGCCAATTTTGGCGGGATACACGGTAAATCATGAGGTAGATGTCTCGGTTTAGGGCCTAGTGATCCAAGTTTGGATTGCGATAAAGCCTGAGAGACAAGGAGACAGAAAATTCATTAAGGATAGTGATGGATTCCGAATGGCATCCCAAGTTCTATTCGGTTGTGATCGGAGCATCGGTTTTGGTGTGATCACGATTTGGTGAGGGTGGAGGTGGTTTAACATCTAGATTCCCTTGGTTGTTCTTGGATTGGTTTTTCTGTGATATCTGACATTCATGCTTGGAATATGGCATAGGGGTGACTGGATGAAAGAGAGATTTGGTTCAACCTTGTCTATGGTTGGGTGGTATGTGGAAGTCCAAAACCTAGTTGGATTTGCCTGTGATTAATAAAAGCTAAGTTCTCTTAATTTTTCACTGATTTATATGTGGATTTAATGGTTGTCATCTCTGATATTGACATGGATTTATGCTAGTTATAAGCATGGTTAAATGACTAGTTCATGTCGTGGTTATTTCATATACTTACTTGTAATTGTTAAATGGATGGATGCAAGACCTAATTCATTATGTAGCAGTTCAATGGAGAAGGAGGTGATCCTCCTAGTTATGTCTCATGAGTTGTTTTGGGAATTTATGCTCTGTGTTGTATCCTAGACCTGTAGGTTGCATTGATGCCAAGTGTCGTATATAATGTCAGTCCCGATTGGGGATGCTTAGGCCTAGTACTAAGGTTGATTTTGATTGATCAACATTGTTATCATGTCCTTAATGAATTCTGAAGGTTGTAGCAAGTTTTTGTGCAGAGGCCAGGATTATGGGCTAGAAAAGTGGCTTAAATCCCAGGGTCATTGTCACAGTATTAGAAATTTTGGTCGATAGTCGCTGGTAGGCAGGCCTATGAGAGCAACCTTCAATTATTGGTCGCTCCCTTGCCCACAACATGAGAGTGACTATGGCTTATGAGATCCAAAACAACAATGGGACCCAGGGATAGGTTGTTTGAGTGGCTGAATTGTCTCCTGAGGATTTTGTTGATGATGTTGGATGATTGTGCATGATGTTCCATTGATTCCACTTCCTTAAGGTCACATAGGAGGTTGAATCTGATCATAATAGCCTCTCGTCTCATGTTTACCTCGGCTGTCATCGTTACTTTGGGTAGGCCTGGGAGGGGGTATTAAAAATTCATATCAGAGTGTGGTTGCTCTCTCTTTGGGTGAAGGTGTTCGTCATGCATGCATGTTAATTGCATGTGTGCCTCTTACACTTACATTCCATGTGCTTGTTGCATTTCATCATGTTGATCATGGTTGTAGTAAGGCTATCATGAGGAACTTGATGTGATTTTGTGGAATGTAACGTCAGAAGTATATGACTAGTTACTTGATTATATGCAACTTATACGTAGCTTGCTTACATCCCTGCATGTTGGGTTTTCTCTTGATTGTTCGATTACATGTATCAGTGCTGTAGGTTGGTTACAAGAATTAATTTCTTATGCTCGAATACGTGCGGTTATGCGTATGTGTAGATGATTAGGCATTGCTTATGCATGTTGATAGTTGCATGTGGCAATGTGTGTGATGGAATAACAGTTGTTGTCATGCATAAGGTCATAGCATGCATTGTTGATATGGCCTTTCATTGATGACTAGACCCTACCTAGAAGGATGTTGATGTGTTGATGCATTTATTCAATAGATGTCTATATGTTATTATGATTATGTTATATATGTATCACGTTGATTTGATGATATTGCAGACAAGGTATCCTCCCCGAATTATGTTAAGGCATGTTGGTTTACTGAGATTTGGTTTAGATGACATAGTATGCCTTGTAGGGAAGAGATTAGATGGCTAACAAGGCGGTAGACTACATAGGATCTCCCTATGCATCAGATGAGCAGCGTGGTGTGGGGCATTCTTCTGATTTGGAAGACACATTGAGAAGCTTGTGGGAGAAATAAGGAGTTGCAAAGAGGACAATGATAAAATCATGCAGGGACAAGAGAAACAAGCAGAGGTGAATGCAGTAATACTTTAAAGTTTGTCAGAATTGCAGCGACAAGGGCCACTTCGGATAAGCCATGGACAGGAGGACAAAACCAATGGGGCATATGGCAGTAGGTCTCCTAGTAGACATAGGTCTTATGGTGGGAACAAGATGGATAAATCTGACACGATCAAAGATGGCAATTTTTTGAACACTCCGGATAGGAGAGGTACTGGACACGGGTACTATTCTAGTTCTGGTTCTAACAGACATCGTGATTGTCATCGTTATCACCCTTAAAGGAGGAGCGATAGGGGATACTTTTCGGATGAGTTCAAGAAAGTGAAGCCACTTACCTTTGATGGAGAGATGAATAAATTACAGGATGCAGAGGCATGGTTGCTCGGTATGAGGAAATTCTTTAGATTGCATGATTAATCAGAAAAAATGAAAGCAAGGATAGCCCTTTTCAGTCTTAAAGGTAAAGAATAAATTTGGTGGGAAGATGTGAAGAATGTTAAAGGTATTGATGAATATGATTTGACTTGGCATGCATTTGAAAGGCTCTTCAAGAAGAAGTACTTGTATGAGAGGTACTATGATGACAGAGTTGAGTTTTATGAGTTGCGGATGGGTTCTATGACAGACGAGGAGTATACTAGTAGGTTTTTGGAGCTGTTGAGATATGTGCCTTACCTCAAGGAGGAGAAGGCCAAGGTTCAGAGATTCATCAGTGGACTGCCAATAGCATACAAAGACCAAATTGAGTTCAATGAGCCTAGATCGTTGGAGGAGGCCATCCAAAAGTTGAAGCATTGTTATGAGCAGTCAAAGCGCAAAGTTGAGCCAAAGCATGACTTGAAAGGAAATGAGAAAGCTAAAGGAAAATGGCCACCAAAGAGAGGAATACCTCAAGATGCAAGTGAGAAAGAAAATGTAGTTCCTTACAAGAGATTCAATACAACTGAGAAAGGACATGGAGAGCAACAGACTAGAGGTGGTGGTAGAGAACCATTGCAGTGTTGGATATGTGGTAAGGATCATCATAAGAAGGATTGTCCGCAGTATTAGAGTGGTGATAGATCCTAGATATATAGTTCTAAGGAGGCGCATACAGTTGGTGATGTTGGTCATAAAATTCCTCGGATCTATGCAGTTGTGGAAAATAGGCAGGCGGATCATCAGGCATTGATCATTGAGATGGATGGTAAGCTTTGTGATCAAGTTGTTTCTATTTTGATTGATCCTTGATCTAACTATAGTTATATTAGTCCTGGCCTGGTGGATAAGTGTGGTTTGAGAAAAGAAATGCATGCAGAATCTTGGTTGGTACAGTTGGCTACAGGTACGAAGAAGTGAGTTCACCATTGGGTGAGAGCTTGTGCATTTGAGCTAAATGGTATGCCTACAGTAGCACACTTGAATATGTTTCCATTGGGATCGTATAACATGCCTTTTGGTATGGATTACCTATACCTTCACAGAACCAAAGTGGATTGCTTCGACAAGGCCATTGAGTGTGTAGATGATAGTGGGGAAAAGAGGACTTTGCAAGGAAATAATAAGCCTACATCAGTGAGGATAGTTACCACTATGCGTAGTCATAGAAAAGGTTGTGTGATGTTTGCAGTGCACATTTCTAGACAAGGGTAAGGAGGTTGAGGATGCAGATGTGTTGAGAAGGTACCCAGTTTTGCAGCAGTTTCATGATGTATTCCCTGAGGACATTATAGAGTTTCCACCTCACAAGGAGGTAGAATTTTCTATTGAGTTAGTGCTAGGGGTGGCTCCAACATCAAAAAAACCTTATAGGATGAGCACACCTGAGTTGGTAGAGTTGAAGTGAAACTAAAGGAGATGTTGGACAAAGGATACATCAGACCTAGTGTATCACCTTGGGGCGCACCAGTGTTGTTCATAAATAGGAAAGATGGTACTCTCACATTGTGCATTGATTACAGGCAGTTGAACAAGGTAATGATCAAGAACAGATACCCTTTTCCAAGGATTGATGATTTGTTTGATCAGATAAAAGGAGTGGCAGTGTTCTCTAAGATCGACCTGAGATCAGGATACCATCAGGTACGCATCAAGGAAGAGGATATATTCAAGACTACATTCAAGACCAGGTATGGGAATTATGAGTTTGTTGTTGTTCCATTTTGTTTGACTAATGCTCCATCTAAATTTACATGTTTAATGAATAGTGTGTTGCGTTCTTATCTAGACAAGTTTTTTATGTATTCATTGATGACATACTAGTATATTCTAAAAATGAGGAAGAGCATGCCAAACATTTAGTAGCAGTGTTGAGTTTGTTAAGAGAGAATCAGTTGTATGCTAAGCTTAGCAAGTGCATCTTCTTTCAGACTGAGGTACACTACTTGGGACATGTTGTCTCCAAGGAAGGCATTGCAGTAGATCCAGAAAAGATAAGGGCCATCATGGAGTGGGTAGCTCCTAAGAATGTAGATGAGGTGAGATCATTTATGGGATTGGAAGGTTACTACAGGAGGTTCATCAGGAACTTCTCACGCATTGCATATCATATCACATCATTGCAAAGGAAAGGTAAGAAGTTTGAATGGATAGAGGAATGTGAGACTAGTTTTGAGCAACTTAAGCAGTTGTTGACACATGCACCAGTGCTAAAGATTGCAGATCTGAACAAGGAGTTTGTAGTGTGTACAAACGCTTGCAAGAGAGGACTTGGTGGATTTATCATGCAAGAAGGACATGTAGTGTGCTATGAGTCATGGAAACTGAATGATCAAGAGCATAACTACCCAACACATGATATTGAGTTGGAAGCAGTCATACATGCATTGAAGATGTGAAGGCACCATCTTATGGGTAGACGGTTTGTGATGATGAGTGATCACAGTGGGTTGAGGTATTTGCTTGACCAGCCAAATCTAAATGCTAGAAAATCTAGGTGGCTAGCTACCCTTAGTGAGTTCGACTTTGAGATCAGATACATCAAAGGGGAAGGAGAACCGGGTTGCAGATGCTATTAGCATGAAGGTACAGGTAAATCATATAGCAGCTATGGGTTCTTATGGAAAAGAGTTACAGGATAGGATCTTGCAAGTGAAACAATGGGATGACAAATACGTGGAAATCATGCATAGGTTATAAAAATAGAGTATAGGTATAAGTGATCAGGATGAAAACTATCATCTCACGACAGATGGTTTGGTGAGATTTAGGGATAGGATCTATGTACCAAATTGCAGTGAGCTCAAGAAGCTTATCTTGAGGGAGTTTCATGTCAAGCCATACTTGGGTCATCTAGGATATCAGAAGACGTTGGCGACGATAAAGAAGTTTTATTATTGGTTGAATATGAAGAAGGAAGCAACAGATTTCGTGGCTAGATGTTTAGATTGTCAACAAGTAAAGGCAGAATGCAAGCATCCAAGTGATCTACTACAACCTATTTTGATTCCGGAATGGAAATGGGAGGTCATTTCCATGGATTTCATTACAAGTCTTCCGAGGAAAATGAAGCAGCATGATTCTATTATGGTCGTGGTTGACAGATTGAGCAAGGTAGCTCACTTCATTCTAGTGAAGACTACATATTCAGCCAGTGAGGTAGCACAAGTGTTCATCAGAGAGATAGTGAGACTACATGGTGTTCCAAAGAAGATTGTGTTGGACATGGATGCAAAGTTCACTTCCAAGTTTTGGAAGGAGCTATTTGCAGGCTTGGGTATAGAGTTGGCCTTCAGTACAACTTATCATCCACAAACAGATGGATAGATAGAGAGGGTCAATAGGATCTTGGAGGATATGTTGAGGATGTACATGATGCACTAGCAGAAGAAATGGGAGGAGTATATTCCATTGGTTGAGTTCGCATACAACAATGGTTATCAGGAGTCATTGAGGATGAGTCCTTTTGAGGCATTGTATGGGCAGAGTTGTAACACTCCCATCAGCTAGAGTGATCCAGTGAACAAGGTACTTATTGGACCGGACATGTTGGCAAACATTGAGCAGGAAATGCAGGTTATAAATAAGAATCTAAAGGTAGCATGGCATAGACAGAAGATTTATGCAGATCAACACAGGTTGTTCAAGGAGTTTCAGGTTGGGAAGCATGTGTATTTTCACATAAATCACAAGAAAAACTCTTTGAGGATTGGTTCATGTGCCAAGTTGACATCACGGTATGGCGGGCCTTTTGAGATCCTTGAGAGAATTGGACCAATGGCATATTGACTTGCACTGCCTCCAACAGTGAAAGTCCATGATGTTTTCCATATTTCATTGCTTAAGAAGTATATGATGTTGATCTGTTGTTTATTGGTCTGTATTGCCAGTGGAGCAAGAAGGAGAGTTCCAGATGGAGCCTCAGTGCATATTGCAACGGAAACATCTCATGCTTAAGAAAAAAGCCATAGAGCAAGTTAAAGTGCAGTGGAAGCACTTTGGGCCTAAAGAAGCTACATGGGAGATGGAAGATTAGATGCGGGTCCTATATCCTTCATTGTTTGTTGGTTGAGGCAGAGCATTTTTGGTCTAATGTTTATATATGTTTGGCATATGTTTTGCTGATGTTTTGGTATATGTATGTACATGTATATGGATTTAAATACCGCCACGAGCTAAGTTATAAAGCTCCAATAACTGGTATGGGTGTCATATTATTATGGTTGTTATATTGTCATTTTTAATGATGTTTTGCTTTTGAGTAGGTCTTTCATTGTAAATATTGCAACGAGCTAAGTTATAAAGCTCCATGGGCAGTATGTTTTCTTTTCAATAGTTTTGTTGAGTTCATGGTGTGGTTTAACACCGAGGATGGTGTTCCCCAAGGGGGAGGGTTCTATAACAGCCCTGGTGAAAAATTCCATGTAATAAAAGTTAATAAAGGCAAAATAAGATCACAGTTAAGGGACACTTATTCCAAGTTGAATGTTGGGCAAAGATATCCTAGTAGGCATCACTAGATGTCTATTTTGGCTAAGCAAAATTGGCAAAGGCTAAGGCAAAGACATTAAAAGGAATTTTGGCACATTTATTTATGAAAATAAAGGAAATTATGAGAAAAGTAAGGTGAAAGGTCACTGTTGGGTGCGAGATCCCCCAAGGGAAGTTTTGGGGCTTAGAGCCCAGATTTTGATCAAAGATTATAATTTCGATATAAAGACTCCGCATTTTGTGGGCGCGGAGCGTGTAGTTTGTAAAAGAGTCATAGGGTTGTCCACCCTTAGTTTTGTTATTTTAATTTCGGTTGTAGAAATCTACCCATGGTCCATGGACCATGGGATTCTATAAATAGAGCGAGGTTCTAGGTAGTTAAGAGATAAATTTTGAAGAAGAAAATATGAACATATGATGTATGCGAGATAGATCTGTCGGGTAAAGTCTAGTTTTTGGGTCATAGAGTAGGAGATGGCTCTGCAGCTGGGTGCACAGAGGCCTAGTAGTCCACAGCTATGTGCGCGGACCCCTGTAGCTGAGTGTGCAGGGCGAGTCGAGTCTGTAACAGTTGGAAGTATTAATAAATAGAAGTTTCCTATCATTTCTGTGTATTTATTTCCTGTTTTATGCATCTGTTATCTTGGGTATGAAATTCACTTTTAATACTTATATGATGTGAATGTGTATAATTGTATTGATTAAGTGAAAGCAAGATAGAATATCCATTTACGCAAACTTAACTAAGATCTATTAGGAATATAAGTAAGATAAGCGATGTAGTTTGGGGAAATAGTGCAGTTCGTTGCCCCAGCAACGCGAAAGCATCTCAACCCCTGGTTAGGGTTGCGCGAAAGACGATTATAACAGATCGCAAAGGTATTGAAGGTTGGGACAGTGCGCAAAACGACCTGCACGAAGACAGATCTAGTTGGACTAAATCGACATCTCAGACATCTCAAGGGTGCGAAAACTTGGTTCCAGCATCCCCCCATACTGCTTTGGGTGAGACTTCAGTCCGCGCTCCGCGGGCTGATGCCGAAAGGGCCAGTAGTGTAGGGATTTGTTTGGCTAAATAACTCTGAACCTGGGTTAGGCCCCCATAAGCCAACAAATGGTTCCATTGTCGGGACCGGAATCTGCATAGATATGTCTGATGTCGTATCATTGGAATCCAACTAAGAAGGAAATTGAAGGCTGGTTGGACAGAAGAATTCATGAGTTCACAGTGCAGGAGAACAGGAACCCGCGACTGTCAAAAGAAGAGTGGTTAGACTGCTACTTGTACACGGAGATCCATGAAATCTTCTTTGCGTCCTTCCCTACTGAGCTATACGAGTGGATTGGACAGCTAGTAGATAGCCAAGTATGGTGGAAACTTGACAGTCCTATTGTGTGGACCCCAGAGTTAGTGCGAAGATTGGAAGCATCAGAGGATAAGATCGCACGTGTCGTTGATCATTGGCTTGATCGTATTATAGGATGATTCATTACTGAGTTTGCGGTTGACACCTCAGTTAGATACAACGAGGCAGATCAACGCTTTCTCCAAGGACCACGAGGTAAGTACATAAAGTCTTTGAATACTTGGATTAAAATGCTATTGTACAAAAAGAGGGTTTTGCAGTTACCTTGATGTTTGGGGCTACACAAAGTGGAAAATCTTACAAGAATGAAGGAAATAAGGGACCAAAAACTAGCCCCTTGATTTCATCTCCGCAAGGGGACGAGGAAGAGCTCGCGAAGGTCTCACCATGAAGTGTGATCCATCTGATAAGGGAAAGAATTCTGCGAATACAACCTCCACCCACACTACCACCAACTTCACTACCATCACCTCCATCTTCACCCGTACCACCTCCACCACCACTGCGATTCAATATGGAAAGCATAGTGAAGTTGGTTGTGTTCAAAGGCTTGGTAAATGAGGATTCGGACCAATTCTGGTTTGTGGTAAGGGTTATATGGGAAGCTTAAGGAGTTACAGATGACAATATAAAGAAAGCGACACTGGTTAGCGCCCTGCAGGACCGCGCGTTGACCTGGTATATTAAGCACTCCAATGGTAATCCAAATGTGGGAATTGCGGATATCCAAGCAGTGCCAAGTAGAGAATTTCGCAGGCCGAAGTCTGAAGCACAATCGATCATTGGATTCAAAGAAATCACGATGCTTGTCACACGGAATGAGTCGATCTTGCAGACAAGATAGACCTTCCTAGAATCTAAAGAAGACCTAATGATAAGCAAACCAATCACAAACTATCTTTCTCTAAATATGCATTTATAAACAAAGGAAAACAAGTGTTTTAGGCCTACCTTGGGTCCAACGCAAGTTTGTGGAAGCCTCACTCCTTCGATCCAAATGAGCTCCCTTGTCGCGAATATGCAAACACAAACAAGCAAACAAATTAAATAGCACCTGAAAAGCCAATATCATAAAACATATTTAACATGAAAGTCAAGGAATTCATGAAACAAGCGACATGAGACAATTTGTTGAGAAAAATGAATCTGATTGTATTAATTCAAATCAAAGAAGAACTTTAAAACCTATGCCTTGACGCTGTACAAGCTCCTCCCAGGGTCCAGCAAGAAGTCTCCTCTACTTTGACAAGTTTCACTCTCTTCCCAATGAAGCCAAAAAGGTATGTGATCTCTCCTCTCAAGCTCAACTAGGAAGTCTTAATTTCACCAGCATTTACCCTAAAAAATGTTCAGCTTCTAACCTCTCTAGCAACCAGCCTAATGCCTGAATTTATAGTGCAATGGAGGGAAGTTACTAGGTCCTCCTTCAAAGGGATAAAGCCCTCCTTCAAAGGGATAGCTCCTCTCATCAAGGGATTAGCTCCTTCTCTTTTGGGATGCATGAACCACCTAAGAGCGGCCAATCCACGTCAAAATTCCTTCTAGAATCATCTAGAATTAACCCAAAGTGAGTTTTTTAGAATAAACTTGTGCCCTTTTTACTTTCACAGGGGTCCGCACCCACACCTTTAGAGACAGAGCAGGCAGGCCCGTAGTTTTTGTGAACAGAAGGTGCGGGACCGCAGGCAATAGTGAGAGAAAGTGCGGAACCAGAGCTTTGTTGATTTTCAATGTCTTTCTCTCATTTTCAAAGCTTGACTTGAAGAGCTGAGGTTTGAGACTTGCTTAGGAGGACAGTACAAGTGATGATAGACCCATACTGACTGCAAATAATCATGGTGACGATATTTTTGTGTAATATATTGCCCCCTAAAGTGCGAAGTCTGTAGTAGATGAGGATTTCATTTATCATTTAGGAAGAGTGAAGTACTTTATCATTTCGAGGATCATCTTGTGGAGAGCCCGGTTGGAACCTGTAAAAATATTCAATGCAAGATACATATATGAGATCATATCATCACTGAGGTAGGCCTTCCCATACTCAGATCAAAACTGACTTAGAAAACTAACTATTGCTCTCATACAAGAATGATATTGTAAGACATCACAAGATCTTGTGGACAAGATAGACCTTCCTAGAATCTAAAGAAGACCTAATGACAAGCAAACCAATCACAAACTATCTTTCTATAAATATGCATTTATAAACAAAGGCAAACAAGTGTTTTAGGCCTACCTTGGGTCCAATGCAAGTTTGTGGAAGCCTCGCTCCTTTTATCCAAGTGAGCTCCCTTTTCGCGAATCTGCAAACACAAACAAGCAAACAAATTAAATAGCACCTGAAAAGCCAATATCATAAAACATATTTAACATGAAAGTCAAGGAATTCATGAAACAAATGACATAAGACAATTTGTTGAGAAAAATGAATCTGATTGTATTAATTCAAATCAAAGAAGAACTTTACAACCTGTGCCTTGATGCTGTACAAGCTCCTCCGAGGGTCTAGCAAGAAGTCTCCTCTACTTTGACAAGTTTCACTCTCTTCCCAATGAAGCCAAAAAGGTATGTGATCTCTCCTCTCAAGCTCAACTAGGAAGTCTTAATTTCACCAGCATTTACCCTCAAAAATGTTCAGCTTCTAACCTCTCTAGCAACCAGCCCAATGCCTGAATTTATAGTGCAATGGAGGGAAGTTACTAGGTCCTCCTTCAAAGGGATAAAGCCCTCCTTCAAAGGGATAGCTCCTCTCATCAAGGGATTAGCTCCTTCTCTTTTGGGATGCATGAACCACCTAAGAGCGGCCAATCCACTTCAAAATTCCTTCTAGAACCATCTAGAATTAACCCACAGTGAGTTTTTTAGAATAAACTTGTGCCTTTTTGACTTTCACAGGGGTCCGCACCCACACCTTTAGGGACAGAGCGAGCAGGTCCGCAGTTTTTGTGAACAGAAGGTGCGGGATCGCAGGCAATAGTGAGAGAAAGTGCGGAACTAGAGCTTTGTTGATTTTCAATGTCTTTCTCTCATTTTCAAAGCTTGACTTGAAGAGCTGAGGTTTGAGACTTGCTTAGGAGGACAGTACAAGTGATGATAGACCCATACTAACTGCAAATAATCATGGTGACGATATTTTTGTGTAACAAATTGCCCCCTAAAGTGCGAAGTTTGTAGTAGATGAGGATTTCATTTATCATTTAGGAAGAGTGAAGTACTTTATCATTTCGAGGATCATCTTGTGGAGAGCCCGGTTGGAACTTGTAAAAACATTCAATGCAAGATACATATACGAGGTCATATCATCGCTGAGGTAGGCATTCCCATATTCAGATCAAAACTGACTTAGAAAACTAACTACTGCTCTGGTACAGGAATGATCTTGTAAGACATCACAAGTATAGACTCATGTGGACACAGTATGGATGTAGCCATCTATTTATGAATAGTCCATTATATAATGAATACAAAATTCCTCGCAACCTAGATTGTGGAAACTAGATCCAGGGTCTTCATTTCTTTTTCCCCAAACAATACGATTTTATCCATGCGAATGAATGTGTTGAAGTCGAACATGGTAGAAACCACTTGATTACCAGTCAATGATGTAAACTATTAACAAGTGTGAGAGAAACCACCAGTGATGTCAATGGCTCTCAAAGTACCCAGTACAATCCATGAGATGTGAATAAATGTGTTGATGTCGAACATGTCACGGAATCCTTTGATCGAAGGTCAATGATGGAACCTGTCGTCAAAGGTGAGAAACCTGCCATTGAGGCATGCAGATCCCAAGGTACTGACAATTTCTAGATCATCTTTCTAGATAATGAGCTGAAGTCGATAGAAAGCGATCCGTCGCAGGCAATCCCACAACACGAAATCATAGATCAAGTTGAAGAAATTTAGTTGCAAGGACTGACTCAGGGATGGTCAAGATGGATGACAGATATTTTGTAGATGAATGGCTTATTGGCAGTGACCTCTTGAACACATAACGACACGACAGATGGCTTGGTGACAATTGACCCAAAGTTAATACCCAGAAACCGGCTGAAGACATTCAATGTGGTTTGATCAACTGTTAGGCAAAGGATTTCCCAACCCAGGTGAATAAAAGTGTCGTGTTCAAGAGTGGTTACAAAGTATGACAAACAGGCTCATTTTTCTCTCTTTTCCCCACCATTTCTGGCAAGTACCTCTTTATTTTTGACAAGCTTGAGGAGGATAACATTTGCTTGATTATAAGCTCATCCTTCGGATGAGTCCAACTTAGTTTAAATTCGAACCCTAAGAAGGAGTGGTTCGTTCCTGTTTGTAATTGAACAGGTCCTGTACTGTGAAATTTTAACGAGTCCAGTATAGGAGAAACTCGACGTCTTTCAATTTTAGAGAGTCTGAAAAAACTTAAGAAGACTCCAGGGTTGACCTTTTTCGTAAATTTGTGTCTCCCAAGCCCGCAAAAGTATAAAATAATACTTGAGAGAACTGCTTGATCTTTACGACCAAGGAGTACTTTTCGTAATTAGTGCCCTTGATCCGAAAAAGTAAAAAAACGATCAACGACACGTCGTTTTATAACCAATATCGAATTTGAAACGACAAAAATCCGGCAATCTTTTCATGTTTTTACGGTCAGAAAAGAGTTGTAAGTGGACCGTCTTTTAGTTCCGTTTTAATGAGTTTAAAAGACAAACTCGGCAATATTTTCATGTTTTAGGAGATAGAAAAGAGCTTAAAGGTGACTCTAAATGTTTTTTCGTTGAAAGTGATAGATTTCGCCTGAATAATCCGTTATCCTGAACAAAAAGCAAACATTACTCATACCTGTTTGAAATGGATAAAAATGTTGCAAAAATACCTTTTCAAAGTGAAACATAAACAAATTTGCAATTTATTTACTCAAAAAACTTATAAAAAGGGCTTTCGTCAATTCATTTTTACCGTTTGAGTTTGGGGTGAGAAAATAGTGCTTTTGTTCAGAAAACTTCCCGTGAATATTGCGGAAAATCCAACCGTCGGAATCGAACATCGTCTTCTCCAGGTAATCCACATCGTCCCACTCTTCATTTTTAATCGTTTCATTTCTTGTTTTAGGCTTTTATTTCATTTTTTGGAGGGTTTTTAGGCTTAAAACCCGTGCACCGGGGCCCGCAGGTGTAACACTGGCAGCTCGCGAACCCCGACTTTTTCTCAATGGGGAAAAAGTCAGGGGTCCACACCTTCCATGTAGGCAAGGTGCGGACCCACGCACTGTCTCTAATGCAGAGGGTGCGGTCCCCGCAGCAAGGGTTTTTAACCCAAAAATTCTCAAATTTGACCCAAACAAATTAATTTCTAGCATTCTAATTTGTCTTTTAACTTGATGCAGAGAGTACATCATGCTAGATTGGCGTGAACGAGAGCATAAGGACGTGGATCTAGCCGCGTTGAATCACCAACCTTCGATCGATGCATTGAAGGCCTGTGGCTTGTACAAATTCTGGGCCATACCTGGCATGAGGGCCCAGGTGGATTTCTTATAGTGGTTGGTTGACAAATGGAGCATACAGGACCAATGCTTCTTCATTGGTGGCCACCAGCTCAAAATCGAGCCGAAAGACATATATTTCTTAACCGATTTGCCTAAGAGAGGCGAAGACTTGACTCTATTCAGGACTAGGCCAGGTGGCCAGTCTGTCGATAGCCTCCGGCTAGAGTTCTGCAACAGCCAGGCTAGAGACAAAGGGATAGACATAAAAACCATATCCCTTCCTGAACTCATGGTGATCGCGTTTACTTTCACCAGACTTTGCAGGAGTGCCGCATTACATATTACCACCGGATCCCAGATGCGGATGGCAGTTGACTGCTTTCGAGACACCATCTTCAACTAGTGCGATGCTGTGTTGGCCAATGTGAAAGGCCAACTGACCAGAGCCAAGAACGGACAACTAAAGACCTTTGGTTATGGGGCTTTGGTTGTGAGTTTTGGTCTGGAGAGGGTTCCCATGTTGATCCCACAGCACCTTACTGTTGGAGCTGGGCTTCCTCGAGAGCCCAAACTGATGCGATGGGTTGCAGTTATGGCCCGTCATCCGGACGAGGGGACAGAGGTTGTTCGATTCAAACCTGAGTATTTCCAATGGTTGGAAAACCAGGTTTTTTATATTCAGGACTTCCCTTACGCTGGGGTATATTTTCGTGGTGACCCAGACATGGCTCTTCCACCAGGAGAGCAATGGGATGACTCAGGTAAAATCATTTTCAACATTTTTCCTATTTTAATTTTTTTTTATTATTTTTCCATCATCCCAAAACTGATAGTAAAAGTTTCAAATGCAGATGTGGGTCCACAGCGACCAGCCGCTCTCCGGCCTTACGAGAGGAAACAACCAGTTGCAGTCGCGCCAGCCCCATTGGACGAATCAACAGAGGTTTTGGCCGAGTTGGAGGGTCATCTAGAGTGCTTGACAGGAGATATTCCGGAGACCACCATAGATGACATTCCTCGTCGAATTCAGCACTATGTGATTGGGGTCCCAGGACCTTTTAGGAGGTTCCTTTGCAAGGTGGCCTGTGCAGTGGTTTCTTATCGAGATCATCACCAGTGATAGGATGATCGCCTATTGTGGGCACATATGACATTTTTGTTTTTTGTACTTATCATTTTTACCGATCATAAGGTGTTTTTCAACCTATGATCGAGGACGATGTATTTTTTGACACACTCCTATATATATATATATATATATATATATATATATATATATATATATATATCACTATTACCGGCTTATCTTGTAAATCATGTTATGGAATGGTTTTAAATTTACATGTATGATTATTGAAAATGTCTACTTAACATTCGAGAAGCAATTGCATCTGCTAATGTATTTAAAGATCTTGGAATATGCTAATATTCAATATAATCAAATTCACGTTCCAAGAGACGCACTCTCAAAAATAATCTCAATAACACTGGATTTCTAATGGCATACACTCTATTAAGCTGTAATACAACGAGTTCAGAATCTAACCTCACTATCAAACTCCGAATCCCAAATGAAATAGATTCAGATAATAACTCAATCACTGCACTATACTTGGCAATGTTGTTCATTGTTTGACCGAGGCTCACCCCATGCATAGATACCAACTCGTCAGAGGGCGAATAGATAACCCAAGCTGCGGAAGAAATGTTCTGTGTATTACGACAAGCACCATCAGCGAAACCAATGTATGTTTGGAGAGGCATCGACATCTGCAATATCAAGAGTAAAACCAAGATAAGCAGGAATAATGACGAAAAAACACTCGCTAAGCTAAGCACACTTTTTTAAACTAAAACACACCAGCTAGAAAGAAAAACTATCCTAACTAAAAATCCCCATACCCATTCTTTAAGCATAATACCTCTTCAAGTAAAGACCATTTCTGGGTTTACCTAAAGAGTCCCCGTCAAAGTCTACTAATTCATATGCCCATTTTGCTATCTTTCGCTTGACAACATAGGGACCATGCCACATAGGAACGAATTTTCCGGCGCCTAATTTATCATTAGCTTGATCGTAAAATAAGACTAGATCTCCTTCCGAAAAATTTTGAAGGGTCACATTTCGATCATACTGAGCTTTCATACGTTTTGCGTGAGTCTCGATCGCCAATGCAGCATCACGTCGATTCTCATCTAATTGAGCCAAGTATAACAAACGTTTTTCCTCTTCGGAAGTAGCTGGAAGTAACTCGATGGCCATTTGCAATGACGAGATTTCGCATTCAATGGGTAACACAGCTTCCAGACCATAAACTAGTTGGAAAGGAGTGAACCCTGTTGATGTTTTTACTGAAGTTCGATACGCCCAAAACGCTGAAAATAGCATGTTATGCCAATTCGACCGATGAATCCCAATGATTCGTCGGATCATGATGACTAAAACTTTGTTGATGGATTCAACCAGACCATTAGCTTGTGGATAATAAGGAGTTTAACTATCGTGATGCAAACCAAGCTGGCCTGTAAGTTCGGTCATCATAACGTTTCGAAAATGACGCCCATGATCAGTGATAAACGCTTGTGGGACACCAAACCTAGCAATTATATGATTGAACACGAAAATTGTAGCTGTCTTGCCGTCTGCCTCAAATGTAGGCATCGCCTCCGCCCACTTGGTAAAATAATCTACCGCAAGGATGATATACGCATGCCCCCGGCCGAGTGAGGGTTACATGTAATAAAATCGATACCCCATTTGGCAAAAGGACCAATGGAAATTATAGGGTGGAGAGGAGCAGGAGGAGCATGCATCTTTCGATAAAAAAATTGGCAGTTGTGGCATTTTCGGACCGCAGTAATACAATCTTTAAACAAAGACGGCTAGAAGTAGCCAGCGCGCAATATCTTTTGGGTTGTGGCATACCCAGACATATGACCGCCACACGCTCCAGAGTGACAGTCATTTAGAACTCTTTCATCTTCCTCGTGAGTTAAACAACGTCGAAAAACAGAGTCCGCCCCACGGCGATAGAGAGTATCTCCAATAATCCTGAATTGTTGGGACTGGAATCGTATTTTCCGACGTTCTGACCTTGAAATTTCTGGCCGAAAGGATTGGGTCTGGAGATAAACGATGATATCCCCATACCATGGATCTAAAGTGCTGATTAGAAACAAGGATTCGTCCGCAATGGTCTCTTCCGCCACAGTTTCCGTGTCAGCACGCGGGAAGTCACACATTAACTCCACAAAAACTAAATATTTCTTAGACTTAAATTTTTCAAATTCCAAGTTGAACTCCTGCAGGATAACAATCCATTTAGATTACTTGCCCCCTAGCAATTGCTTGGTCAAAATGTAGATCATAGGGTTGCAATCAGAAATTACTGTAGTTTTACGCAGTAAAATGTAGTGATGAAAATGTTGGACAGCTTGAACAGCTGCCAATGCCAATTTCTCCACATGTGAGTATTTTAGCTCAGTTGGATTTAAAGTGCGACTAAGGTAATATATCACATGTTCAGTACCGAATTCATCTTCCTGAACTAAGACCATTCCAATGGTGGAATGAGAGGCGGCGAGATACAAGAAGTAATCCTGGTTGTAGTTGGGAGGATGCAATAATGGTGCATGGGTCAACGCGTGTTTTAGTGCATCAAAAGATTTCTGAGCTATCTCATCCCAATAGAATGGAGTATTTTGTTTCAACAACTGGGTAAAACCCTTTGTAACCTCGGCGTAGTTAGGAATGAATCATCGTAAAAAGTTTGCTTTCCCTTGCAAACTTTGGAGTTGGCGAAGACTCGAAGGAGGAGGTAATTTGACAATAGCTTCGACCTTCGAGGGATCGACGCGAATTCCGGCTTTCGAAACAACAAACCCCAGCAATCGACCCGTTTCTATACAGAAAACACACTTGTGTGGATTCAACCGAATCCGATAATTCCTACACCTCATAAAAATTTCTCGTAAATGGACGAGGTGATCAGCTCGATGTAAGGAATGAGCAGGAAAATCATCAACATAGGGTTGCACAATGTGCTTGATGTCATGAAACGCATAAGACATGGCCCTTTGAAAATTTGCGCCGGCATTCTTGAGCCCAAAAGGTAATTTGCAATAAGCAAATGTCCCCCATGGAAAAATGAAAGCCGTTTTTGGTTGATTGGCAGGTAGAATTTTGATTTGATTGTATCCGGAAAAACCATCCATGAAGGAGAATATTTCGTTGCCGGCACAATCATCAATGATTTGATCAATATAGGGAGTTGGGTAATTGTCCTTTGGACAGGCTCGATTTATGTCCCTATAATCGATACATATTCTTATTGTCCCTTGTTTTTTGTTAACCGAAACAATATTTGATACCCAATCCGTTAACGGGATCGGATAAATGAAACCTGCTTTGAGTAATTTTTCAACTTCTGCTTTAATTGCAGCAACATTTCTCGGGTGAATCTGACGCAAACGTTGTCAGATAGGTTTAGCGTCCGGGTAAGTTTTTATTTCATGAACAACAATTGCGAGATCAATTCCTGGCATTTCCTCATAGGACCAGGCAAACACGTCGCGGAATTCTTGGAATAGGGCCTTATATATTTGAATCTCGTCTTCTGTACACGAGGCACCTATATGAATGTTCTCAACAATTCCAGACTTAACCGAAATGTCAATAGGAATAGTTCGAGAGATGTTTCCCAAATTTAACTCTGAATCAGGATGTTTCATTGGATTCTGAGGTTCCTTGACATATTCAGTCGTAAAAATTGATGAAAAATCATTTTCAAAACGATCATTCTAGGGTAAAAATGAAGATCTGTGATGGAGATCTTCCCATGGAAAATCATCTACACATAGGATTTCATGAATTTGCTCATCAGAGTGAACAAGTTCCGAAAATGTGATTGAATCGGAGCTTGATGTGAAAAGTGATTCTTCACGGACCAAATTCATTAAGTCAATTCTGGTTGAAGATGGGTCGGTAAACGATTGCACGACCTCATACGCAATTTCATATGGACTCAAAGGCATGACATCACCAAATGAGTCTATCTCAGATTCAGAAGGAACGATCCAAGGATCATCATAAACAATGGTGTCTGATGTAATCATATGAATGGTTGCAAATGAAGACGATGCATTGATCGGAGGAAAAGGAAAAGTTCCCAGTAAACCGCATCTTTAACTAGTCCTACTCCAACATCCTTATACGAGATAGTCATTTTACCGACATGCTGAATACTTTCAGAAGAGGTTGGGTCAGATGAAAAGTAAGCCAGCTGGTCTATTGTTACGATCTTTCCATTATGAGGAAACTTTATAGCCCGAAAGACCAATGAAACGACAGCTGTCATAGCGTAAGACCAACTTCGACCCAAGAGAAGGTTGTAATCTAGAGGGGCATCAACCACCTCCACATCTAGATTAACGGTTTTTCCTTCAACCCCTATAGGTAAATCCTGTAGAATGACAAAAGGATGAAACCCACAGCCATCAAAGGCCTTTAGAATTGTCGGGGATTGATTTAGTGAAGGGGAACCAAGCGATCTCCAACACTATATCGACATAATACACGTTGAGGCTCCCTCATCAATCACAGTCCGATGAATAGGTCTGTTTTTTACTATCACTGGAATCTGGAAAGCCATTTGATGAGGTAAGCGCGGTGTACTATTTTCTAGATCGAAAATTATTAGGTTCAAGTCCTGAACGTCAACAGCTCCTATAGCCGACAAAAGTAATTTATGCTGTGCTGGACATGATTGCAGCACTTCCAAAGCTGGCATTGTTGAGGGTGAAACAACTAAATCCTCAACAATGTTATAGTTCTGAGCCGCTCTCGCATGTGGATTGAAAGTTGACTTTCAAAGTATACCCTTGGCGGGCGGTTTGATTACCAAGTCTAAATTAGGTTTCTCGATTTGTAGTGGATCGGAACCGGGAGCTGAGGTTGATGGATTAGAATGAGAAGATTCTGCTTATTTACCATCAACAGGACTTTTACTACCATAATCATGCGATCGAGTCGCAATCCTAACATGGGACATCATCAGTATGGGTTCTTCATTGGCACTCGAGGAAGAACCTATCATCTTACTGTCTTGACTTGGAAAAGGATCCTTCAAAACAGCAGGCATTTGGGAACCTTTGACAATCTTCGCAACCTCTGCACGATGAGGGCAGTCTCTTGTAAAATGTCCGTCGTCACAAATGAGACAAGGATAACGAGGTTTGCGTTTTTCATCATTGGATTCCGATTTTTCAGGTTTCTCTTTTGAATTTTTGTCTGTTTTATTCTTCTTCTTCCCTTTCTTCTTCCCACCGGATTTTGATTTGGCTGTAGATGACTCTACAACATGAATATCGGTGGAAATCTTGGCGGAAGAATCTCCTGTCGGGGAATCAGGCAAGGTTATGATAGGAGAAGAATTCTTGGAAGACTTCTTCTTACTCTTAGTGTTAACCATACCAATCATACCATCGGTGGCATGAGATCCCGAAGGAGCTGCAGCGATTTGATTTTGCTTGGGAAGATCGGGGATTTTCTCGTGTAACGTACCTGACTAAGTATAGACCAAGTCAAGGTACTGTGCTTGAGCAATTACTTGCTCCTCAGTAACAACTCTGGCCTTAGCTACATCCTCAGTGATCTTTGGCAACAAAGACTTTACAAACCATTCAGCCAAGATCTGATCCGGAATAAAAACCTTCACTAAACGTCATCGACGTCTCCATTCATGAATGTGATCTGAAATGTAAGTGGACGTCGATTGCTTTAATGAAGTTAGTAATTCCGTGCCATTGTCATATCTGACCGGCAACTGAAAATGAGTTAAAAACGAGGTAGCTAACTGACTAAAATTATAAAAAGTGCCTCGCGGTAACTCAATGTACCACTTGGCTGCAAGACCAATTAGAGTGCACTGGAAAAGTCTTAGATGGATTGAATCATCTGAAATGGAGTTAGACGCACACCAGAGGTGATAAGTCATCACATGGTTCGACGGGTCCTCTCCCGATTTGCCTTCGAACTTGGGAATATCACTAGGCAACTTATTTGGCATTGGCAACCAAAACGGAAGATAATTAATGGGATCGTTCGTTAGGCGCGACAAGTCAGGCAAGTCCAAAGTTGCGATAAACGGTAACTGACGATTAGGGTCCCTAAAACTCTGGGTCATGAGACCAGCCCCAGGAGGAGGATATCCAGGATAACTAGGAATAGGGATTGCATTTGGGATATTGTATCCTCCCAGAAAACCAGGATTAACCGAACCGTACTGGGGTTGTTGAGGTTGTTGATATGTGTACCCAGGGTACGGTTGATACTGATAGACTGGCTGCTGCACAGCAGGACCAAATTGTTATTGTCCCTGGTACGGTTGATAAGTAAATTGTGGTTGACTTGTGACAACCGTACTTGAACCAGGTTGTCATACAGGCATCTGAACCGAAGTTTGAATCGTGGATCCAGACGGTGGTAAAGATGTCTGAGGAGTAGATACAGGAACAGTAGAAACCGGAGCTGTCGATACTCCAGAAGTAGGAGGGGTAGATTGAACAGATGTTGCAGCAGTTGCAGCAGTCGTTTGAGGCGGAGTACGAGGCATACTAGGCCCAGGCTGAGAAACTACCGAAGGTATAGAAGTTTGAATATTAGACTGGACAGGTTGCTGGAGTGTACCAGAAACTAAGGGTTGTCCAGTTTGAGATGACAATTGTACATTTGGCTACAACACCTGTTGAGTTTGCGATGGATCCCACACTAAATTCATTCCGAAGTACGGACCCATAACAGGTTGAGAATATTGAGGACCATAACCGGGTTGAGGGTAGGATTGATAATTCAAAGGTACATTTCCCGTTCCTTGAACATATGATTGACCGGAGGGTGGTTGGAAACCTTGGTTCAAGTACTGACCTTGGCAGTTGATACCCTTGAGGCACGTACTGATACTGGGGTTGACCTTGAGGTACATATTGATACTGGGGTTGACCTTGGGGTACATATTGAGTCTGGAGTTGACCTTGAGGAACGTACTATCCCATAGGTATGTACTATCCTTGAGGTTGCCCCCCAGGTGCAAATTGGGTACCTTGAGGTTGCCCCAGGCGATAATTGAGGATTTTGAGGCTGCCCCCCAGGCGGTAACTGGCAACCTTGAGGTTGAGGATTGGGAATAGAACCTGACATCATGAGAGTATCTTCTACGCTCAACGACTTAGTACCATTGCTTCCAGTTAATAACCCTTGTTCAATGGGTTGAGGAGATGCTCCCGAAAAAGTACCAGAAAGTGACTGATACCCAGAGGGAATAGAAGGACCGTCGTACAAAAAGGATTCTGGCGATTGAGTAAACATGGACAACTGTCTTGACATATTTAACGGAGGATAATAACCTCTAGGTGTTGGGTGATAAGGAACACGAGGTGGTGAAAAACTTAACCCTGGGTTTTCTAAGAAATTAGTCAAAGAAAGATACCAAGCACTACTCCTAGGTGGACTGTAAAAAATTGATTCACGCTCCCTTAGCTCAATAGCAGGTTGATTTTCAGGGATAGGGATGCCTACTTCTTCTTCTGGAGTAGCAAGTTCTTCGATAGCTATAAGTCCAGAAGGAAGATTTTGGGTAATTATTCTTTCTACCCTAGGTGAACCAGGACCACTAGAAGCTGGAGAAGCAAACCCCGACGTTGGAGTAGCAGCAAATTCACTTTCAGGTTTGGATATTTCAGGTTCTTCACCTATATCACTAGCAGATGAAAAGCTACTAGTAACTTCGGAAACAGACACTGACTGTGGATTATAATCTGCTACTAAAGCTTGAAAATCAGGATGTACCACCAAAGAAGACTCTCCTTCTTCAGGTGACCCAACTCTACTGTCTCTAGGAGTTACGAGGACTTTCAACCCTTCAGGCTGGCTCGGTGAAAACTCAGGAGGTTGGCCCCGAAGTCTACGGGACTTCCTCGGTAATTCAGCCACGGTTAAAAATTTTTAACTACTTCACACGCAAACAAAGTAAAATCTCAATGAAAATCACCTAAAGCCTCTAAAGAACCAAACAAATTTGAATCACACGCCTAAAGAATCTAGGAGATCAAACACACACAAACAGTAACTTTCCATACTAAAAACACTAGTTGGTGATGAAATCCAACGTTGCAGAGTTCAATACAGAAATGGCGGTTGGAACAGTTACCCCGGCAACCTGCTTAATGAATAGACTGGCACAAGTTCCTCCACTTAACCGTCTCGAGTGAAGAGAACCCCCCAGAAAATCCAAGTGAGTCTAGCCGATGTCTGCTCCAGGTACAGTGGGATCTTCCCACCACTGTCACCTTAGGAAGAATCCTAAAGAATATGGCCACTAAGGTTACCAACTGAAACAAATATACCTGGGGGAACAGTCTACGATCCGATACACACGCAAGGGCAGAGTAGCAAGCTCAATCCCCTTGAAGGCTCCTTGACATAATCCAAGGTTTACCAACAAGTGACCCCAGGCTCCTCGACAATGGTTAATCCGAGGTTTACCGTTTTTAATACGTGAATATCTAGCATCGTTCCCAATGAGGAAGGATTGATTCCCACACTGGTTCGGACACGATCTCGTGCTTCTCCTTTAAGAGGATCTTTCCTAGAGCATAAATGCAACAATTGGATTTCTTCCTTACCACAAATACAGCTACTTGTTTGTTTTTACTGTCTTGGAGAGTTAATTACTCTCCTACTCCAAGACACTAGCCTAAGCTAAGTTGGTGTATCAGAGCCCTAGAAATAAGATGTTACTAGATGAATTTTACTTTAAGCGTTATTTTTATTGGTTTTTGTTTAAGTCAAAATGTGCGGAGATGAAACTCGTGGTATGAAGACTCGACTCAAAATCACTAAAAATGCACTTAAGATGATTTAAACAATCTTTTCCCTTCGACGAAATTCTAGCTAAGAAAGAGTTAGAGAATGCAAATACTTTGTAAACACAAATCTTTCTTAACAAACAAATTAAAAGAAGAGCTTTTGTCCTTTCCAATGCACTCAAAACAAGACAACTAGTTATTTTCACAAAAATTTCCCTTTTCTTTTTCAAAGCACTCAATCACTACAAAAACAAACTTTTTCCAAAAGAAATTTTTTTTATTTTTTATAAAACACTCAAAACTATGAAAATGACTAACTTTGAGATCTATAAACTATAAAAACCTATTTGAAGTCAAAGCCTACAAGATGTCTTTTTAAGGATGTTTTACTTAGCTAGATGTAAACTAAGGACCAATTTATGCAAAATCACAAATCAGTCAAAAACAACCAATTTTGTTTTCTTTTTAAAAATGAAAATCCAAACTTTTAAACACAAGCTTTTCGAAGTTTTGTAAAGAGAAAACACAAAGCGGATTCCTCAACAAGGGTAGATTTCATAAATGGTCAGACTCATAAGAAAGCTGGTAGAAACCAAGGTGATCTAAGGTCCCTATAGCTTCTAAGCTCAGAGCTACTACAAGACCAAAATGAAAAACAAACCCAACAAGCAAAACTCCTAGGAATTTCACCCAAAACCCTAACACCAATGAAATCAACCTAAGGAAAGCTTCTGACAGGTTATATGCAGGTCTGGGCAGTGGATAATAACTTCTAAACAAAAACTAAGCTGACTAACAGAGGAAATCTTAGGTTTTTCAAAATTTTGACAGGGTCCGCAGGCCCGCAGTTAACACAGGTGCAGTACCGCTCTGTGCTAAAAGAAAAAGTGCGAATAAGTACGCACTGTGTCAAAAGACTAGGGTGCGGTCCTCTCCCAAAGCTATGAAAAACGAAAAATAACCCTGGATCTACAATTTCTACCCAATTCCACACACAACAAGCCAAAAACAGAAACAAAAACACAGTTTCTCAGGTCAAAGTAAAAACAAGGAAAAAATCAAGTCCCCAGCGGAGTCGCCATTTTGTCACACGGAATGAGTCGATCTTGCGGACAAGATAGACCTTCCTAGAATCTAAAGAAGACCTAATGACAAGCAAACCGATCACAAACTATCTTTCTCTAAATGTGCATTTATAAACAAAGGAAAAGAAGCGTTTTAGGCCTACCTTGGGTCCAATGCAAGTTTGTGGAAGCCTCGCTCCTTTGATCCAAGTGAGCTCCCTTGTCGTGAATCTGCAAACACAAACAAGCAAACAAATTAAATAGCACCTGAAAAGCCAATATCATAAAACATATTTAACATGAAAGTCAAGGAATTCATGAAACAAATGACATAAGACAATTTGTTGAGAAAAATGAATCTGATTGTATTAATTCAAATCAAAGAAGAACTTTACAACCTGTGCCTTGACGCTGTACAAGCTCCTCCCAGGGTCCAGCAAGAAGTCTCCTCTACTTTGACAAGTTTCACTCTCTTCCCAATGAAGCCAAAAAGGTATGTGATCTCTCCTCTCAAGCTCAACTAGGAAGTCTTAATTTCACCAGCATTTACCCTCAAAAATGTTCAGCTTCTAACCTCTCTAGCAACCAGCCCAATGCCTGAATTTATAGTGCAATGGAGGGAAGTTACTAGGTCCTCCTTCAAAGGGATAAAGCCCTCCTTCAAAGGGATAGCTCCTCTCATCAAGGGATTAGCTCCTTCTCTTTTGGGATGCATGAACCACCTAAGAGCGGCCAATCCACGTCAAAATTCCTTCTAGAATCATCTAGAATTAACCCAAAGTGAGTTTTTTAGAATAAACTTGCGCCTTTTTTACTTTCACAGGGGTCCGCACCCACACCTTTAGGGACAGAGCGGGCAGGTCCGTAGTTTTTGTGAACAGAAGGTGCGGGACCGCAGGCAATAGTGAGAGAAAGTGCGGAACCAGAGCTTTGTTGATTTTCAATGTCTTTCTCTCATTTTCAAAGCTTGACTTGAAGAGCTGAGGTCTGAGACTTGCTTAAGAGGACAATACAAGTGATGATAGACCCATACTGACTGCAAATAATCATGGTGACGATATTTTTTGTAACAATGCTACCAGGTGAGACTCCTTGGGAGATGGATCAGAGGCTGAAATGTATGATTCGCGAAGCTAATATGAATCTAACAAATGGACAACATCGTGAGTGGTTTGTAGCTTCGCTAATGCCACATTTAAGGAGTGCGCTATCACAACAGAAGATAATGACTCAGGTAGAGGCCTTAGAGATTTCTATGAGGCTACATGAGACCCTGATGTAGGATCCTAACTTAGGAGTTCAGCAGATCCATGCACAGCTGAAGAATTTATGCCTTGAGATGCAGAGTCTAAAACAGGACAGGACAGCTTGACCAGAAGTGCGCGAAGAGGTATGGTGCGTAAAATGCAAGGGTCGGGGTCATGACAAGGACCACTGCCCGATTTTCACAAATTACCTCACAGGAGGAGGACCGATGCCCTTAAGGTTGGAAGCGCAAGCAAGGCCTAGCGCAACACCTACTTTGTGGTGCATGATTTGTCAAATAGTAGGAAAACATGCCATAGACAATTGTCACTTGTTACAGAGGTGTACGCAAAATTCGCAACAGTTTTTCTACAACTTTTGTAGGTCAGTGGTACATGATGAGTGTAGTTGCAGAAGCTATGAGTTGATGATGGATAGAACTCCCACCTACATAGTTTAGGTTGAAACATGGCCCCTTGACCAAAATGCAGGAATGGCATGAATGGGATTTCAGGGGTTCGGACGAGGCCGAGGCGGAGGAGGACCTGGAAGAGGTCGTGGACAGTTGATATGCTACAATTGCGGAGGGCCAGGACATTATGCCCATGATTTCATGAATCCAACATGCCCGTCATGTTTGTATTGCACCTTGTTTGATCATGAGACAGAAGATTGTCCTACACTAATAGCTAGGATACACAACAAAGGAGCGCTACTGCCTCACCCGACTAAGAACCTGTAGATGATGAGGTCTGAATCACGCGAGGAAGATCCGAGTGTGAAAATTGTGCTCCGAAGTGGAATCGTGACGGGAGATGACAAAGGCAAACAAATAGAAGATATTACTTGGGTTTGCAAAGCTCCGGCAAAAGAAGTGGAGTTTGATTTGGAGCGCACTCGGGAAACCTTCATGGAAGCTAATAAGAGCTTCGTTGATGTCTCCACTTCAAGAATCAAAGATAAACCAGAGCTAGAGATGGACCCATCTATGCTCACAACGTTCCTGGAAACATGTATGAAGCTACAACGCTACAGTAAGGTGATGAAAGGGTTATAGGGACTCATTAACAGATGCATTGGGACCGCGCCAGGAGAACCGCACGTAGTCAGAAAGATCAGAAAACATAAAACAAGGACGGGAAGAGAAATGAGACTTACCGCACAGATCAGAGAGTATGAGATGGATCAAGTCATCCTAGATTTAGGATCAGATGCGAATGTTCTACCGAAACAAACATGGGAGCGAATGGGGAGACCTGCACTGCAGTGGTCTCCAATTCAGCTAAGAATGGCAAACCAGCAGAAAATAATACCCATGGGGCGATTGCAGGGAATAACTGTGGATCTTGAGGGAGCGAGCACACTGGTCGACTTTGAAGTAATAGAGATTGTTGATGACAGCAATCCCTACCCTGCGCTCTTAGGAATAGATTGGGCCACTGACATGAACGGGGTGATTAATCTGAAGAAGCGCAAGATGATTTTTGAGAAAAAATCACTACACGTAATTGTACGCCTGGACCCTGCTGAAGGATTGCACTATACGGAGGCGGTTCTCGACTATGAAAGTGATGATGATTTGGATTGCACCTATAAGATAACAAAGTGAAACCAGGACTAGGTGAATCCCACCGTGGATGGGCAGATTGCATGGGAGCGTGAAATCTCCTGTACTTCGGATTCGGATGAGGAAACAGAGCGATGGTAGAATCGGTTACATGAGGTAACTACACTGAATTTTAATATGATGATAAGGTCGTTGTGTTGCGTATTGATAGAAGTAAGAGACCTACCTACTTATGATGGTTTAAGTGAGGTAGATACCTTCTTGAATAAATTTGAAAGAGAAGTACCGAAAAAGCAACGATTCTAGGCCTTGGACTGGGTACTGTGCGCTACACCCGCGAGATGGTGGGGTATGCACAAAGGGAGCTTTAACAACTAGCGCAAATGTAGGGGAATGATGCACACACGAATTAGGAAGCCTAGGGTGCGACTGACAGATAAGTACAATGGGCAGGATGATCCATGCACGCATCTAGCCAAGTGGACACAGGCCTATGGAGAAAAGCCACAACCTGAGTGGGTGCACCTGTTCTGTCATACCCTAGATGTTATACCAATGAACTGGTATATAGAAACATAGCTCTGCCATGGGACAAGTGAATGGGATGTCTTGCGCGAAGGGTTCGTGATGACCTTCAATTTTGAGGATGGGTGGGACAATATTGATGAAGTGCTACAAGAGGTAAAAGCAACCATCTTTAGGATACCACAGGAGCCAGTAGAATTGATTAAGACTGAATGGCTACTCAGCTGAGTTACATGTTGGAATGTTATAATGTAACTGCTGAAGAAGAAGATGAAGATCCACGGAAAATTAACATTTCAGAGATGGAAGTCCACCGCGAGGTTCAGGGACCACAGATTAAGAACCCTAACATAACCACACCAGTGAAGACTAAGCAGGGGAATATTGGTATGGAGGCGGAACCTAAATTCGCAAAGATTGGAGATTACTGGGACGGCGCGACGGTGGGTAAGGTCGTTGAATTACTCTACGAATATCAGGGCTTATTCCTGACCAAGTTTATGGATTTGAATGGAATAATTGGAGATTTAGGGGTAATTAAGATCATGTTAAAACCCGATGCAAATCCAGTTAAGCAGAGGCCGTATCGCTTAAATCCAAAATACAAGGAGAAGGTACGCGTAGAACTAGACAAGATGCTCGTGGAAGGCATCATTGAGTCTATGGAGGAATTTGATTGGGTAATCTCGATGGTGTTACAAGAGAAGAAGCAAAAGGATGAAATAAGAATATGCATGGATCTCAAAAAATTGAATGACACGTGTGTACATGATCCATTCCCAAATCCGTTCATGGATGAGGTGTTGGACAATGTAGGTGGTCAGGAAGCATATTCTTTCACTGATGGGTTCTTAGGGTACCACCAGATCAAAATCGCGCCAAAGGATAGGAGCAAGACAACCTTCGTGACTAAGTGGGGTTGCTTTCAATATATTGTCATGCCGTTTGGATTGAAGAATGCCCCTGCTATATTTTCGCGCGTGGTTGTTGCGACATTCAGGGAATATATTCATAAGTTCTTGGAGGTCTATTTTGATGACTGGACTGTATTTGGGCTGGTTAGGTGCCATGTAGTGAACTTGCGCTTGATGTTGGATACATGTCGAAGATACCAAATCACGCTCAACCTCAAGAAGTGTCTGTTCCTCATTCCTTTTGGGAACCTGTTGGGGCATGTGGTTTGTAAACAAGGGCTAATGGTAGACCCCGCGAAAATCGCGGTGATTTTGAATTTGGAAGCGCCACGGAGTGCGAAACAGTTGTGCGCTACTCTAGGACATACGAGGTACTACAAAAAGTTTATCAAAGGTTATGCCTAGATCACCGCACCGATGGAAAAGCTATTGAAAAAGGATGTCACGTTCTACTAGAACGATGACTGTAAGAAAAGCCTAGATGTATTGAAAGAAAAGATGGTTACTGCATCGATTCTGGTCTTCCTGAACTAGAAGAAAGAGTTTCATGTCCATGTTGAGGCGTCGTGTATAACACTGGGGGCAATACTAACATAGTATGGTGGAGAAGTCTTGGATCACCCTATCGCGTTCGCGAGTCGCAAATTATTTAAAGCAGAGAAGTCCACCGCATAGTAGAAAAAGGAAGAGGCGAAACTGCGAATGGCGCAGTTCGTAGAAAAGCGCAAAAATGAAGAAGCAGTGGCTAAGGCCTAGGGAGCATGCGATGCTGTGAAGTTGGCAGAAGAGCAATAGAAGAAGCACGCGAAGGACAGAAGTCACCTTCGCCTGAGCCAGAGACTGATACAAAGCAAGGTGGTGCAGACCCACAGACAGTGTCCACCTAGCTAAAACGTTCGCGCCCGAGAGAGTAGGTAGGGTCGTGAAAGAAGTCAAAGGCTTCAAAGACTTCGTTCGACCCGATCACCCTCATTGAGGGGGATCTCCATGATATTGGTGAGATGGTGAGGGACGTCACCGTGGAGGCCCTCCAACAGTTTGAGGAGCAACACCAAATTGTGTTAGGGGCTCTACGGACACAAATACAGGAGTTGCAAGTGTGCACTCCACAGGTTGGCATTGTGTCAACCAGCCTCGCAGTAGGCACATTTGCTGCCAAGGAAATGTTGCGCACCCAGATGACCAACACCATAGTGCTGCCAGATGGACACTCATTACAAAAATGAGGCCGACAGGGCAATGGTCAATGGGTTGAATGGAATCGGATTAAACATAGTTGCGCTCCTTCGGAGACACTCTATATTTTGCAGGATGGAGTTACTGTAGAACTACGAGCCAGGGAGGGTTGCGCGCTCCAGGTAATGAGAGAGTAACACATCAACATTGAACAGTTGAACCTACGGCGGGACGAGGTAGTGGCGTAGAATAGAAAAATGGTGCAGGTGGTGGAGGAAGCCTACCAGATGGTCTCGGAATTGGCCATCCAAGTAGAAGAACCAGTGGAGGCGTGCATCCAAAAATTAGCAGCAGGGGTGCGTGAGGCAAAGGAAGAAATGGCCAGGGTTCAACTGGAGCTAAACCTTTAGATAGCAGAACTACAATTGAAGGCGCAGCCTTCAACTCCGCCGGAGGTTAAGGAACAACATGCCATCGCAATTACAGCAACAATAGTGGAGGTTAACAGTGCAGTGACAGACTGCACAAAGTTGTTCGAGCAGTTGTTTGAGGTTCTCACCACCCTGCAGGAGGACCCGAACATACAACACCTAGAGACAGAGGCATGCAAGCTACAATAGAGATACGATGAAGTAAAAGGGACCGCGCAAACGGTTTCCCTTACACAGAGGCTCGTGAGGATGCAGCAGGCTAAAGCGCTCAAGGAGCAGGTGGATGCTGCTTGACATAAGGAAGCAGTTTTGAAGGCGCGCTTACAGCCGTGGATTGATGAGGCATACACCATTATAGCCTCCATTGAAGCAAAGCTCACGCAGCTGCAAGCAACGCAGGAAAGGATCCAGGGCAGCAGTTCAGCCATAGTGGTCACTAAAAAATTGTTATAGATCCATTTGGGCACATCACTCCCATCTTATAGATCAGTGCTTTAGGGCCCATGAAACCCTAATTCAATTGTTACATGCCCTAAAGAATTCAACCATCAAAATGCCTAGCTTCCCAAGAAGTTCTATGATTGAAATCATCCAAAAATTGTCTCTAAGAGGATCAGTGCAGGTAGATACACTACTAGGGTGCGCTACAGTGGAGCCCAATCCACTACCAGGGAGCACTATAGTGCAATCCAGTACACCACCAGGGTGCGCTGGGAAAATTTGAGCGAAATCTGCATTAGGGTTTGGAATATTCTTATCCATAAGATGCCTTTAGAAGTTTCCTAAGGTTATCCACTCCTTTGGGCTCGAAATTGGATGAGGAAGGGAGTTAAGGAACATCAATCCTTTTATCCCTTCCTCCATGGAACTAAATCCTAAGTTTGGGAGGGCATACATTATCACCATTTATGGCATAACTTCCTTCATTCACCTATAAAAAGATCACTCATCTAAGTGATCAGGGGTTGGAAATCATTGAATTATAGGGAGATGTTGTTAATATGAGACTTGAGTTGGTTTCAAGTATTGTAATGATGTCAAAATGTCTTGCTTGTTATGAGGAGAGGATGGGATTGAACTGGAGGAGTGACACTAAATCAAGCAAATTGGGTTGTAACTCTTCCTTTTACTAATAAAGTGTTCAAAGCTTTTTCCATATGTTTGTATTGTTCATTTATGCTTTCATATGTGTATTATGAACTTGATTCCATTCTATGTTTAATCAATTGATCATTATCATATACTTTGATCGATTTTTGTCTTCTATCTGTGTGCGGGTACTTTTCAAGCGAATTAAGTATGGAAAGGAGCGATAGAATTGGTCAAGGGAGATAAGGAGTAAGCGAAAGCTACAGGTAGGCTTCGTCACTGTCTTATTTAATCTATTGGTTATAGAACGAGTAGAGAATGCTTTGCACTATTGTTCTAGACTTAGCTACTAGTCTAGGGGTTTAAGAATTTATCCGTAGACACTAAAACTTCCCAAAACAACTTGGTGACTCCACTAGGGATAAACTATCCATTTTAGTATCTTATCAGCCTCTTAAGACATTTCTACATACTATACTTGTGGTCGTTGATTGAATTTCAGTGTTCTTTCATTGAAAATTGAGTCAAAATTGTGTCAAATTGCCTTCAAAATGGCTTATTGTCACCAGCACAGCCCAATGAAGGACACAATGCGCTGCAATGCACTTCCCGCATAGAGCCATTGCACTGAAGTGCATTGTCTCTCACTGCTGCCTGCATTGATCCCTTGAGGGTCGGTTTCCCATCTAGGAGCTGAAGTTTTTTGCCAATTTTCTTTTGTTTGAATGATTTGCTGAATGTCAATGATGTCTTGTCTCTGAAAATAGTTTTTTATCTTCTTACCTGGCCCTACTTAGACTAGGATTGATAAATGTTTCTTATGTATTTACTTTGTCATTTTCAATCTATAGTCGAAAGTTAATTTTGGTCGATTGGTCTTTGTCGAAAGAAAGTGTCATAAAATCGTCTTTTCCTTCGAAAATTGAGTTGTCGTAAAGTCTTCATTCATGAAATATCAATTGATTGATGTGTGCATATGATTCATCTTTTCGTTTAAAGTGTCGTAATTCCTCATTTCTTTGAAAATGAAACTGCTGTAAAGTCTTCCTTTCCTTGAAAAGAAATTGTCACAAAGTCATCATTTTTATGAAAAGAGTTTATTGATCAATTGTGCCTTAGTTTTCCTTTTTGTTCATTCACATTAAGGGAAATCGAAAAGAAATACATGTATGTTGCATTGAAAAAGTTTGTGTGTGCTGATAGGAATAGTGTATGGAATTTGCATTTAGATTGCGCTCTTTTCTCTTTGATCAAAAGAAATCTGATTTCTCTATCCCTAAGTAGCTAGGATTTTCATCGTTAAATTGAATGAAAGAATGTTTATCATGATAGTTGCATTCCTAAGAATTTTAGAATACATCACGTGGTGAACTTAAAAGGAAAATTCCTAAGCAAGATCAACTTAAAATAAACATCAATTTACCTAATGGGGCATTGTCATTAACGAGAACATTTAGTGGTTCTAGGCTAGAGACGTGCTCCGCGTCGTAAAACAAAGCAGATGTCGCTAACTTGTCTGCAATACATCCCGAATGTGATTCCACGTACGTGAGGATATCATAGCTCATCCACGTACCTTCGGGTATATAGGGCGGTGTTGTAGTATGTAAAGTATATGGGAATGCTCTCATTATGCGGTTTTGCATTATACAACGCTTATACAGATTGGGCCTCCATGTAACTTCGGGTATATATGGGAGGACAACTCTAGGTTTTTATCCATCCTCAAGTAACCGAGTCGGCCACCTTGTAAACTGTGATACACCGAACACAGTATTCGGGGAGATTGCCTGCCTGTACTTCTTGGTTTGCCAGGAGGTATTCTACAGTTCATAGTTGCTTGGTAAACCTTTTGCCTAGTGCACCCATTTTTGTTTATTTCTTTTTTGACAATAAAATTAATCAACAATCGTGGAGGAACATCAACGCATACCTCGTCATTCACGGAGAACTGCGAGAAAACCGCCTTTGCCTCCTGAAGCGACACCAATTCAGGCAAAGGGGCCTCGCTTAACTTAGTCTAGTACATCAAGAACTCCTAGTTCTTCATCTGGGTTACTTGAATCATCTATTTCGGTAAGTATAGAGACTCCAGTTACTCCAACTATTTATGGTACATCTGTTCCTGAAGAAGAAGTTTCACAATTACCTGAGGACATTAGCATTGATCCTAGAGAAATAGTAACCAAAGTTTTTCAACCACAAGTTGATCCTCAGCTTGAAATTGCTCAACAAGAAAGTACTTCTGCACTTGAATCAGTTCAACCAGAAGTTAATCTAGAATCTATCCCAGTTCAAACAGAGGTTACATCTGAAGTTGAAGTTGCTTAGGAACCTCTTTCTGAAATTGTTGCTCATTTACCCGAACATCTGGACTTCGAATTTGAACATTCAGAAGTTGTTACTTTACCAGAAGACGATCAACCGGTTACCCCTCAGACATCAGTAACTATTGAAACTTCAACTTCATCAACACCAAAAATATTTTACAGACTCGACGGTGAATTTCTTCCACAATTTTAATTGCTATATAGGAGGAATTGGAAGAAGATTCCACACCTAGAACCTCATTTCACTTTGGAACTGGGCTTTATCTTTACCCTAATACTCCTGATTTTTTCGCTTCATTTGATCCTGCTTCTTTTCAAGTACCCGTCGATTCTTTAGGACAACTTTTGGGTCAGTTAACTATGGCTGAATAACCATCAACATCTCAGACTGTATCATCTGATGCAGCTACAACAGAATCTTCTGTTATAACCTCTTCGATGTTTTCTACCACACCTGAGTCGCACCTGTATGGTGAATCGTCCATCCCGGTTGGTTACCAATCATTGTCTGGAACCCACTCAGGGGTTGCTTCTACACCATGGTCATCACCCATGTCCTCAACTGGAATTTTACCTGGTTCTTATCTAATGGGAACTCAATAGTTTGATCCTGCATATCAGTATCAAGCTGGAAAATATGGTCAACAAAGACCTATGTATCCATTAAATACTAGATTTCCACCATATGGAGAGCAATATGCTTATTCATCGTATCCTCCTTATTCCGGGGGACTACCATATGGTAATATCCCATAGTATTCAAGTCAATCTGGAATTAGAGTTTGTCAATGGAAACCAAAAATGTCAGTTCAACCAAGGCTTGTTTATCCAACACAACTAATGAAAACAGTGTTAGCTATTCCTACTACACCTGTTGTTACTACTGTACCACAGTCACAAGTTCAAATTGTTGTATCTCAACCAATACAAACTGATCCTTCTACCTTGAAATCACAAGTTTCAAGTCAAGAAGTTCAAGTTCCTCAAGTTGTTGCACAACAACCACTTGTTTCTGGAGTTTAGCAACAACCTTAGGTTAATATACCCTTATCTAGACTGACCCAGGCTTACACTGGTATAGTTTATTCACAACCTGTCCAACCTTTCATTGCTGGACAGAAACAACCGTTAAATACACAACATTTGTACCAACAACAACAATAGTTGATTCAACAACTGTGGCAGCCTCAATTTCAACAACCCCAATTCCAACAATTCCAACCCCAGTTTGGACTTGTTCCACAAGCTCAACCTGGTTTTGGTCAATCTAAAGCTTACCAAAGTCCTGGTCAACGAGGCTTTGCAGGTTATGGACAACCACACATTAAACTTGGTTATCAACAACCACCTTATACTGGTTTTGTTTAACAACCATACCAAGGTTACCAAATGCAGATTCCTTATGTCGGTATGCAAAGACCTATTGCTCAGGCAATTCCATCATATCCCGGGTATGCTCAACCTGACTTGAATCAACAATTGTCGTTTGTAGAAACTTTAGAATTACCAAATTTAAATCGGCTCACTAATGATCCAATCTTATATGCACCTTGGTGGCCAGTAATTCCGCATAAGTTACCATCTAACATTCCGAAGTTTAACGGAAATCCTGGAGAAGACCCATCAAATCATGTTATGACCTTTCATTTGTGGTGTTCATCAAACTCCTTAAATGATGATTCGGTCAGACTTTGTCTTTTCCAAAGAACACTTACTGGTCCAGCTGCTAAATGGTACATTAAATTACCAAGAGCTTCTTTCAATAATTTCACCACTTTAGCCACTACTTTTTTGACCCACTTCCAGTTACCTATCAGATATGAGACTGGAACAGAACTCCTAACCAACTTTAAACAGACTACTGCTACCCATATATCAGATCATATTCATGAGTGCAGTGTCATCGTCGAATGGTTAAGACATATGTTCCCGATCAACTTTTAGCTGAGTGGTTCATAAAATCCTTGTTGCCATCAATCACCGAGGATGTGGCAAAAGGTGGAGTTGTCACAGAAGAGCAAGTCATTTCTCATGCCCAATACTTGGATTTGATTTACACATAATCCGGCACGCTTTATGATAAAATTCCCAATGCACCTCGACCAGCTTTCACTATTCCCCCTCCTCCACAATCGAGTAAGGACTCTCATGCCAGTGATAGTGTGATCGGTTCTTCAAGCACACAAATAGCAAGAAGACCATCTGGTCAAACTCTTGTTGTTTCTAATCAAACTACCAATGCATCAGAAAATACTCTTGCCTCCGAGATTAATGTTGTGTCATCTGACAAAGGCAAAAATCCAAAGCAACCAGGAAGTAAGAAAAAGGGGAAAAACAAAAAGAAACAAGAAAATTCCCCTCCAAAGAAATCATCTGATTCCTCTACTTCGGTGAGGAAACCTCGTTATCCATGTCTGATATGTAATGACGAGCATTTTACAAGAGATTGTCCACATCGCTTTGAGGTCTCTAAACTTTTAAAGACTTCAAACACATCAGTAGTGTTGACTGATCTGTTTCCAATCTAGGAGACATGTTTGGTTGCAACGAACCATGCTTCCACATCCCAAGTACTCATGTTATCCATCACAAAGCCATAAAACGAAGTTTTGGTGTCAACAAGAAACAAAGATTATGGAAATTCGTCGTCGTCGAATAATCAGGCCACCGATCAACCTAATCCTTCGACTTAGACTTCATCTGAAGTTGTTCCGCCTATTGTACCTGAATTGACAATAAAACCACCAAAGAGAGTTGTGCACAAATCGATATTCAATCCTCAGGGTTGAGCAGCTCAAAATTATAACATAGTGGAAGATCTTTCTCAATCACCTTCCACTATGTCGACACTCGAGGTGTTGCAAAACTGTCCCTCCCAAAAGCAGGCTTTACTGTCAGCAATAGGCGGAATAGATGATCCAGATTTAAACAGGAACGCAATAAAATACAGAGATAACCATAAAGACAGATATGCAGCGGAAATAATACTTCAAAATTCATTACTGTAAAATATTGAAATATGCTTACAAACAGAAATGGAAATAAACCAGCTAGGGCGATGGTAGCTTATCTCTGAGAAGAGATGTGGTGGCTACATGCCTCTGAACTGTTCTGAACTGTGTTACAATGAGGCTCGAAGGCCTATTTATTGTTGAGAAACAATGGAAAACCTTTCACATCCTGAAACCTAACCCTAGAAGATGAAACACCAAATTGTGGGCCCCGTCTGGGTAAATTGGTATATCAATTTCCCGGGGTCGTAACTTTGACATACGATCTTCGTTTGACGTGTACAATAGCTTGTTAGAGAGATATATCCGAGCACTACCACTTTGGGAGGCAACATTAGTCCATAGATCCATGTTGCCCCAGATTTCCCAAAAAACGTCGTTTAGGGCCTCAAAACGGCTCCAGAAGTTCAGGACCCGAAAAACTGCTAAAAATAGTAAACTGTGATACAATTTAGGAAACTGAAAAAGTTGAAAGAGACAGTTGTGGGGGTCCAAATGGGATAGGTGGGTGGCCACCAACATCCACCTGGATCATTCCTCCCCCCTTAGGAAGCAATGGTCCCCATTGCATTGAGTTCATCCCTGAGATGAGGAAGCTTCTGCTGATCTGGGTCTCTGGTGAGCTGTTCTGCAATCTCTGATGTGTCCAGAAATGGTGGGAAGAATGGTCGACAATCGTTCGCATTGAACACTCGGTGCAAGCAAAGGAATGGGGGAATGTTGTGCTTCAAAGCATTGTTGCCCATAGCCTTGGTATTGATGTAAGGACCATGTCGAAGTGGTCTGAGTTTCTGATGGGTTCTGGTAAGGCGTTCTCTCTACAGATGTAACCAAACTTTGTTGCCCACCTGAAACTTATGTGGCACCCCTGTGGGTGAGGAGAAGTTGTTCCTGTGTTCTGTCATGACCGTATCCCTTTGTTGCTGCTGCTTCGTGGAGGAACCCTTTGCAAGGGTCATGGATGTAGCAACAATCTTCCCCTTACTTTGGGAGTGAACCAGACAAATGAATTTCCTGGTTTGGGAGATGAGCTTGCTGCCTTTCTTAGTAGTGATCAAAGAGGTGGCAGTAGGTGGGGCTACCTCTGGTATCCTGTATAATGAATTAATCAAAGAAATAATGACAACACGAGGCCTTGACTTATACACAGCATGTCGCCTCCACAAGTATGGCTGGCCTAATAATACATCACAAACATCTAGAGGTGTAACATCACACAATACCTCATCTGTGAATGGTTTGATGCTGTAGGGAAGGCGGCACTGCTGGCAAACTTTGAGATCTCGTCCTTCATGAAGCCATCCGATACTGTACGGCTGGGGGTGTGGTGTAGTCGGTAGGCCCAACCACTTCATGACCTCTGCTGAAATAAGGTTCTTTTGGCTACCACTGTCGACAATGAATTGCAGCGGCAAACCCTTCACCCACATCTGTGAGTGGAAAAGAAGCTCCCCTTCCTCTATATTTTCGGGCTCATTTTTCTGGATCTTAGCAGTGGCAACAGTGGCGCTAGGATCCGCATCAATGATTTGCTTCCCTTTTCCATTCCCCTTGTCGGGTTCTGGCTCAGGGTCGAAACATGCATCTGATTCAGAAGCCTTCAACTCGGCCACCAGCGATTGCTTGGTCCAACACTCACTTGTGTTATGTGTGGGACTCTTGTGGAACTCACACCACTTTCCTGTGTCCTTCTTCGGCTTCATGGTGTTGTTCTTTTCTTGCGGCTTCGACGGGTTGTCTTGGGTCACCCCGCCTTGGCTTTGTCCTTTAGGCTTCGGATTTGCAGATCCAAAGTCTCGCTTCTTCTGTTTGAACTTTTGCTCGATTTTGACAGGGTATCGATATGTTGTGCCGAGTGAGGAGATGTTCAAGAACTCCATCTCTTCCTGGATGTATCTGTGTAGGCAACCGCGGTATTTGAGTACTAGATGTAGCTCAGAATCTTTGATACCCAACTGTGTGTGAAGGGTATGAAAAATGTTTGTGAACTCCAACACATCTTGGTCTCCTCCCTGCCGCAGTGTGGTCCACTTGATGTATTTGTCCTCATAGCTTTTGACAGGGTAGTACTGCTCCTTGATGGCATTCCGGAAGTCATTCCAAGTGGGTGCGGCCGAAAATAGTGATCCTGTACTTTCATCCTTCTACTCACAGTAGGTTTCCCACTAGTCATTGATGTGGGGGGCTGCTTTGAGAAGAGCGAAAACAATCTTTTCCCGACTCGAAAATTCATGAACAGAAAAATAACCCTCTAGCAAATTTAACCATTTATCTACGGCATATGCGTCTATCTGACCCTCGAATATGGGGATTTCAAAATTAACTTGTACCTTAAAGGGCGTGGCCTTTCCAGAGTAGCTGCTGGAAGCTGATGCATCACTTCTGGGTAGCCGCTGAAGGATCTGGGCAAAGCTGTCCATCATCGCGTTCCGTTGTCGCTCGAGGGCTTCTTCGAGCAATATTTTGATAGGATCTCCTGTCCCCTCGTCTTTCTTTTCATCCGCCATGGGAGGCCGTCGGGATTTGCAAGGCTGGTCTTGCAAGGGTTCGACCAGTTCAAGCCCTAACTCCTTGTATTCTGACCTCGTTGGGGACATGCAAAGAAAAACAGAGAAAAAGCAGATCGCTCTGATACCACTGATCCAGATTTAAACAGGAACGCAATAAAATACAGAGATAACCATAAAGACAGATATGCAGCGGAAATAATACTTCATTTCATTACTGTAAAATACTGAAATATGCTTACAAACAGAAATGGAAATAAACCAGCTAGGGCGATGGTAGCTTATCTCTGAGAAGATATGTGGTGGCTACATGCCTCTGAACTGTTCTGAACTATGTTACAATGAGGCTTGAAGGCCTATTTATTGTTGAGAAACAATGGAAAACCTTTCACATCCCGAAACCTAACCCTAGAAGATGAAACACCAAATTGTGGGCCCTGTTTGGGTAAATTGGTACATCAATTTCCCGGGGTCGTAACTTTGGCATACGATCTCCGTTTGACGCGTACAATAGCTCGTTAGAAAGATCTATCCGTCGCCCCAGATTTCCCAAAAAACATCGTTTAGGGCCTCAAAACAGCTCCGGAAGTTTAGGACCCAAAAACCTGCTAAAAATAGTAAACTGTGCTACAATTTAGGAAACTAAAAAAGTTGAAAGAGACAGTTGTGGGGGTCCAAATGGGATAGGTGGGTGGCCACCAACATCCACCTGGATCAATAGATCCTACGGATTCAAATCTTGTGGTTTTTAACCATGCGGGATATTCACCACAGTTACTGATGCAATTAGCTTTCCTAATCCAAGTAAAAGCTCTCAATAAGAATGTTCACCGAACTATTATTGATGAGGGGGCATCTACTTGCATTATTTCCATGAGCTACTAGAAAACACTTGGTTCACCGTCGTTGTCACGATCACCAACTACATTGAAAGATTTTGATGGAAGAACATATACTCCATGTGGGATTTTGAGTAACCTGCAAATCGAACTTGGGGGAAAAATGGTTACTGTTGAAGTTTAGGTAGTTGACAGACCCCTCGATTAAAACATTTTACTAGGAAGGCCTTGGGTATATGCTATGGTTGTTGTGGTTTCCACATACTTTCGTACTATTGCATTCCCTTTTAAGGGTGGAATCATAGTCATTGATCAGCTAGCCTTCTTTGCCAATAGTTCACAGGCTACAGGAAGCATTTTGTTGGTACACGGACCCCCGCTGTCACTTCAAAGTGTTGGAGTAGGTCTCTTTAAAGATCCTTCCCTAATGGGTACTTTTACCCTCCCGTCACCATCTGATTTGGCGGAAGTGGCAAGAGTAGAGACTTGCAACATGATTTCCTCCACCTCATCTGATTTAAGGAGGATTACCAACCACGTTGAAGTTAATAGTAATATTGAGGTGATTTAGTTAAGCCCCATTGAATTATCATAGCAATCAATCTTTCGAACATGTGTGGCAAACCCAAATCTGCACTCAACGTTTGTACGGGTAGATAGGTCGTTAGAATATGGTACCTCTTCAGATCCTTTTTCATGTATACATTCTATAGATGAAGGAATCATCCAATCAATGATGATAGGAGAGGAACCGTGGGAAGATTATCATCATCATTCCGATCTTCCATATGACATCAAAGATTATTCAAATGAACTAAACCACCCATCAATCGCTGATTTCCTGTCGAATTCTGTTAGAGTAGATACTGTAGATTCTTAGCGTAATTGTCAAACATAGAAGAAATGATTTCTATAAACATTTTGACCAAGCCTGACATTGTAGAAAACATTCATGTCGGCAAATCTTGTTCTCCATTCGAACTTGATAATTACCGTGCTCTTTTTCATGAATTTAGAGATATTTTTGCATGGTCTTATGAGGAGATGCCAGGAATTGACTCAAGCATTGTTGAACATGAGATCAAAATGTACCTTGATGTCAAACTAGTACGACAGCGGCTTTGACCTATTCATCTTAAGAAAGTCGTTGCCATTAAAGAAAAGGTTGAAAAAATTTTGTGTGCTGGTTTCATTTTCCCTATACCTCTTACCGACTGGGTATCTAACATTGTTCCAGTTATGAAAAAACAAGGGACAATTCGAGTGTGCGTCGATTATAGGGATGCAAACCAAGCATGTCGAAAAGATAATTATCCTACACCCTTTATCGACTAGATTATTGACGAATGTGTCGGATGTGAAATCTACTCATTCATGGATGGATTTTCTGGCTACAATCAAATCAATATCCGCCCACAGGACCAATCTAAAATAGATTTTATTTATCTGTGGGGCACATTCTCCTATCGAAAGTTACCTTTTGGTTTGAAGAATGCAGAGGCTACATTTCAGATAGCAATGAATTGTGCCTTCCATGAAATCAAGCACATTGCTCAACCTTATCTTGATGATTTGCCTGCTCATTCACGAAAGCAGACTCATCACTCACAACATTTGAGAGCAATATTTTTACGGTGCCAACACTACAAGATACGACTCAATCCATACAAGTGTGTGTTTTGTGTCGGCTTTGGTCGATTGCTTGGATTCGTGGTCTCAAAAGATGGAATTCGACTCGATCCAATTAAGGTTCAAGCAATACTTGACTTGCCTCCACCTTTAAACTTATTACAGTTACAGAGACTTCAAGGGAAGGCAAACTTTTTGAGGAGGTTCATTCCAAACTATGTTGAGCTGGCTAAAGGTTTTACTCATCTATTAAAGAAAGGGGTACCCTTCCATTAGGATCAGGTTGCGCAAGCTTCCTTTGATGCTCTTAAATATTCCCTAATTAGAGCATCATTAATGTATGCCCCAAACTATCAAAAATACTATTACCTGTATCTCGCCGCTGCAGATATAACCATTGGCATGGTTTTAGTTCAAGAAAAATGTGGAATTGAACATCCTATTTATTATTTGAGTCATAATCTCAACGATACAGAAAGTAAGTAGTCCTATGTTGAAAAGTTAGATTTGGTAGTCGTTCAAGCTGTGCAGAGATTTTTTCATTACTTTCTCCTCCGTAAAACTACTATTATATTGGATTGCAACCCTATGACATACATTTTGTCACGTCAATTGCTGGGTGGCAAATATTCCAAATGGATATTTATTTTACAGGGGTTTGATTTGGAGTTCATCAAATCTAAATCAAAGAAATCTCTTATTTTCGCCAAGTTACTTTGCGACCTTCCCTCATCCTCCAATGATTCAACATCAGAAGCATCAATCTTGGATGAGTCTCTATTTCTTATCTCGTCAAGTGATCCATGGTATGGAGATATACTGGTCTATCTCCAGACCCAAGCTTTCCAGCCTAATACCTCTCACTCTGAACAACGACGTACCCGATACCAAGCCAAAGATTATCTGATCATTGGTGATATGCTTTATCGTCGTGGTGTTGATACGATTTTACGTAGGTGCCTCACTCATGAGGAAGCCGAGAAAGATTTGAATGAATGTCATTCAGGTGCTTGTGGTGGACACTTATCTGGGTATGCTACCACGCAAAGAATTCTCCGTGTTGGTTACTTCTGGCCAACTATATTTAGAGATTGCATTATTACTGTCAGAAATTGTCATTCCTGCCAGATATATGACCGAAAAACCAGATTACCACCTGCACCATTGCATCCAGTCATTGTTGTTGGTCCATTCGCTAAATGGGGCATTGACTTTATGACATGTAACCCCACCTCGGTCGGAGGGCATGGGTATATTATGGTCACTATTGACTATTTTACCAAATGGGTCGAGGTGATGCCAACATTGAGCAACAGTGAAGAAACGACTGCTTTATTTTTCTTCAACCATGTGGTTTCCAGGTTTGGTGTACCACAAGCCATAGTTACAGATCATGGATCACATTTTCGCAATCACATGATGGTTGAGTTGAATACCAAGTTAGGATTGTCACATGATAGTTATACTCCATACTACCCGCAAACTAATGGACAAGTTGAGGCCATCAACAAAGTCCTTAAGTGCATGTTGCAAAGAATGATTGGAGTTCATAAGACAAATTGGCATTTAATCCTGTACTCAGATCTATGGGCATATCGAACCTCGATGAGAAATGCGACCAGATTCACACCCTTTCAGTTGGTGTATGGTTTGGAAGCAGTCTCACCAATTCAATGTGAAATTTCATGTCTCAAACTCGCAATTGACCTACTACCTGACACTTCTGAATAAGAAGCGTGTTTCTTGGAGTTAATCCATCTGGATGAAACCTGTCGTGATGTCGTATTGGCTAACGAAGTACATAAGAAATGTATTAAGGCGCAATATGATAAAAATGTCAAGCCTCATGTCTTCTTAGAAGGTGACCTGGTCTTACTTTACGATCAGGAGTCAGATAAACTTGGAGCAGGAAAATTTGAACCACTATGGATGGGCCCTTGTATTGTTAAGTATGTTTTGATGAAAGGTGCCTACAAGTTAGTGGACTATGATGGGATTCCATTGTTGCAGCCCTGAAACGGGCTATACCTTAAACGTTACTATGCTTAGTTAAGTGTAGTAAAACTCACTGTATATATGCTTTGATTGCATGTGTGTGTGTGTTTCTTTTAGAGTTCTTATTTGGTTAAGTAATCCACTTTGCATTTGTTGCAGATGTCAAACTTTTCGGAACCATTTGTTGGTTACGCTGATGGGGCTAGTCGTAGTACACAGAACCTATCCTCTGCAACATGGGCCATTTTCACTCCAAGCGGTGAGTTAGTGAGTTTTAGAGGGATTTGTATTGGTCGATCGACGAACAATATCGTTGAGTATAGCACGTTGATTGAACTTCTCTCTAATGCCATTTCACTTGGCATACGCCAAATCATCATTAGGCTAGACTCACAACTCGTTGTACTACAACTTATTGGCGTTTATATCATCCAAAATCCAGCAATTCATCGCATATTCCTTAGATTTTGTATTTTGGAAAGGTATTTTGAGTTTATTCAATATCAGCATATTTCCATAAATCTAAACACATTAACTGATTCTCTAGCGAATTATGTGTTAAATAGACATTTGCGACATATGTAAAGTAAATATTTTCAATTCACATCATCAGTTGAATAGGATTGCATCACATAACCATAATAAAACTCTGAAAGTAAAATAGATAGTTGTTTTAAAAGTTTTTACAAACAATTTGTGTCTAAGACAAAAATTGGTCATCTGACCCAAAAACTCAAAATGTATGCAAAAAACATCTAAGTAGACTAGTGTTTCTCATGGTAACAGGTCACAGCCTGTGCTATCATGCATAAAAGTCTCATCCAAATACTCGGCACACCAATGGTGTGGTTTTGCAATCTCATAGGCAACTCCTCGATCCAGACATCTGGAATGCCTAGGGTCAAACCCTCTATGTGGTCCTGTAGTTCAGCCAGTGTCTCGGCTAAATCTAAGTCTCGGAGAATTGCTCTCCCAACAGGTCTCTGTGTTGGCCCACCTACCTCTCGTTGGTGCCCCACAAGTCGAACAGGTCCAATGTCTACATACATAAAAAATGATTTTGTTTAGTCTTGGAAATAATCAAAAAACACACAAAAAAATGTAGAAACTTTAAAATCAAAAAACACTTTGGTCAAACAATTTACCTATAGCACCCCACTGTGCTCCAACTGGTAACATCAAGTCTGGATCTCTGCAAAAATCCATCCTTGAATATGGATACTCTGCAATGGCCATATCCTATCGATCAAGCCACTCAAAGAATGCAAGGGTAAATGTGATCAATGACTGACTAGCATGCCTAGCCATAAGATCTACCCATCTCTGCATCCGTGGATCCCTAGGTCCAGATACACCCAATGAAACATGTTGTGGCTGCATGAGTGGAATTCTCTCCAAGGAGAAAGAAATCAATGACCCATAGCCAAATTTCTTTGTCCTTCCACTTTTCACCTTGGTCAATTTTTCTTTCAAGGATGAAAGTATTGCCTCACACCAGTTGAACACTTTTAGTTCTAAACATTCTAAGGCATACTGCATGTATGATCTGTTTGCCAAATGTAGTGTCACGCTGCCAGCCAATTTGGCAATGGTAAAGAGGATCGTCCTCAATGGTAAATCACTAACATCCCTGATGTTAATCTTTCCATCCCTGCTAGGCTATGCACCTGGCTGACAGAACTGTCGTATGTAATCTCTCACTGATTCACCCCCTTTGGAAAATCCAGAAAGTGAGATGGGGGCACCTCGCCTCGACAGTCTGGTAAGAAAGTATATGTCATCGATGGTAATTGAGACCACTTTGTCTCTAATGTGAAATGTCTGATCAATAGGATCCCATGAATGAACAAGGAACTGCAAAAGCTCAATTTGCTGCCTCATACCAGGTAATCGGAAATATTTGAGTAACCCACAATTCCTTAGGGCCTCAACCGTGCCCTGGTTATTTAGGGAAATCATATCCTGTTCTTCGTGCTCTCGTTCTCTCCATGTAATCGTCATTCTGATCCGATGAATACCTGAAATACAACCATAAGGAAAATTAGGATCCATTTCTTGCAAAAAACAGAAGAATTTTTGGGTAAAAACAGCTGAATGAAATTGGGTTTTGTGCTCAGCACAACCCAGCCTTAGGGACAATGCGCTGCAATACAGGCAGCCTTCTAGGTAAGTGCACTGCAGCGCACCTTTCGATGATGAAAGGGTGCACTAATCCCAGGTTTGAAAATTGAAACCCCAGGGGCCCCAAAAACTCAAAATTTTTGCCTGAAACTGAAAATGAATGATATGAAATGAAAGAGAATAGAGATAGCTCCTACCTGGTCCAGATGACACGAGGAATGGTCCACTGAATCCTCTGCAATCAATTGGTGAACTTCGAGGTAAAAACTACTCCAAAGCACCAAAATCAAAGGGTAAATGTGAAATGGTAAAACTTGTTTTTATGTTTATTTCTTGCACATTAATCGAGTAAACATTAGTTTTTATTCATTTTATCCATGAAACAGGTATTTTTAATCTATTTTGATGGTGTTTTGAGTAGGTTTAATAACTGACATGCAGAATTTGACGTGCTCAAATGTAAATTGAACATATTTGACCACAAAGCAAACTTTTATCTCTTTTTCAAGCTTTGTTAAAAATGAAAAAGGAACCCCCTTGGAGTCTTCTTTAAGCTCTTTTCAGACTCTCTAAACATGAAAAGATTACCGAGCGCTTTTCCTTTCCAGCTCATTAAAGGATTGGAAACAATATCTCTCTTGTATTATTTTACGCTTTTTCAGACTTGAGAGATTAATTTACGAAAAAGAACTTGTGGAGTTTTCTTTTCGTCCCTTTTCAAACTCTCTAAACATGAAAAGGACTGAGTTATCTTTGTTGTTAAACTCGTTAAAAACATCAAATAGCGACAAACTTTTCCATCTAGACAAAACCAAGTTTCACCTTCGCTAGACTCGTTAAAGCATTAAATAGCGATGGATTCACCCGAAGGGTGGAATTATACAACAAGCATATGTTATCCTCCTCAAGCTTGATAAAAATAAATAGGTATTGGTCAACAATGACTGGGGAAAATTGGGAAAAGGGGAAAACGCTTTATGGTAGCAAGTCGCTCTTGAGCATGACACTTTCACCTCATCACTGTGACTATGTGGGTCGAGTCATTCAACTTAATGGTTATCACACCGTTGGTCTATCATACCATCCATTACTTTGTTTTGGGTCAATGCTACCAATTCATCTTAGTGTCACCGAGATGTTCAAGAGAAGTCATTCAATTCAAACTTCATCCTTTGTAATACTGTATACCTTCATTTTCATGATCACCATTCCTAAACCTTCTGTCGTCAGTCGATTTTCATCTCCAAAATCATTTACCTTTTTTCATTTTGTTGATGTGGGATACATCAAGGCCCTCTTGTGATGAGTCGCTTCTTGTTAGCATCAGTACATTATCCAAGAAGTTGACTTAGAAACACCCCTTCAGTACCTTGAGGCTTGCATACATCAATGGCAGGTTTCTCACTTTCGACGATAGGTTGACATCACTGTCCTTCGACCGAAAGACTTTGTATGGTGTTCAACATCAAATCATTTATTCACACCATGCGAAATGTACTATAGTACCTTAAGGGTCATTATCATTATCGGTCATTCCTCTCGCGTCTGTTAACAGCTTACATCATTAGCTGGTAATTAGACTATGTCTTCCCATGTTCGACTTCAGATCATCTATTCACATGGTTAGACTTGTACTTGAGTGAAAGATTGAACAAGATTGAAGACCCCAGATCTAGTTTCATCCATCTGGGCTGTGATATTTTCAGGAGTACTAAATCAAATGTACAATGGCCTTACCTTCATGGTCATCCATTCATGGGTCTATATCTATAGACGACTATATTTGTACATGTAATGAAAGTTTATAAGCTAAGCATGGGTATGCCTTCCCTCAGTAGTTCATGAGAAAAAATCAAATTATCATGATATATGTATTATAATTGATGCAGGTCACCTTCCACTTTGAAATCTCCTCTCCACATGGTAAAGAATTTCACTCGACATATATATTTTCGACTTCATGCTTTAGGGGGCAACTATTACAGATCCATTTGGGCACATCACTCCCATCTTATAGATCAGTTCTTTAGGGCCCATCAAACCCTAATTCAGTTGCTACATGCCCTAAAGAATTCAATCATCAGAATGCCTAGCTTCCCAAGAAGTTCTATGACTGAAATCATCCAAAATTTTCTCTAAGAGGATCAGGGCAGGTAGATACACTACCAGGGTGCACTGCAGTGCAACCCAGTACACTACCAAGGTGCACTGTAGTGCAACCCAATACACTACCAGGGTGCGCTGGGCGAATTTGAGCGAAATCTGCATTGGGGTTTGGAATATTCTTATCCATAGGATGCCTCTAGAAGTTTCCTAAGGCTATCCACTCCTTTGGGCTCGAAATTGGATGAGGGAGGGAGTTAAGGAACATCAATCCCTTTATCCCTTCCTCCATGGAACTAAATCCTAAGTTTGGGAGGGCATTCATTATCACCATTTATGGCATAACTTCCTTCATTCACCTATAAAAAGACCACTCATCTAAGTGATCAGGGGCTGGAAATCATTGAATTATAGGGAGATGTTAGTATGAGAATTGAGTTGGTTTCAAGTATTGTAATGATGTTAAAATGTCTTGCTTGTTATGAGGAGAGGATGGGATTGAACTAGAGGAGTGACACTGAATCAAGAAAATTGGGTTGTAACTCTTCCTTTTACTAATAAAGTGTTCAAATCTTTTTCCATATGTTTGTATTGTTCATTGATTCTTTCATATGTGTATTATGAAATTGATTCCATTCTATGTTTAATCAATAGACCATTATCATATGCTTTGATCGGTTTTTGTCTTCTGTCTGTGTGTAAGCACTTTTCAAGGGGATTAAGTACGGAAAGGAGCGACAGAATTGGTCAAGGGAGATAAGGAGTAATTGAAAGCTACAGGTAGGCTTCGTTACTGTCTTATTTAATCTATTGGTTATAGAAAAAGTAGATAATGCTTTGCACTGTTGTTCTAGACTTAGCTACTAGTCTAGGGGTTTAAGCGTTTATCTGTAGACACTAAAACTTCCCAAAACAACAGCGTATCGAGCAAGTACAGCAGGCAGTCACTAAGTGCGCTGCTAAGCTTGCAGCAATCGAGTTAAAGTTGGGAGGTCTTCGCGAAAATTTCTTGCACCAACAGAGTGACTCGAGGGCGAGTCACGATGTTTGTGTTGGGGGCTTGTTGGGCACGGGATCCCCTAAGGGAAGTTTTGGGGCTTAGAGCCCAGATTTTGATAAAAGATTGTAATTCCGATGTAAAGACTCCGCATTTTGTGGGCGCGAAGTGCGTAGTTTATAAAAGAGTCATAAGGTTGTCCACCCTTAGTTTTTTATTGTAATGTCGGTTGTAGAAATCTACCCATGGTCTATGGACCATGGGATTATATAAATAGAGTGATGCTCTAAGTAGTTAAGAGATAAATTTTGAAGAAGAAAATATGAACATATGATGTATGCGAGATAGATATGTGGGGTAAAGTCTAGTTTTTGGGTTGTAGAGTAGGAGAAGGCTCTGCAGTTGAGTACGCAGAGGCCTAGTAGTCTGCAACTGAGCGCGCAGACCCCTCCAGCTGAGTGCGTAGGGCGAGTCGAGTTTGTAACAATTGGAAGTATTAATAAAGAGAAGTTTCCTATCATTTCTGTATTTATTTCCTGGTTTATGCATCTGTTATCTTGGGTATGAAATTCACTTTTAATACTTATATGATGCGTGAATGTGTATAATTGTATTGATTAAGTGAATGCAAGATAGAATGTCCGTTTACGCGAAGTTAACTAAGATCTGTTAATAGGATAGGTAAGACACGCAGTGTAGTTTTGGGAAATAGTGCAGTTTGATGCCCCAGCAGCGCAAAAGCATCTCAACCCCTAGTTAGGGCTACGTAAAAGACGATTATAACAAATCGTGAAGGTATTGAAGGTTGGGACTGTGCACGAAACAACCTGTGCGAAGACAGATGTAGTTAGACTAAATCAACATCTTAGACATCTCAAGGGTGCGGAAACTTAGTTCCAGCATCCCCCCATACTGCTTCGAGTGAGACTTTAGTCCGCACTCCACGGGTTGATGTCGAAAGGGCCAGTAGTGTAGGGATTTTTTTGGTTAAATAACTCTGAACCTGGGTCAAGCCCCCATAAGCGAATAGTCACAGGTTGCATGTGAGGAGGAAATTGAAGGAAAATAATGGAAAATGAAGAAATTAGAGGCCTCATTCATAAAAAGGATTCTAAGGATCAATTCATGGCTTTTTTCAAGCTCAATTTTGGAGCTCTCTCATTATTCTCTTTCTCTCTCTCACTCTCTTGATCACTTAGAATTTTATTGGAGCACTCTAGTTTGGAACAAGCAAAGGAAAAGAAGGAAAAGGAAAAGGAAAAGCAAGGAAATGAAAGGAAAAGAAAGAAAGGATCAAGGAAGGAAAGCAGGGTCAAGCAGCTTCAACAAGAAAACTTGCAAGTAACCTTTTGCATGTGTTATTTCCTAGCTGGTTTGGGCATGAATGGCTTTGCATGTTGGTGTATGGTTCTCTTATTGTTAGTGGCATGGTTTTGTCGCGTTATGATAGTGGTTTTCAGCCTGGCCTTGCCTTTTTCTGAATGCCATGGTGTTGGGATGTTTATTTCGGTTTTTGAGCTTTTGTTTGCCGAATGGATTTCGGAATCTGGGACAGAGGTGGCCTCAGGTTCCATTCCCAAAGGCCTAGGAATCCCTTGACCGGTTTTGGCAGGATACATGGTAAAGCCTGAGGGAGATGTCTCAGTTTAGGGCCTAGTGATCTGGGTTTGGATTGCGGTAAACCCTGAGAGACAAGGAGATGAAAAATTCCTCAAGGATAGTGATGGATTCTGGATGGCATCCCAAGTTTTGTTCAGTTGTGATCGAAGCACCAGTTTTGGTGTGATCAAGGTTTTGTGAGGGTGGAGGTGGTTTAACCTTTGGATTCCCTTGGTTAATCTTGGAATTGTTTTTCTATGAGATCCCACATTCACGATTGGAATTTGGCATAGGGGTGATTGGCTAAAAGAGAGACTTGGCAGGGGGTGTTACACCTTCAACATCCGAGGAGGTTTACCCTAGCCAGCTAGAAGAAGCCACGTGTATGGTGATTGAAATGGAAAAAGAGGGAACAAGGAAGGCGAGATTGTTGTGGAGAATATCCCATTAGATGATGAATCACGGGAAACATACCCCCCCCCCTCTCTATTGGTTTTGAGCTCGACCCCTCCAAGAAATCAGTTGGTCAATGTTGATGAAGAAATATAAAGTGTCATAACTCGTCATATGACCCAAAACCTCACATGGGTGGATGATGCTAGCTATCAATAGACTAAGAGTTCCAAGAAAAAAGGCTGACCAAAACAGAAGAAAGTAAGGGAAAAAGAAGCAGAGCTGAATAAGAAGTTGGGAAACCAATCAATCATTACTGAAATTCTTAAAGGGAAGGAAATGAAAAGTAAGGAAGGAAAGGAAGGTTGGATCATAAAAAACACCCCTATTAAATGAAAGTAATATCATGGAACATCAGGGGACTAGGGAACCCTGTCAAAAACCTAGCTGTGAGAGATATAATAAAACAAGAAGCACCGTGGGTAGGAAATGAAAAGTAAGGAAGGAAAGGAAGGTTGGATCATCAAAAACACACCTATTAAATGAAAGTAATATCATGGAACATCAGGGGACTAGGGAACCTTGTCAAAAACCTAGCTATGGGAGAGAATAAAACAAGAAGCATTGTGGGTAGTATTTTTGCAAGTAACAAAGATGGACGAACCAGGAGTATTCAAAGCTTCGGAGGTATTTTGGAAAGAGACATCTGGAACAGTTCAAGTGTCCAAAGGGGCTTCAGAACGATTGGGTTTATTTTGGTCAAATAAGCATTTCTCTCTTATTGAAGAAACAAAGACGAATTTATGGGTATTGTCTCTATTATATGTAAGAGAAACGAGAGAACGAGTTCCTTTCTTAAATGTATATGCTTCCATCCTGTATAGCAAAAAAATAGAATTTTGGAACTCATTTGAAGATCTCAAGAATAGGAATATACATTTGAATAGTGTGATAGGAGGATATTTTAATACTATTCTGAGCCATGCAGAGAAAAGGTGAAGAACAATAGTTCGGGATCCATTTAGAGACCGAATGGAAGATCTAATTGTTGGATGGGATCTGCTGGATATAATTCCAAAGGGAAGGAAACACACTTGGTCAAATAGAAGAAAAAGATACCAATATATAGCAACTCATTTAGATTGATTCTTGATTCATAGCAACTGACTTTTTAAAGGTCTATACTTCTCATCATCTATCGAAGCCCAAGGAGAATCGGATCACCGTCTTATTATTCTCAAAATGGAAAGGGTTAAAAATCTTGGTCCAATTCCATTCAAATTTAATGTAATTTGGGGACAAATAGAAGAGGTTGGGACATTGGTGAAGCACGCATGGCATATTACTGTTCAGGGCTCCTTGAACTTTGTTTGGGAAACTAAGCTCAGAAATGTGAAGAAAGAGTTAAGGAAATGGCTAAAAGAGATCTATCAACCTCTTGGCCAAAAAAGGTGAGACAAAGTTCAACAGCTAGAAGAGAATTATAAGATGATGGAGGAAGTTCAAATAGAGGAAAGACACATTCAACAATAAAAGGACCTCTCCCAACAAATATTTTCTTTAAGTAGGAAAGAAGAAAATTATTGGAGATTAAAATCCCGTAGCTTATGGTTACAAGCTAGGGAATCCAACACGTCCTTCTTCCATAAGCAAGCCAAAGTAAGGGAGGTGCGAAACAAAATCAAAGAAATTGTTCCTGAAGGTAGGCCAAAGGTAAGCTCAATTGAGGAGATCAAGGAAGAGGCCTTCATCTACTTCAAAGTTGTACTAGGTGAAGATCAAATTCCTCTAGGCTAAGCTAATTAATTTCTCCAAGCAATTCCACATGCAGTTCCTCTTGCTGCTAATTTGAATCTTTTAGCTGAAATAAAGGAAGAAGAAGTTAGAAAATCTATATGGTCTTTAGAACCTGAGAAAGCCCCTGGCCTCGATGGATTCTCTATATGATTTTATCGGTTTTATTGGACAACTATAAAAAATTATATTCTTCGAATGTTGAATCACACAAGAGTTAAAAAGAAACCAGGTGGGGGCACGAACTCCTCTTTCCTTGCTATCATCCCCAAGGAAGTTAATTTGGTCAACTTATCAAGATTTCATCCCATTTCTCTTTGCAACTCTTCTTATAAAATCTTGACCAAAATCATTGCCAATCGACTAAAGCCTTTTCTCTCTTCATTCATCTTAGAGAATCAAGGAGGGTTCATGCAACAAAGGCATATCCTTGATAACATTATATTGGTTCAGGAAGAAATTCATTTGAGCAAGGAAGCGGGAGAAGCTGGAATGGTTATTAAATTGGACATGGCCAATGTGTTTGACTAGGTAAATCACTCCTTTCTTTTTCTCATTTTAGAAAAGTTGGGATTTTGTAATGATTTTATATTATGGATCAAGGCATGCATTGGATCCCCTTGGATCTCCCCTTTTATTAATGGCAGGCATGTGCCCTTTTTTGTAGCTTCCAAAGGCCTTTGGAAAGGCTTTCCTCTATCGCCTCTCCTCTATATAATAATGGCGGAATCCCTGAGCAGGAATCTAGAGGTAGCAAGGTTGGATGGGATCCTCTCAAATTTAAGTATTGCTAGAAATGTCTGAGAAATTAATCATTCTCAGTTTGTTGATGACACCCTTCTGCTTGGCGGTGCCTCCTTAGCCATTGCCTCAATATTTAAAAAGGTTTTAGACTCCTATCTCAACTCTTCTGGAGATGTGATCAATAAAATGAAATGTCAATTGATAGGATGGAATTTTCCATTGCCCACTCTGCTAGATATTTCCCGACTCTTGGGCTTCCCAGTCAATTTAGAGAGGAATTCATTTTCCTATATTAGCATCCCAATCTCCTTCAAGAAGGTTTTGAAGGAGGATTGGGAGTCAATTATGCATAAAATTAAAAGAAGAATCCAATGTTGGGTGTAACATGGCTGAAATTAGCTAGGAGAGTGACACTCATTAAATAGGTCCTATCCTCTTTTTTGGTGTATCTTGGATCAGGATTATTAGCTCCAAAATTCATAATTCATAGTTTGAGCAGCTTAATTAGAAAATTATTATGGTGGGGAGGCAAAAATAAGGAAAACAAATTCCATCTAATTAATTGGAAAGTAGCAATATTACCAAAGAATATGGGAGGATTAGCAATTAAAGATCCTGAATATATGAATCTAGCACTAGGTGCTAAATTGGTATGGCGACTCTTATTAAATACCAATGAATGGTGGAAAAAGGCCTTTACAAGGAAGTATTTCCACAAAAATCAGTTGCTTAGGCCTGAAGGCGAGTTATGGGAGGGGAAAGGAACAAAAATATGGAAGCTATGTAAATTGGTGGCTCTGTTGTTGTTGGAGCATCTGGGTTGGAAACCAGGTAATGGGAAATGCATCCATTTATGGAAAGATCACACTCCCTTGACAGATTTAATTTCATCTAATCAAGGGTTATTGGAACTTTCTAAGTGGTTGGAAGAGCAAGGTATAAATCATCTAGTTGATATATCCATATGGGATGAGAATGGAATATGGTGTGGATGGAGATTTGTGGAGCACCCTATACATCTTCAGCGTCATTGGAAAGCATTGATAAATCATTTGAAAGGCTTTGCACCAATAGAAACCTACAAATTGGAAGAGCACATTTAGTTGGGAGGGAAATATTAGCACTACACAGTAAAGGAAGGATATGCTCTCCTTATTAATATCCTCTTTTCCCCTCCTTCATCAAGATTATGGGAAAATATTTGGAACAGGGATGGGATTCCAAAGGTCAACATCTTCTACTGGGAAATGGTCCACGAGAAAATATTAACAATTGAAACCTTAAAAAAGGAATATACAAGGTCCCTCTCGTTGCGTTCTCTATGGCAAGGTGGAGGAAACTATCAAGCACATCTTTTGTCAATGCCCTTTCTCAATGGAAACCTAGAGGCTTGCCCTTCTGCTTATTTTTCATTTTCATTTTATTCCTTTGGAGTGGCATGAGATGTTTATTCTTTGGTGTTCCCAGTACCCTCTCAGCAGGAATTCAAACTCCATTCTAATGAGATGCTAGATGGTTGTTCCTAAATATCTATGTTGGTCGATTTGGCTATGTCGAAACCAAGTTTCAAGACAAAAGATCTCCTCCTGAAACAACTGCTATTAAAGGAATGCAATTACTTTTCAAGGTAATCTCTTCCAAGGGATATGATGAATCAGAATTGGAAAACCTCAGTACTAATGAAAAATAATGGCTTAGGATATCTAATTCTAAATACCATGCTCTCAGCTCCAAAATATATAAAGCTCCATCCTTTCACATTAGATTGGCTGGGGAATGCTTTGAAGAATGACAAAGAAATTTGGGACGAGTGCAAATATTTTTAAATGGTGCATTGAAAGGCAACCTCGAGGAAGTAGGAGGAGGATGGGTGTTATATAACCTTGATGGAACAATTAAATAAGGCTCACTTGAGGACTCGGGAAAGCAACGAACAATCAAGCCAAATATTTATTGCTCTGGCAAGGTCTAAGGATCACTATCTCCAAAGGAATAAGGCATCTGAACATTGTTGGTGATTCAATGGTTGTCATTCAAAAGTGTTCAAGGTCCTCCCGGATCAGGTGCCTCATAAACTATGAGACTTCTACTATTATAAGTATTATGACTCTTCTTAGCAAATTAGAATAATTTAAACTCTACCATGTAAAACAGGAGAATAACCACGAGGCAGATTTTCAAGCCAATATTCGCATTGCTTTAGAACAAGGTGTCTTGATCATTGGCCAATCCAATCAAATATGTCACTTCCCGTAACTGATCGAATAAATAAATCTTCATTGGGAGACAGTTGGAATAATGAAATAATTAAAGAGCAGTGAGGAAACATGCTTGAGTTATGTCTCAGGGAATGGCATGAATTTCTCGAGAGGATTAGGAAGTTAGGAGGTATTAACCACAATTGTTGGTGCTTGAACCTACAAACCATGCTGAAGGCCATGTGGAAATCATTCTAATGGTTATTAAATGCAAAGGCAAGTGAAGGCAGCTTTAGTACACTCCTCCAGTAGATTCGAGTGGTTGCATTTCAATTTGAATGCAATATGGTAGTGGCGAGGCTGGATTATCATGCATTATATGATCTACATATGGGGAAGGATATTAAATGTGATAGGATTTGCGTCTTGATCGACAAGTGTCAAGGAATTATATCGAGTTGGGGGATGCAGATAAACAATATAATAATTCATGTGCATGGAAGGATAGCTCGCAAAATGGTTTCTGAAAAACCTTAACGGAAGTGGTGGCAATAGTGCAGAGGAATAGGGGAATCCGAGCAACGAAAATATGGAGGCCATGATAGAAAATATAGGGAAGAAATTAATACAGGTTGTACAAGATCAAATGAAGGTGGTTTTGACTCACCTTGTAGGGATTGGAAAGGACTTGGAACTGTTTAAGAAAAGTAATGGAGCATTTGAACACTAGTATAATTAACTTGAATTTGAAGGTGGATAATATGGAGATAAAAGTGGAAACTGCCATTATTGGCGTGCTCAAGGAGGTATGCCGGCTAGGAGAAATGCCTACTATCATTTCTCAAGATGAAGGGGAGGCGGAACAAGAGAGACATGGGCCTAAGTTGAAACTGGTTCTTGGTCAAACTTATGAAGCGACCCAAGAGGAAAAACCTTCGGAAAAAAATGGAAAGCAGCAGGTAGTTAGTCACTCTACAATTTATATGTTTTGTCGTGTTGTTAAATTTTATGGTGTCTTTTGGAAAAACTATAGTATAAATGTTGTAAGTAGTATAGTTATAAATAATATGGGTAGCATCAGATACTCTATGGATTTATCTCTGCAAAAATTTGAAATATAGAAGATTTTAAATGTAAGGGACCTGGCCTGTTTCGAGTTTTGCTATATAAAAAAGCTACCTGCTTCCTTGAAAAACAATCCACTAGTTATAGTCACATACACACATTTTCACCTTTAAAGGTTGTGTTGCTTAGTGATTATGTATACATGTAACACAAATATTTTCGATCCCGCCACTCACTCTTTACTCCCTTATAGGGTGGATCGTGGCACTGAAAATATATCTCATCCACAAGTAAACTTATGCTAATTATTATATTATATATTGAGTTCATTTAGAAGGCTTAAAAAACAAAATTTGAAAATAGTATATTCTCTAACATATAGGGTCAAAGGATTTTTCTTAAATATATAAAAATACAGATATTTGTAGTTTAAAATTATGTATGAAGGGTTTGAATTAAGTTAAATGAAAATGTGAAAAAAAAAAGTAGTCCATTAGTTTTCATAATCCACAACTAAGATTTATAAGATTTGTGTCATGTCATCATATTTGGAGTAGAAATTAACAAAAAAGGTATATATTGAAAATAGGGGCATTTTAGTTAGAAAGGTGCAATGAAAACCAACTGAGCTTAAATTTATTGTGTGTTTAGCCAATTGGATGGAGCAACAACGAAGTTCATAGATGTTTGTGACTAATGTCATTGTTGTGTATTACAGGATCTAGAGGCAGCCATGGACAGAGGATGTGGATCATGTAGACCTACTAAATCAATGAGAGGAAAGTGGGTGGCCATCGAATTGGATATAGAATCTGCAAATACAATAAATGTAGGAAGACAAAGCAACCTCAACCAAAGGAGGATGATGTTTATGAATTCACAAATGCTACAACGTAGATGAGATAAAGTTATATAAACTATGTTGTTGTTTTTTTCAAATCCAAAACACAATATCAATATGTCAAATATATGAGTAAAGTGAGGTTTTTTGTTGGATAGTAAGACGAGGCCATGGGAACATATTATATCATTTCAAATAAGGGAACAACGGATGTCACAGGACATCAGGTAACCAAATTTTGACTTAACTTAGGAAGAATTTTTTGATACGTCCATCCTTTTTCACATTATTATTATAATTCATAGTATATTATCCAATCTTGAAATAAATCAATGCATGTTGTTGATATTTCAGATGGAGATCGGAGAAAGTGTATATACTATATACATAGGTGCGGACCTAAAACTGTTAAATCACGAAGAACACAGTGGGTGGAAGAGGATATGACAATGGATCCTCTAGACACAACAAATAATTTCACTAAAGGATAGGTTGGTCAAGACTATAATACATGGGATGGGATTTGTTAAGCTATATTTGATTATATTTCTTTGTGTTGATGATGCTAGACCTGCCAACATGTTAGGGGATCTCCCTGGTAAGAAGTCCCAACTAGACCTCAGATCGTTTGGAGTAGGAGTCCCAGCAGTGGATAGTATGGTATCGCCTTGACTGCAGTTGCGCGCAGAGGTAAGTAAGATGTCTTTGTTGGAAGCAAGGGTGTGACCTTGCAGCAAGTCAAGGAAGGTGCATGAAAGGCTCTAACACATAGAAGGGGAGAAGAGTGCGCCCCTTAGAAGCTTGTGATAGCACGCAGCTTGAAAGGGAACACACGAGCTGAAAGACATCACGAGATGGAAAGCATGATAGCCAACGATCCAAAGTGATGAGTTATACCAACAACACGCTTTGATAAGATTCATACAAACACATACAGAATAGTCCATACATACATGCGTAAATTACAACTACATACATCATTAAAGTAACCAGGATAGCCGAACTACAATAACAACATATGCATGAAACGTGTTGGCTCTGTTATATTAAAAGTGAAATATCCAATCATACATACAACCATGAAAACCACTAGCCCGAATAGTGGAACGTTACAGTCACTACCCTCTGCTCCTCCAAAGAGATGTACTAGCTCTGCACTATGGAGAAGCCAAGGCTCGATACAATACACTTCAATCTTTCTCTAAGTTATACCTATCAGAAGCTGGGCTCCCAAAATCCTTTACAATGAGTTATGAGGTTATATATATAGCAAAGGGTGGGGTGACCCTTGACATTCCCATTTATGACTCAACAACTACCCTCATGACTCTTCAACTTACACATGATTGTTTACATTCTACTATTGACACTTGGTCTTTCACTTTACAACATGTTTACAATACAATCTGCACATGTACCCATGTGAGACAAAAATGGGCTTGAGTAAGCCATACAAGACATCACTAAGACTTAGACAGCTATGGCAACACTAACTCGTCGACATCCTCTTGGTGATCAATGGTGGTGAACTAATGCCAAGCTTGGTAGTTTGTTATGGTGTCCAGGTGCTCTGTGGTGACATCCTTTTGAAAGCAAACTCTTGCCTCTGTTACATCCGGGTACACTGATTTGGCACTTCTGTCCAACTCGTTGGATAGAATGTGCATCATGGCCTTGAGTGTAACCGAACTAGCAACATACTGGTGCATAGTGTCTGCACTCATCTGCAAGTCTACATTGGTGGCTATGTGCATCAACTAATCGAAGTACATGTCCATCTGTAGTCAGACTTGGTTCTTTTCTTTTGCCTTGGTGAGTGTGCCAATGGATAGGATCGCATACGTCCGCATAATGACATCCATGCTTTTCAACACTCGTGGATGTGAAGCTTGTAAACTAGTGATGAGTTGCAGGAGCTCCTCATAGTTTCGGATCCAACTCTGGATGTGTGCCTTCAACTCCACTACCTTTGGCTTCATCATCTTTAGCAAGTGCAACGGGGCTCCCTTGTACCTCATTGTCCATATCTGCATGTGATCGACAACAGTGTGTATGTCTGATAAGATGCATGCTCTCCTAGCACAACGCTACCACCAAATTTTAAGATGGACAACTGACTTATGCACGATGATGAACCTGAAGTACATCTTTCGCATGATTGTCTCAAGAGACGATAGTTCATTAAGTATCGCTTTCCTCAACTCTGCTCTGGTGGATGTTGTAGCTTTCTCTTCTCCCTGCTTGGTCGCTTTTAACTCCTTAGCCATGCACTCATTCTCAACTATTAATAATCTCACACTTGAGCTGGTGGCTTTGGCATATGCCTTTGTAGCATCGGCCAATGCAGTTGGATGTCTACGCACATCAGACACAATCACTCGTTCTTCAAACTGCGCAGGAGATACATAGACATACGGAGTGGGCACTCTGCGCAACTGCACAACTCTGTGTTGTGACTCGTCGAAGGATATGTTGTGCACATTTCCTTATGAATTTTCCTTAAGGATTTCAGTGTCTCCTTGATCGCTTGGGCCTTACTCTGCTCCCGGATCTGGTGAAGCCAGTAGAGTGACCTTTTGATCTTTAGGCATGAGGTCAATGTCCTGATCTAGATCTGGCTGAACCACATCTATGTCCATCTATTCCAACATTTGTTCAATCTCCTGAGCGAAGTCCTGCTCCTGCGACTACTCACCGTGTTTGCTATCTACCAGCTATTCGGATGAATCAATAACATGTATGGGTGCAGTTTCATCGATGTGTACATGTTTCACCTCATGTTTTTCCTATTCCTATTGCGCTCCCTTCTCTCTTTGGCACGTCTCTTGTTGTTCCCTTAGTTGTTGCTTCAAATCCTGTAACTCCATTTCTACCTCATCGAGCTTCTGATTCTCCCTGTGTCTTTGCACAATCCTTCTGTCGTGTTGTCACCTCTTTGCCTCAATCTCCAAATTTTCTATTAACACTTTGAACTTGTAGCATTTCTCCACCTCTCCATTGTCAATAACCTTCCTCTTGCCTTTGTCAAGTGTAGGTATGCTACCCTCTATTGGTGTTGATGTTGTTGCTCTCTGAGATGCGATTGCCTTCTGTGCTGCTAACCATTCTACAGCCATTTTGACTAGTTCATTGAGCCTTGTTAATTTATAACAGTATCTCCATGGGTCTTCCTCAGGCCAATGACACACCCTGTGGATCCAAGGATGATACACTCTCGTATAGTGGTCTTCTACTAAATGATGTAGGTCAAATGGATTGAAACTTTTGGTACCGAAGGTGAATCTCTTGAATTCCTCTATCTCGACCTCAGCATGCTTGAGATTCTAGATCTCATACAACCCGATCCACAAAGGAAGAGTGAACCAAGGTTCCTTCTTCTTCTTGTGCAGTCTTGCTAACAACCCTGTCGAGATGTGGTATGCAACCTCTTGCATGACTGGCTTATCCATGGCAAACTTCGGTAAAACATGCGGAACCTTCTCCACGTTTTACATCTAGATGAAGGTGCCAAGGGGTGAGGCATACCAATCTGCTATGTTTACCAATGCCTTCGTCACTTCCTATGATGTGCAAGGTGGATCCTGCTCCAAGATCATCCTATACACCGAGGTGACAAAGTGGTCTGATAGTTGTATTATAACTCCATGGAAACTGCATTCGAAGAACGACCTACAATATGTCTGCATAGAGGTTTCTGAAGGTGTCCATGCCCAAACCAAGCTAGGGAACTGTTGGCAAACACATATTGCATCAAGTATGTAAGTGAACATGAATAGATTTACTTGTTGACCCTTGGGGGGATGTCGGGCATTTGTTAATTTTCCCTTTAGTTGGAGATCTAACATGTCAGACCAATTGAAAGGTCTTCCTTCATTTGCCAGATGATCCAACAAAATCACCCAACTCTGAGGGAAGCTCTTTGTACTATCTTGGCTGTATAAGCAGCATGCGAATATGACCAAGAGTTGATAAGCCTTCTGCAGTATCCTTGTCTTGTAAACATGGTTGGGTGTTGTCTCGAACTTCGATGCATATTTCACCCAGCTCTTCAAGATGTCTCTTGAGTTTGCAATATTGTTGGGCCTGGTGAAGGGTGCATCCATTGTAATCATCGGTTGCAGCAAGTGATACATCACCTGAAATTCCTTTGCCCTGAAGGTAGCAAGTTCTATTCCATTGAAACTGCTCAACACCATTGTCTCTGGATCATTATGCGAGACAATCCAATGGATCATATTTGAGCATGGAAACGCGGGATACTTGCATGCAATCTCGTACAAGCCAGACTTGTGTATGTTGACATAAACTTTGTGATACTCCAGATTCTCCTCAAAGGTGCCTGCAAAGATGTCATTGATGTCCTTCCATTTGATCTTGATCTCCTTGTCTATGAACAACTTAGTGTCTTCATAGATGGGCAAGCTCATATACATTTGCTTGACCACATCTCCAGTTGCGCTCTCAATGGTGTCCTTTGACCCTCCTCTCTTGGAATCCATTTTACCTATACTACTGAGATATTGTTAAACACCTATGATACTCAGAGACAGAGAAACACTCATGGCAAGAAAAATGTCTGTTGAAAACCAAAACAATCTTGAGGAATGACATGCAACACACCTGGGTGTCTGACTGGGAAATTTGTGCAATTTTCAATGGGAGGTTGGGAGACTGACTGCCAAAATTGTGCAGAACATAGCTCGGGCTGTTAGTGAGTTGGCTGATTGTTGAATCTGCGTAGAGAAAATTCCATCTCGGCACATTGAGCATTGAAACTGTGCAATGTGCAGTTTCAGTCAACATGATTGCAACTCGGTAAAACTACATTGCACAATTCTGGGGGCCAACTGAGGCACTACCTCTCAGAATTGCATAGAGTAAGCCTAGGATCCAAGTGTGAGGAAATATCTATGCAATTTCTGGGAGCAAGGCAAGGCCTTCCATCCCAGAAATGCACAGTGAAATCTGGGCAAGGCAAGGTCCGGGCCAAGGCAGCTCAGACCCGCAAACGGACGATTGAAAACATTAAGGGCTAACTGCATGTGCGAAACTAGGTGCAGACATAAGTGAATGAACATGCATTCAATTAGTGAGTGTGGGATTCAGTAAAATGGGAAAAACAACTAAGTGTGTGAAGCGAGTGACTGCAATGGCGACCATCAGTGTAGAAATAGTGTTATATATGTGACAGAAAGGAGATGCAACGAAAACTTGAAACAATGCTTCTATAAGATAACATGCATTAAAACAATAGCAGGTGTTCAAAAAAACCAAACAAATAGCACTCACATAAACCAAAATACAAAAAGTGACAGAAAAGCAGCAAAAGACATGAAAATCAAACTTACCTAGAAAAAGTTGAGTTGAGTGTGCCGAAGGTTCCTGGATGTGATGGGAATGCCAGAGCTATAAGATCAAAGTGAATAATGAGCTCTGAAGCGTCGAATAAATATTTTTGAGAAGATCAAGGCTTATGACGCACGTGCCACAAATCTAGGAAAAAGTGACACTTGGAAGGAGGTTTCTAAACTATTTTTGCATGTAACCCTCAGCTGCTAAAAATGGATCCCTAAAATATAGGGATGCTTTTTTTCTTTTTATATTTTTCGAGAAAAACTACCCATTCATGCAAAGCAAGATTTCTTAGTCCTGGAGGGAACTAGTCAACTTGGGAGCACATGCAACGGACTCCAAGCTCTAGAGCGAATTCTATGTAGTTTCTAACCTTAGTGGCTCTGGCTGCCCCTTAAGCTCTGTACAAATTCTGGACTAAAGCCAAGGCTGCCAACCAGAACTGCAAAAATTCCAAGAGCAAGCCTAGTGATGGGCTGTTCTGCACAATTTTCAAAGGGAAGGCAATCTACTTGCTATGCGCATTTCTAGAGAGCAGCAGGTTCCCTTGATGCTCTGCACAATTTTGGAGAGCAAGGCTGGTTGCCCTCCAGTTATGCGCAATTCTTCAAGTGAGCACAAGAGCCAGCTAAAGACCAAGTCTCAGGATGTCAACATGCGGGTGAAAGACAAAGAAGTTAGAAAACACAAGTTGTTATGCCAAAGAAACTCAACTGAAAGCATATGTACCTGGGCAGTGCAAGACATGCTACTAAGGATGTTTGGTAGGGAGGCTCCAAACAAAGCTAAGGAAAAATTTTGGAGGATGGTTGTAGTCGCTGTAACATTGTTAACACTGGTAGAACTCCAGCTCTCTGAATGGACCTTGTTTCTTGAAACACAAGTCTAACGCCTCTGGAAGTATTGTTTGACTCTTAGATCATCGTGGTTTCTGCACTAGCTTGAGTGAAAGATGTAGCACCTTCCATGCTCTTGATTGGTCAACACACATTCCAATCCAAGTCAACTTGTTTGTTTTGATTGGGGATGATGGGTATATTGGTGCACAAGTAATATGATTATCAGAGTTTAAGTTTCATCTCTGGTGTTGCTCCACTGCCAACAGCCCTAGACAGTACCCCGGCGGAGTCACACAAGAACACAAGGATCACTCTACTTCCAGGTCAGTGCCCCAACGAAGTTACGTGTATCACCTATCTGCATATAAAGCATTTCCCTTCTTTCGCCTTATTCAATTTTTTTTCAAAATTTTTCATTTTTTCTTTTTTTTCTTTTTCATAAAACTGTGCATAGCCACTTATTTATTTCAGAGGTGAAAGAGGGATCCTGACTTATTAAGAGCAGAAGAGGTTGTTCCTTCAAAGAAGTATGTTATATATACCTCTGACATACTTGTTAAGGTTTTCCCCCTCACCTTACTCTACTTGACTGATCTGACAAGGGTTAACCCAAAAAACCGACTAGAGTAGGTGGTACTAGTTAGAGCGCAAGTGTTGTGTTTTCACCAAGATTCACTCTGAACATAACGTATTTTCCATTAGTGTGTCATTGACTGAAGAAAACAAGTTTTGCATAAAGAGAGAGGATAACAAATAACCAAGTGTTGGTAGCAATACATATCATCTTGTACTTTACCCTGCTTGTCTTAAGAGTCACACACAGTTTCATGCGAAACTAACCTACGAACGTAGCAAGCAAAGAGAAGAAGCAAATGTGAAAGAAAAGTAAGTTAAAAAATCAGACAAACAAGCAAGAAAACAAATAAAACATGCATGCAAACAAACAAGACAAAAGCAAACACTACTCCTACCCCTAAGTTAACGGTGCATAAGACACTCACGTGAAGTGATATTTCTAATGTAGTCACCAGCGCACTGATTGACCCATGTTGGTGAAGGGATGGTTTGTGAAAATCACAGTCAAGCGAACCAGCAAACATGAAAGGTATAACAATGAAGACCAACACACTCTGAGTTTAAACGTGTCCATAGAAAAGAAAAGAGTGAAAGCACAAGACAAGCACTCTGTGGACTCACCATGGTGTTGTGACACACTACGTATAGATGATAAGCATGTGCACTCTCTTGACTGTGGTAGACAAGAAAACTATAGAAAGAGAGACAACTTATGTCTTGAAAGTGTGCTTGTTGTGTATGATTCCTCCAATGCATGAGAGAGATGAGGAGCCTTGGTTATTTCAACAATTTCCTGATTGGAAGTGAAACTAACCTCGGGACAGCGAGGGCCTGGCATAACCATCAGCTCGGACTGAAGTGCCTCGACAGCCTGCGGGGTTTCGACTTCATCAATAGATAGATCGTCATAAACAAGTGGCTTTGAAAGATCAACAATGATTGAATCAACATCATGATCGAACACAGGAGTAAAGAGATCACGACAACTACAATAAAAACAATCAATGAGTTCATCGACATCCTCATGGTTTGATGAATCATACAGACGGGTAGATGAGAAGAAAGAATGTTTACCCTCTGTGTTTCCAGAAAAATTAGATGAAAAATCAAGTGGATTTTCAATTAAAGCTTTATCCTCTCCGCATTCGAATGATGGACTGACATCGGGTGTGTTTTGTGAATGATCGGAAGTGGATGCATCTATGGATGGATTTACACAAGGAAAATCAAGATAGTAGAATCACCAAATATTTCAGGAAAAAGTGGAAGAGGCGCGGACAGGAGGAGGTCACCCTTAACCGTGGGTTGATGCTTAGATTCCTAATCATACTCATCGTAAATGATAGCCCAGGTTGGTTGTGAAACACCAACTCCATCAATGGCTTGATCCTTGTTCACAACAGGTGTAGAGTCTGGAACAAAAGAACATAAGACAGTACAATCTAGAGGATCAGTAGAATGTGGAGATAGAGTTTGAGGTAAAAAGTGCATATGACAACCCACGAGCTTCCCAACCAAATTTGTGCAGAAATTAAGATTAGTGAGGGTGGGAGAATGTACCAGTTGAATAGTCGTGTGTGCATGCTCTCCCACATCACTTTGCGGGGGTGGAGTTGTTTGATGAGGAGGGGAGGAAAATCACTTGTGACAGTGGTTGTGTCCACTTGAGATTGCGCAGCTCCATCACCGAAGTATGTTGAGCAGGGTTTGATCTTTTTCTTCACTTTGGGACAGAGTGATTTATGACAGGTATATTCAAATCTTTCCATAAGATATTGGAATTTCATCTGACTTTTCGGAGTTTCAAACAAGAGTAGATGTAAGTGCTTCCAAAAATCCATAGGTGATTCATGCAGGGCCTCCCGTTGTCTTAACATTTTTTTATCAAGTGCTTCAGGATCAAAACAATGGAAAATGGATTTGATTAGATCATTGAACTGCTCAAATGAGTGCACGCAATTAGAAGGAAACTCGCGGCACCATAGCGGCGGGAATTCGCGAAGTGTGTGTACAAGCGGCATATTGACCTCTACTTCATCAAAACCTTCCACATTCTCCATGAATGCAAGTAAGTCATGTAATTTCTCAGGCCAGGCGACTTCACCTTCACCATTTTACGTGAGTTCAAACAAGTGATCAAAGAACTCCCTTGTCACTTCAAAGGGATGTATGTTGGGAAAACATTGTGGAGGGTTAACTATAACAATATCCATGATAGATGTGCGAAGATTCAAAATAGGATGTGAGGACTCAGCTTGTCATCTAGCCCTCCTTCTAGCTTCAGAAATGTTGACAGTGTTGGACTCGTCATCATGTTAGAAATCTCCCTGGTAAGAAGCCCCAACTAGACCTCAAACCATTTGGAGTAGGATTCCTAACAGTGGGTAGTACGGTATCACCTTGACTGCATTTATGCACAGAGGTGAGTAAGATGTCTTTGTTGGAAACAAGGGTGTGACATTGCACTGTTGCAGCAAGTCAAGGAAAGTGAATGAAAGGCTCTAACACACGGAAGGGGAGAAGAGTGCGCCCCTTAGAAGCCTGTGATAGCACACAGCTTGAAAGGGAACAAACAAGATGAAAGACATCACAATATGGAAAGCGGGATAGTTGACGATCCAAAGTTATGAGTTATACCAACAACACACTTTGATACAATTCATACAAACACATACAGAATAGTCCATACATACATGCGTAAATTACAACTACATACATCGTTAAAGTAACCAAGATAGCTAAACTACAATAACAACATATGCATGAAACATGTTGGCTCTTTTATATTAAAAGAGTTAAAGATCCAATCATACATACAACCATGAAAACCACTAGCCCCGATAGCAGAATGTTACAGTCATTGTTGCCTGCTCCTCCAAAGAGATGTACTAGCTCTGCACTATGGAGAAGCCAAGGCTCGTTACAATACACTCCAAGATTTCTCTAAGTTATACCTATCAGAAGCTTGGCTCCCAAAATCCTTTACAATGAGTTATGAGGTTCTATATATAGCAAAGGGTGGGGTGACCCTTGACATTCCCCTTTGTGACTCTTCAACTACCCTCATGACTCTTCAACTTACACATGACTGTTTACATTCTACTATTGACACTTGGTCTTTCACTTTACAACATGTTTACAATACAATCTGCACATGTACCCATGTGAGACAAAAATGGGCTTGAGTAAGCCATACAAGACATCACTAAGACTCGGACAACTGTGGGAAGACTAACTCGTCGACATCCTCTTGGTGATCGATGGTGGCGAACTGATGCCAAGCTTGGTAGTTTGTTATGGTGTCTGCGTACTCTATGGTGACATCCTTCTGAAAGAAAACTCTTGCCTCTGCTGCATTTGGGTAGATTGACTTGGCACCTCTATCCAACTCATCGGATAGCATACGCATTATGGTCTTGAGTGCAGACGTACCCGCAACATACTAGTGCATAGTGTCTGCGCTCATCTGCAAGTCTGTGTTAGTGGCTATGCACATCAACTGATCGAAGTACATGTCCAGCTCCAGTCGGACTTGGTTCTTTTCTTACATCGCGGTAAGTGTGCCAATAGATGGAATCGTATGCATGTGCACAATGAAATCCATGCTCCTGAACACTTGTTCATGTGAAGCCTATAAGCTGGTGATGAGTTGCAGGAGTTCCTCATAGTTCTGGATTTGACTCTGGATGTGTGCCTTCAACTCCAATGCCTTTGGCTTCATCATCTTTGGAAAGTGCAATAGGGCTCCCTTGTACCTCATTGTCCATATTTTAATGTGATCGACATCAGTGTGTATGTCTCACAAGATGTGTGCTCTCCTAGCACAGCATTTTTGCCAACGGTTAAGATGGACAACTGACTTATGCACGGTGACGAACCTGAAGTACAGCTTCTACATGACTGTCTTGACAGACGATACTTCATCGAGTATCGCTTTCTTCAACTCTACTCTCGTAGGTGTTGTAGCTTTCTCTTCTCCCTACTTGGCCACTTGTAACTCCTTAGCCATGCACTCATTCTCAGCAATCAAGAATCTCACACTTGAGCTGGTGGCTTCGTCATATGCCTTTGTAGCATTGGCCAATGCAACTAGATGTCTACAATCATCCGACATGATCACTCGTTCTTCAAACTGCACAGGAGATACATGGACATCCAGAGTGGGCACTCTGCATGACTACACAACTTTGTGTTGTGACTTGTCGAAGGATATGTTGTGCACATCTGCTTCCGGATTGTCCTCAAGGATTTCAGTGTCACCTTGATCGCTTGGACCTTACTCTGCTCCCTGATCTGGTGAAGCGGTGGGGTGACCTCTTGATCCTTAGGAATGAGTTCAATGTCATGAACTAGCTCGAGCCAAACCACATCCATGTCCATCTGTTCCAACATCTGTTCAATCTCTTGAGTGAAATCCTCCTCTTGTGACTGCTCACTCTATTTTCTATCTACCATCTATTTGGATGAATCAATAACTTGTATGGGCGCAATTTCATCGATGTGTACATGTTGCGCCTCATGTTGTTCATGTTCTCATTGCGCTTCCTTCTCTCTTCAGTGCATCTCTTGTTCTTCCCTAAGTTGTTGCTTCAAATCCTACAACTCCTTTTCTGCCTCCTCCAGCTTCTGCTTCTCCCTTTGTCTTTATGCAATCCTTTTGTCGCACTGTCACATCTTTGCCTCAATCTCCAAAGCTGCTCTTTACATAAGTGGGTCTACTGTAAACTCGCATCTTTTCTCTTCCTCTGCGTTGTCGGCAACCTTCCTCTTGCCTTTGTCAAGCACAGGTATGCTTCCCTCTGCTGGTGCTGATGTTGCTGCTACCTTCTTTGTTGCTAACCATTCTACAACCATTCAGACCAGTTCATTGAGCCTTGAGAAGTTGCAGCAGTATCTCCATGGGTCTTTCTCAGGCCAATGACACGCCCTGTGGATCCAAGGATGATACACTCTCATACAGTGGTCTTCTACTGAACGATGCATATCATATGGATTGAAACTTCTAGTGCTAAAGGTGAATCTCTTGAATTCCTCCATCTCGGCCTCAATATGCTTGAGATTCTGGATCTCATACAACCCGATCTGCAAAGGAAGAGTGGGCCAAGGTGCCTTCTTCTTCTTATGCAGTCTTGCTGACAACCCTGTCAAGATGTGGTATGTAACCTCTTGTACGACCATCTTATCCATGGCAAGCTTCGGTAAAACATGCAGAACCTTCTCCATGATGTACACCCGGATGAAGGTGCCAAGGGGTCAGGCATACCAATCTACTATGTTTACCAATGCCTCCATCGCTTCCTATGACATGCAAGGTGGATCCTACTCCAAGATAATCTTGTACACCGGGGTGATGAAGTGGTCTGATAGTTGTATTATAACTCCATGGAAGTTGCATCCAAAGAACAACCTGCAATAGGTGTGAATAGAGGTTTTTGAAGGTGTCCATGCCCAACCCAAGCCAGGGAACTGTTGACAGGCATAGATTGCATCGAGTATGTAAGTGGACATGAATATATTTGCTTGCTAACCCTTAGGAAGATGTCGAGCATTTGTTACTTGTCCCTTGAGCTGGAGAGCCAACATGTCAAACCAATTGAAAGGTCTTCCTTCATTTCCAATTGATCCAACACAATCACCCAACTCTGTGGGGAGGTCTTTGTACTCTCCTGGCCATATAAGCGACATGCGAAGATGACCAAGATATGATAAGCCTTCCACAGTATCCTTGTCTTGTAAAATTGGTTGGGTGTTGTCCTGAACTTAGATGGCTCTTTCACCCATCTCTTCAAGATGTATCTTGAGTTTTCATTGTTATTGGGCCTGGTGAAGGGTGCATCCATTGTGATCACTGGCTGCGGAAAGTGATACATCGCTTGAAATTCATTTTCCCTAAAGGTAGCAAGTTATGTTCCCATGAAACTTCTCAACACCATTGTCTCTATATCATTATGCGAGACAATCCAGTGGATCATGTCTGCGCATGGAAACGCGGGATACCTGCATGCAATCCAGTACAAGCTAGACTTGTGAATGTTGACATAGACTCTGTGGTCCTCCATATTCTCGTCAAAGGTGCCTGAAAAGATGCCATTGATGTCCTGCCATTTGATCTTGTTCTCCTTGTCTATGAACAACTTAGTGTCTTCATAAATGGGTAAGCTCATAGACATTTCCTCGACCACATCTCCAGTTGCGCTCTCAATGGTGTCCTTGGACCCTGCTCTCTGGGAAGCCATTGTACCTGTACTACTGAGAGCCGGTTGAAAACTTGTGATACCTAGAGACAGAGCAACACTCATGACAAGAAAAATGTCAGTTGAAAACCAAAACAATCTTGAGGAATGACATGCAACACACCAAGGTGACTGATTGGGAAATTTATGCAATTTTCACTGGGAGGCTGGGAGACTGACTGCCAGAACTGCACAGAACACAATCTAGACTGTCAGTGAGTTGACTGACGGTTGAAACTCCACAGAGCACAATACGGCTTGGCCTGCTAAGGACTGAAACTGCGTAATTCGCAGCTTTAGTCAGCATGACTGTATCTCAGTAAAACTGCATTGCGCAATTTCGGGGGCCAGCTGAGTAACCGCTTCTCAAAATTGCACAGAGCAAGCTTGGGAATCCAATGTGAGGCAACCTCTACGTAATTTCTGGGAGCAAGGAAAGGCCTTCCATCCCAGAAATGCGCAGTGCAAGCCAGACAAGGCAAGGTCCAGGCCAAAGCATCTTAGACTTGCCGACGGGTGACTGAAAATAGTAGGGACTGACTGCATGTGCGAAATTGGGTGCAGACATGAGTTAATAAATATGCATGCAATTAGTGAGTGCAGGATTCAGTAAAACAAGAAAAAAAACAAAGTGTGTGAAGCAAATTGCCGCAATAGCGACCGTAAGTGCAGAAACAGTGTTATGCATGCGACAACAAGGAGATGCAATGAAAAACTTGAAACAATGCTTCTACAAGCTAACATACATTAAAATCATAGCAAGCATTCAAGAAAACCAAGAAAACAACACTCACACAAGCTGAAATACAAAAAGCGACAGAAAAGCAAACTTACCCAAAAAAAGTTGAGCTAAGTGTGCCAAAGTTTCCTAGATGTGATGGGAATGCCAGAGCTCCAAGATCAAAGTGAAGAATGAGCTCTGAAGCATCAAATAAATAGTTTCGACAAGATCGAGGCTTATGATGCGTATCTCACAAATCTAGGAAAAACCGACACTAGGCGGGAGGTTTCTAAAAATAATTTTCATGTAACCCTCAACTACTAAAAATAGATCCCTTTTTTTAAGAAAAACTACCCATTCATTCAAAGCAAGATTGCTCAGTACTGGAGGGAACTAATCAACTTGGGAGCACATGCAACGGACTGCAAAGCCTGGAGTGACTTTTGCATTGTTTTCTGGCTACCCCTCAAGCTCAGCACAATTTCTGGACTGAAGCCAAGGCTACCAGCCAAAACTGTGCAAATTCTTAGAGCAAGCCCAATGATGGGCTGCTCTAAGAAATTTTCAAAGGGAAGGCAGTCTGCTTTCTCTTTGCATTTCTAGAGAGAAGCAGACCACCTTGATGCTCTGCGCCATTCTGGAGAGCAACGCTGGTTTCCCTTCAGTTCTGCGCAATTCTTCAAGTGAGCACAAGAGCGAGCTGAAGACCAAGTCTCAAGATGTCAGATTACGGGTGAAAGGCAAACAAGTTAGCAAACACGAGCTGATAAGCCAAAGAAACTCAATTGAAAGCATATGTACCTAGGCAGTGCAAGACATGCTGCTAAGGATGGTTGGTAGGGAGGCTCCAAATGAAGCTAAGGAAAAATTTTGGAGGATGGTTGTAGTCGTTACAACACTTTGAAATTGATACATTTATGATTTTTCCAATTCTTTCCAGACATTAAATAATGGTTTTGTTTTTCAATAGGTAGATGATGATGATGAATGACTACTAATACCCAATATCCAACTCACCTATTGATATTTTGACAGGGTGATCCAAACCATCCTTTAAAATATACCAAGTCGGAAAGAGCATATTTAAAGAGAACTCTACCACCTGAGAAATTTGAACAGCTAATGAGATTAGCATACACTGATGACATGTCACCTAGCCTTAATGATGATGATCATGATAGTGAAAATGTAGTGCATGAAGAAGGATCAAATGAAATGCTTACAGGTTTCTTTGGGGATGGAAACAATGATAACAATAATGATCATATGGTTGACGGTAACGATGACAGTAGTGATAATTACCACCAACGTAATGTTGATGATAACAACTTGAAAGACTCCATCAAGTAAGCAACAAACTTGTTTTCAAATCGGGTGCAAGTAGAACCTCAAAAATGGCTTTCACATTAATATTATTAGAAATAAAGTCACTATTTGGTTGGTCAGACAAAGGATTCACCACCCTACTAAAGTGAGTTGAAATCTATTTCTTACAATGCATTGTCAATTGGTGTACGTAATTTGTAAACATTCATCAACTTTGTTTATATTTCTTTAAGGGGATTTTAAAATAATATATTGTATATGAATAGTCATAATATAGATTGACATATCAAGCATGTTCATCATAAGTCAAACATTCAATTGATATAATCTTTAGCAATCTTACAGGGCACTAAAAACTTAAATATTTCCTGAAGAGAATGTGTTGCCATCAACTTGCAGAGAGGTGTGTCAGTTGTTGGTTGAGTTGGGGATTGAATATAAACAAATTCATTCATGTAAAATGATTGCATTTTATACATAGATGAATATCAAGACAAGGTAGAATGTCTTGTATGCAAAGAGAAGAGATATCGTACAAATATACAAGGTCCTACAGTTCCAAAGAAGGTTTTACGTCACATGCCAATTATACCTAGACTTCAATGAATGTTTCATTGCAAGTCACTTGCACAATTGATGGACTGGCATGAAAAGAATAGGAGTAAATATGGATTCATGTGAATTTCAACCAACTCCAAAGCATTGAAACACAGAGGAAAAATGGCCAAGAAAATTCAAAGATGAACCCCGTAGTATCAGGTTTGGTCTTACAATTGATGGAGTGTGCCCATTCTCTTTCATGAGATCAAATTATAGTGTTTGTCCAGTCAGATTAATAGTATACAATATTCCCCCATGGATGAGTGTTAGAAAGGAGCACCTTATGTTGACTCTCATTGTTCCAGGAAAACATCAAGTTAAAAACATGGATGTTTATCTTGCGCCTTTTATTGATGAGATGCAACTACTATGGAAAGGCATAAGAATGTATGACATATCATGCCTCTATCAAATATGTCCTTCATGTTGTATGGTGTGCTATGTTGGACTGTTCATGATTTCCCAGGACTTGGGTTTTGTTCCAATAACATGAAAAAGTTCACGTATTCACACTCATAATTTAATGTCATACCAACTTTCATACTTAGTTTTATATTAATATTTTGATGTTATTAACCTTACTTATTGAATTGCAAGGCTTCAAACAAAGGGGATATTCGCATGTCCAAGATGTGTTGAAAAATTTCAAGGGCGATATTCTAAATATCTACATAATTTTTTTTATGAAAACAATAGGTTTTTTCTACCAACATATCATAGGTTTAGAAACCACCACAAGAATCAATTTGATGGAAAATTTGAAAATAAAGGCCCTTCCTTGATTATGGGTCTAGATGATTGGCTTAAGAAGTATTAAGATGTTGAATTGAAAGCTTGGCAGGATTTTTTTGATGGGGATGATTCTATTGAAGAACCAGAACAAGTTGTAATTAATATGCTAGAAGGGATGAAAAGGAAATCCATCTTTTATAAGCTCACATACTGGAAGGATCTATTAATATATCACCTATTATATCCCATGCACATCTTCAAAAATTTCCCAGATTCAACATATAGCAAGAAAAGAGAAGGACACATTGTCTTGAGGAGAGATATTGCTCTTTCGCATACCAAATTTGATAGAAAAAATTTGTGGCCAAACAAGGAAAATGAAAAATATGCAGAAGCTCCATGGATTTTGAAAAAGAAAGAGCTAGCCCAACTAAAAAATATCATACATTCAATAAAGACACATATTGTCTATGGGTCATCATTAGATAAAGCTTTTATAGTTGATGGACATATCACAAGATTTAAATATATCATAATTTATCATTTATTGGTCAATTTAATTAGGTACTAAATATATTCTGATATTCTATTATATGACAAAAATAACTAATTTTCTTTGATAAATGTGTTTGACAACATATCATGTCATTGGAAATTAGGGGGGATTCATGTCTTATCGTTGACTGAGGAATTCCATAAGTCAATTGTTAGCATTTGCAAGGTATGTGGTATGGAATGTTCATGTGTGATAAACATAGAGGTATTGTATTGCATTTTAATTTTTTCCTAAAGGTTCATACTAATTTACTATTCTTATATTAGGTGGGTGACATCCAAGGAGATCCACGAATGTGAAGTGCCAAAATGGAAGAAGGAAATTGCAGAAATTGTATGTGTATTTAAGAAGGATCTCCCTACAAGTTTCATGGTCCTACAAGTCCATTTACTTATACACCTAGTCGATGAAATTGAATTGGCGGATGTCATAACAATGAGGTGGATTTTTTTCTTTGAGAGGCATATGAAAACTCTAAAAAGATATGTTTGACAAAAGGCACATCTAGAGGGTTGCATGGCTTAAGGGTATGTATTTAATGAAGCATTTTTCCTCCTATGTGGATTACTTGGTAAGGATTTCGAATATGTGCCACTCTTCTGGGATGGAGAATGAGCATTAGAAATTATTGAAGGAGAAAAATCATAATCTAATAGTGTTCAAGTAGAAATTAGTAAGTAAACTCATGATCATTGTGGTTGTTTTTATTGCAATAATTAATTTACTCTGTAATTAATTTGTCAAATTAACAACATGGAATTTGGAGTTTGAAATAAACATGTTGACATGTAATAGGTGTAAACGAAAGTGCTATACTTGACAAGTTCATTATGCACCACATGGACTTTATGAACAAATGGATTGATTTTTATGATTAAAAAAAAAGATAAGAAGTGTTAGAAGCAAGGAGACAATTTAAGATATTGAACCAAAGGAATACCCCATTTCCTATTTATTTGTAAGGGGAGTGGGGAAAATATTGCAAACTAGAATGGGTTACTAAACAAATTAGAAATCAAATAGAAGATGCAGGTATATATTCAAACATAATAAAAGATGAAATCAACATGTCTAGAGGATGTGAAAGAAACATATAGTTGGAAATTTACAGAATGTTGTTTCCTTACAATTTTGACACTATTAACTATTTTAATATTCATCATTATATTTTCTTTAACCAAAATAAATGGTCTTTCACATGCAAGGAAATATCCAGAAATGTGGGCATATGGTCGACATTATTGTGTAAAACGTGTAGATGTAAAGAGACAATCCTTTGATTGTGGCATCATGGTTGACTTCAAGCAATCTAGTCTATCAAGCTCGAAAGATAAGAATATTATTGAAGGAATCTAGAATATGTTGGGAAAATACAAGAAATTATTGAGTTGGATTACCACTCTTTTAAATATTGTATTTTTAAGTGTAGATGGTATGAAGCATTTGAAAGGACATGAAGACATGATACCCATGGTGGATTGTTTTCTATAGATTCCTCAAAGTTCCTACTAGAGGATAAGGAGCCTTATGTTCTACCAATTCATTATGAGCGGGTATTTCTTTAACTCGGAGAAGAAGCAGTAGTGATCAATAATCTATTAATTCATTGTTTATTGTGAATATGTACATGTGTTTATTAATAAATAAAATTGTTATAACATACATCTAATATATGTATGTATTCATTCATGTGCAGGTTTTTTTCTATGAAGATACTCTGGACCCGAAATGCATATTTGACATATGATCCAAGATTAAGGCATGTATTTGGTGATTCATTAGTGGATACTAAGAAAAACAATGATGCCAAACAAAGTGAGACAGGGGGATTAGAGAACATCGAATAATTGACATCTGTGATGATGCTGAAGATGGTTATGTTCAGGCACAAGAAGACAACAATATAGAGTTAGATGGTGTTATGGAAGACAACTGCGTGGATGGTATAGAAAATGATGATCCAAATATATATGATAACAATATGGATGGTCTACAGTCAAATTTCAATGATGATGAAGATGATGCAAGTCAAGATGAGGATGATGATAATATTAACTACTTGAAAGATCATATGAACATTAACAATGATACACTGGATGACATTGTTGCAGACAATGTTGTTAATGGTTTGTAGATTTCTATGGTGTGGTTTTTGGGAGACTAAATTCGGATATGCCACAGTGTTCATCTTTTATTTGTCGACGTTTCAAGTCTAGACCAAGACTTCTAAATTTTCATAATTATTTGTAATCCATGTTTAAGAACTAATGATTCTTATAGCCTAAACTTTGAAATGTTTTAGTATTATTTGTGTAAATACAAATTACCTATTGCAATATCATTAAAGTGTTCAATATATGGTATGAATTGCTAGTAGAAAAAATTAGGATTACTTGAATGCTTCTTCAATTCAATTTGTATCAACATATGTTCATGAAGACATAAAAGTTAATAAAGTATTAATGCATGTATCTCACAGTGATTTGAATAAGAAACTTTATGAACTTCATTATTTTTATATTGTTTGCATATTAATGTTTTTTCCTCGGGGAAAAATCGTAATTTTCTATTATATATAAAGAAAATTACATGTTGTAGATGCCTGAGTGGCATATGCAAAATTTGGGCCCGTGGTCATCAAATAAGTTTTGTACAAAAAACCTTGTAAGGGTGGACTGTAATCAGTGCTATAAAAATATATACATCATAGGTCTATATCAAAAACTGTGTCAAAAGAATTACTACAAAATTAGGGCCAATTGGCCCTCATATAGTGTTGATCTATGTACGAATGATGATAATACTAGAAATGCTCATCCCCCTACTATTCCTTTATGATCCAGATTCCCCTAGGCTAGACCGTCAAGTTTGCATTTTAATGTTGGTCGACCCGCTCTTACATTTAATTGTCGGTCCAAGTAGGCTTTAATTTTTACTAGACTGTCGCACAAATTCTATGGTAAGGCAGATGATGACTAGTATAAAATAATCTCAACCCAAAGTCATTACACACACTCTCTCAACAATCAACAAAGTTGTTACACACTCCTCATAGATTCAATGTGAAGAAATACTGCAAAATAAGCTACTATGTGTCATTCAACCACTCTCACAGCACTCTTGAAAACCATCACTCATTCAATTTGCACACATAAAAGGAGTAGAAATTGAAATTGTAACAACAAAGTAAATAATTCAATGCCACACTAAACTGAGGGACCGGTCCAAGACTTAAGTTGTCACACCATCCAAAGCTTACTGCAATTAATTAAATTACACATAAAATTAATTGTAACAACAATAGTAACAACAATCACATAACTGAGAAATATTTATGCAATTAAGTATTCCACTCTAACTAACCAGTGATCCCTACTAAGAAGGAGGACCCTTCCTCCTCAGAAAAGTTTGGTGCACTAAAAAGCACACTAACTACTTGGATGAAATTATTCAACCACAAATTTGATATTTGGATTAATAAAAGTATCAGGATTAAATAGCTATGGTGTTTCCCTTTTCCAATTCAGTTTCTAATTCTTCGCTCTAGCTCTTGTGAGCAAACAATCTTCTCTTTTATAGATCTTAATTATAATGAGAAGATCATCATGAGAATCTTTTGATTTTCATGTGATCTTAAAATAAAACGATATATTAACAATTACCCAACAATTTCTATGAAAGGGGTAAAACTATAACAGTTTCCTTTAATTACAAATAGAGCTACAAAAGATCTCAACCAAATGATATGAATGCTCCACAAATATCTCCAAGTGATGAGTTGTTTCTTTTGACTTTGACATGCTCCTAGATCTGGTATGATTAGGAAAGGAAACACATGCTTAATAAATTTTCTATGTAACAACAACATCTCCCATAACCTTAATTAATCCAAACCAGTAAAGGAACTGAAATGTAATCCTCTAACAACAAGCTTCGACAAACCATCCAAACGTAAAATAACCCATAAATTAGATTTATGATTAAAAAAGCAACCTAAGATAGTACATTAGATCAATTTTGAGGTCTAAAATGGGCCTCCTAAGGAATACTATAAAATAATAGTGAAAATAATCAAATAAGATTAGGTTACATCATCAAATTTTATAAGGAAAAAAGAAAAAACTACTTTTTCAACTCGTATTTTCAACTTATCTCCCTATGGTTTTACTCAAATTTTGAGTGGGAGAAATTGTTGGATGTGGAATTTAATTCCTGATCCAAGGAGAATGCATGTTGCATACTTTTGATGGACCCTACACGAAAAAGGAGAAATGTATGAAAAAATGTGGTTGTAAGCACATTTTTTTATGTATTTGTCATTTTTCATGTAGTAGGGTCCATTGAAAGTATGCAACATGGGTACTCCTAGGATTAGGAATTAAATTTTTCATCCAACAAGTGCCCCCACTAGAAATTTGAGTAAAACTGTAGGGAGATAAGTTGAAAATACGAGTTGAAAATGTAGTTTTTTTTTAATCTTTTTATTTTTTTTACTGCAAAAATGGTGAATCATCCCCCATGGTTGACATCATCATCTTGAATCCTATTGGTTCTTATAAATTCGATTTTGGTTAAATATTTTTCTTTTGAGGCCCATTTTTTACCTCAAAATTTCTCTAATGGTTCTAATGTCAAATTATAAGTAGAATTGGACTAAGAAAGCGACAAGTGAAAAAGGACATACTAAGGTGAATAAGGGTTGTTACAATAATAAGATATGGTCTTGTTGGTCAAAAAGGGATAAAATAAATAGGAAAAGTATGACAATTTCGTGACTTGTCATCTCCCCCCAGCTTAAGTTTCTGCATGTCCTCATGCAGACTCATGTCACTGATGCTTGACATGTTGAGAGTGAAGTTGCGTGATGTTGTAAGTTCCTTCCATGTCTTCATCTCTGACCCTGTATCCTCGAGAAATAACCAATTCTCCCAAATATTATCAATAATACTATATGGATGTTGATACTGATAGGTGGGTAACCAAATAAGAGGGAACTTGAATCTAAGTGCTATCAATCCTGCAGCACTCCTCCTAATACAATCAACATATTGATGAACTCTAGAAAGTGCTTGCTCAAAATTATGATGACAATAGGGGTCTCCCTTCTTCAATTATTGTCGGGAAAGATCCCATCTCAACTTTCTTCCTTCCAAGGCACCAGTTCTCATTCCTTGTATATTTCTCTGGCATCTCCGTAGAACTGATTCTCGATGATCCATCAGTAGTGTCTTGGTGGTTGGGAACTGTCATATTTTATTATATTCATGTGCAAGAGTTTTAGATGAAATACGTTCTCCCCAAATATTCAGTTCTACCCATCACTTATTAGTTGTTACAGTATCACAGGAATTTTTCCAGCCTATCTGATTTTTCATAAAAGAATAAAAATCCCTCTGTTGTACATCTCCCACATAGGGTGTCAAATTAAATTATCTCCAAAGCAAGCGAGATCATGCAGGTATAGCTCACACATCAAATGTTATTCTAAGAAATTAGCACTTTGAAAGTTTTCCAGGAAGTCTTGTATCTACCTTGTTTTATATGGTCACTTTTCCTTAAGGGATGTTAATTGGAAGAGGTAATGTTTTTCTTCCAAATATAAAGGGTAAGAAGGAGAAGGAAGCCTTCAGCACATTAAACCATTAATGAGCTCATAGATGAACTCCTTTTCTTATTGTAACAACTTAAGTTATCCTTGCAATTACTTCACTTACTTCATTACTTGATTCCTCTCCTTTTGAATTTTTACAAACTCTTCAATTATTAATTTCTCAACCTACTCCATATTAAGCTTATTGACCATTTCTGCATGTTTCTTTAAGAAGATGAATTCATCCTTGGGAAGGACCTCCAATTTGTCCCACTACTCTGTTATATTCATCAAATATTCAGATTTAACATGAGTTGTTTCAGATGTTGTTTCAGCATCCTCTTTCTGATCCCCTTTCTCCTCTCGTTCCTCTATCTTAATTTTTGGTTCTTTTGTAACAACAGCATTGTCGATATATTCTTGTGGAACAACAATCTTTTTATTTTTAGTTTGCTTTATTTCAATTTTTGGTTCTTGTGTAACAACAACCTTGTGAAACAACAACCTTGTGAAACAACAACCTTGTGTAACAACAACATTGTAAACATGTTCTTATGGAATAGTAGATTGTTTTTCTTCTTCCTTCTCTACTTCGACTACTAGTTCTTGTGTAACAGCATTGTCATAAGCAGGTTCTTATGGAATAGCAAATTGAAATTATTCATCCTGTTCCCCCACCTGCACTCCTACTGAAACAGTAACAATTTCCATGATTTTCTACTTCATCAAGAATTTGTTGGGTTCCCTTACAAAATTTTTCTGAAACAATAGATAATGTCATTTCTACAACCTCTGCCAACATATCCAATCTAGTTTCATTCTTAAAATGAAGTTGTTCTTTAACCAAGGCAAGTTGTTTCTTTAACTCCTCATTTTCCTTTCTCAGATTTTCAATATGAATGAGAGGGTCAATTTTCGTCTTACCTGGTGAAATAATAACCTCTTATTCTTTTGTCTGCTCTTCTATCACTAGTCCTTTTGTAACATGTTATTTCTTTGGTTCTTGCTTAGGCTCTGGTGTAATAGTTGGGATTTCATATGTAGATGGGCCTTCTTCTATAGAATTCTCTTGTTTTTCTTTGTCCCATTGCTCCTCACACCCATCAAGTCCAGTTGTATCAACACATTCCCCCTTGGTCGTAGCAGTAGGTTTTTGAGTCTCTTCTCGTAGATTTTCAATTTGAATGAGAGGGTCAATTTTCATCTTACCTGGTGAAGTAACGACCTCTTGTTCTTTTGTTTTCTCTTCTATTATTGGTCCTTATGTCTCTTGTTGTTTCTCTAGTTCTTGTTCAGGCTCTAGTGTAACAGTCGAGATTTCAAATGTAGAGGGGCCTTCTTCTACATACTTCTCTTGCTTTTCTTTGTCCTATTTCTCCTCAAACCCATCAGGTCCAGTTGTATCAACACATTCCCCCTCAGCTATAGTAGTATGTTTTTGAGTCTCTTCTCGTATAATAGCTACTCGCACCCTTTCCCTAGGGGTTCTTCCACCAATTGGCATTTTCAATTTTCTTTTCTACAATTTTACCTTTTATGAGACTCCCCTGGTCCCTTAAAGGGTCTTCACTTCCTCAATGCCAGTTTCTGGCACAGTTATTGTTCCAGCAGTTTCTTCCTTTGGCACATTCTCTACAATCGAGAACCCACCTCATCTTTCCTCTAATAATTCACTAGGTACCACCACAGGTTCTTTAATCTTCATATTTTTTCCTCGTGAGGATGAAATAAGGGTTTTTCTAATGGAACTCCACCTCTTAAGGTTCCATCGACCAATCATAGGAGGTGTATCATCCCTAATCCACTTAGAGGGTACAATTGTCTTTCTCCTTGAAGATGTAACAGTTTCAACAACAGTTGTTGTTTTAGCGTTGGGATTTGCTTCAGTACTTGGTGTTGTTTCAGCACTAGGTGTTACTTTAGCATTGGGTGCTACTTCAACACTCCCTTCATGCTCCTCATTCACACCAGCACAAGGTGTCATTATCAAACCATGCCACGAGATCTCTCTGTAATGAATGCATGGTGATTAATTTAATGAGCATATGGTTAGTGAGGTGAGTTTCTGGATGTTTTACCCCTTTCATAGCCTATGCCATGTCCTATAATGACTTCAACAAGTAGTATGGTAAATTAATCAATTGCCTCGTCCTTAGGTGTGCCAACAATTGAAAGTGATAATTGAAAATAATCCCAAAATGTCCCTCACAAGTAATGAATTTTTGGATGAAGAGGGCTACATCATCCCAAGGGTGAGGAAGATATGTTCTATCAAAACCCCTACCCTTGGGTCTCAATTCTTCTCCCTCCTATAAGAATATGGCCTTAGCTTCAGGATTGGCCACTTTCCTTGAGAACCATCATTCTCCTATCCTAGGAAGCCCTGTCACTTTTGTGATAACTTCTTCTGTAACAACAATTCTAAAGCCCCTGACCACATAGTGTTGTTCAACTAAGGCTTGGGAAAATTCTAAAGTGACCAATTCACTAAAACCCTATAATTTTTCAAAATAACTCAGCCATCTAGCCCTTCGAAAAATTTCCAATGCTTCTGGATGTTGTAACAACACATTAACAGAGTCAGGTTCATGTCTAACCATTGCTCCACCCATAGTTTCTCACAACCACACTACTCAACAATGCTAGGAACTTGTTACAGAGTTGCTTCAATGCACACAAATGATTACTTAGTGGAGAATGTCAAGGTGTTGGAAGTATAGGCAGTTACTTTACCTTATTACCAATTTGGAACTTTTAAATCAAAAGGACTTTCTGAATGATTGCACTAATCTCTAGATGTAACAGCACGAATAATAAAGAAAAAAAACAATAATGATGAAGGAATATTTGTATTAATGGCGACAGTTACAACGGTTTAATTGTAAAAATTAATGGTGTTGTAACGGTCTAATCATGTAGTATTATGGCAGGGTGAGGTATGTATTAATTGGACGAATAAATTTGGGTGAAACCATCATGAATCATTTTAATGATGCACTCCTCCCACCCTAGCTTATTGCAGCACTCGTCTTCGACATGTGTACGTACTATTATGATTGTCACTTCTCAAGTACCAAATCCACAAATAATTGACAAAAGATGCATACATGTCCTTAGCTTACCATCATGATGTCATGGTACTGTACAGTTGAATGTTGTGAAAGCTACTTTGTGGTTCAAATTCAATGATGAAATTTTATTGGTGTCATGTGATGAAGATTTATACTACAACAACAAATACTATATCAACATTAAAGAGTACATCAAACTATTCTTGTTCATATGTTCAACAGTATATTGATGGCAGCCCCTAAATAAATTAAGGTATTAGGAATAATCATTCCACCAATAGTTATAGTTACAGTGGGGTTCCCAGGGTCCTCATACTTGGTAGGCACATTATTTCCTAATATTAAATCAGATAGTTTGCAAATAATGTGCATAGTAGGAGGGTCCCGAGATTTCTTAGATCTGGTCTTATTAGGAAAGGTAGCACATGCTTAAGCAATTGTCTGTGTGATAGCAATAGCTCCCGAAACCTTAATTAATTCAAATATGTAAAGGAACTGAAATTTAATCATGTAACAGCAAGCTTCGACAAACCATCCAAACCCGAAACAACCCATACATTAGTTTTATGATAATCGGCCTAAGACAGTAGTTCTAATGTCCAATTATAAATAGGAATTGGACTAAGAAAGTGACAAGTGAAAAAGGACATACTTAGGTGAATAAGGGTTGTTACAGTAATAATATATGGTCTTGTTGGTCAAAAAGGGATAAAAGAAATTGGAAAATAAGTAGGAAAAAGATGACAATTTCGTGACCCAACAATGTCCAAGCCTTATCACCCCTAAATTGTATAACACATAACAACTATAATCCCAAGCCCCTATAACCCTTAACACCTACTAATTTTGACCCCTAACGTATATTATCTAATATAACTTGTAACCATAACAACTATATCCCAAAAATAATAACCCTATCACCCTTAACTCTTGAAATGTAACCATTATCACTAATAAACTCTCAGTCATAACAATTATACTTGTTAACTAGTAACATATATGATCCATAACCTAATCCCATATACAAACATATTCTCTAACTCCTATATGCCCTAACCCATAACCTATATGACACGTCCAAACCCTTTTCATTTTTAAACCTTAAACCAAATAACCCCTATCCCTAAATGCATATATCCTTTGGACTTGGCATTAATAACCAAAATTCCTAAATTATTATATCCACTATAGCTGATAACTACTATATTAACTTATAATCCTTAACACTCTGAAAACTTCTGACCCCTATAAATCCTCACCTTATAACCCCTTAATAGAAACCCCTAACTCTTGACAAATAGCCATAATAAATCCTAAAACATAATTCAAAACCCCTAGTTTCTAACCCACATAATCCTTAATCCCTCTATCCCATATCCCCAAACATATATAAATCCTAATAAACCCCATTGTTTGACCTTATAAACCTTATCCTTATCCTTTATAAACCTTAATAACTAATCCAAAGTCCTTAATCCCCATACTAAATTTGAACCACTAGAACCCATATATGGTAACATCTATAAAACATAACCCATGTCAATTTTCCCACCTTTAATCCCCATCATATATAAAACCTAACATATCACCCCCAACACTTATGATTCTTGACCCATGAAACCCTTTTCACTAGCACTTTAACCTATAATTAGTGATCTCTATAAATCAGAACCTATATAACTTATATAACCATTGAACCAAATCACATAATCCTTAACCATAACCCCTAATTCCTAATTAACCATTGTAAGCCCTTACCTTAATAACATTTAACCCTAATTGCTAGTCCATGTAGGTTATATCACCCCTTACTCCTATTACCACCAACCACTAACCCTTAAATCTCTTAACCATTATCACCCCTAAGTTATAGCCTTTATATTTTCTAACTAGTAACCCCTAATTCTTATATCCCTAATCTCTAACCCATAACCCTTGACATGTATAACCTTTATCCATTATAAGACTTATCCCTAAACACTTAACCATGATAAGCCCTCATTAGTGACCCATATTGTATCTCATAACCCTTAATCCCTTATCACTCCTAATTTCTAACCCTGAATCCCTAACCATTATGACCTCTAACATCCTCATGACATCCAACCCTTATCACCTTAGACCATGTAACATATAACATCTTGAATCCCTAATCTATATAAAATATAACCTCTAGTGATTAACACCTCTACTTACTAATCTTATATCCCATAACCCATATAATATTTAACTCTTGTAACTCCCAAACCATAACCCTTATCACTCATATTCATTAACCCACGTAAGGTGACTTCTATAGCTAGTAACCTTAACAACCCAAAACATATAACACCTAACCCCTATAATCACTAACCAATGATATATACCTACTAATTAACCCCTCAAATTTACTAACCCTTGATTTAATATAATATTTAACCAATAACTTGTTTATGGATAAACCCCCTTGCCATTAACTTATGTAACCCATAAACTCTATAACTACTCACCCCCACTTTGTAACACTTAATCCTATAATTCCCAATCAGTTATATGTGTCATCTTTAATCCTTATTATATATAATTGTCAGCCTTTAAAACCCATATGCCCCTTAATCCCCATCTATTTATTATAAGACCCAATAACCCATAACTTTTATACACCAAATCCATATAACTTTGGTGCCTATCTTCCAACTAGCTATATAACCTATGACCTCCATAACCCGTAAACCCCAATCCCTAATGAGCCTAATTACAAAATGCATTAACTTGTAAAAACCTCAACCCATAACCATTTTATTCCTGCATGTATAAAATACCTAACCTTTAACTATTAATCATTATAATCTCTTATCCATATATATCATACCTAATTAACCCTTATTTCCCTAAATCTCTAATAGGAAGCCAAACTAGAATCTAAAAAGCTAAACTGGATGCTAAACATGATGGAAATGAAAAACTTGATGATGGCAATGATTATGATCAAGAATGATGTCCCTAAGTCTTAAAACCCTCTCATACCGTTAATGCATGTGTCTAGTCTAACCATGTCAAATTTCAACGCATATAAGAACAATTTGAAGAAATTTCAACGTTGGACCCATTCACTACTCACCGAGCATCTTCAGTGGATGACATTTATGATGGGCATGTTGGAAGACGTTCCATGACATTTCAACAGAGTTTCGACAAAGATTCAATAGATGGGAATGAGAAATGATGACAATGAGACTGCATGATGAACGTTGATGCAAACATTGACGATCTCAAATATTATGTGGGGATGTTAGGCATCCTTAAGTCTTGAAACCCTCGCATAATATCAAGGCATGTTCCTAGTCTAACCATGTCAAATTTTGACGCATACAGGAATAGTTTGAATAAATTTCAATGTTTCCCCCTTCAGTGCTCAGCGTGCAGCTTAGGTGGATGATATTGGTGATGGGCGTGTTGGAATACATTTCAAGAGAGTTTTGACAAAGATTCCATATATGGGATTGAGGAATGATGACAATGAGACTGTATGATGATGAAAATTGATGTAGCATGGACAATCTCAAAGATTATGCGGGGACATCAAGTATCCTTGAGTCTTGAAACTCTCGCATACTTTCAAGGCATGTGTCTACTAGTCTAACCATGTCAAATTTTGATGAATACAAGAATAGTTTGAAGAAATTTCAACGTTGGCCCCATTCACTGCTCACCGAGTGGCATCAATGGATGAAATTAGTGATGGGCGTGTTGGAAGACATTCCATGACATTTCAAGAGAGTTTCGACAAATATTCCATAGATGGGAATGAGGAATGATGAAAATGAGACTACATGATGAACATTGATGCAAACATTAACGATCTCAAAGATTATTCAGGGATGTCAAGAATCCTTGAGTCTTGAAACCCTCGCATTCCATCAAGTCATGTAGGCTTACAGTCTAACCATGTCAAATTTCGGCGCATACATCAATAGTTTGAATAAATTTCAAAGTTAGCCCCATTCACTGCTCACCGTGCAAATTCGGTGGATGACATTAGTGATTGGGTGGGTTGGAAGACATTCCATAACATTTCAAGAGAGTTTCAACAAAGATTCCATAGATGGGAATGAGGAATGATGACAATGAGACTACATGATGAATGTTGATGCAAACGTGGATGATCTCAAATATTATGTGAGGACGTCACACATCCTTGAGTCTTGAAACCCTCACATACCGTCAAGGCATGTGTCTACTCTAACCATGTCAAATTTTGACACATACAAGAATAGTTTGAATAAATTTCAATGTTTGCCCCATTCACTGCTCACCATGTGATGTCGATGGATGAAATTGGTGATGGGCATGTTGGAAGATGATCCATGACATTTCAAAAAAGTTTCAACAAAGATTCCATAGATGGGAATGACAAATGATGATAATGAGACTGCATGATGAACATTGATGCAAATGTGGACGATATCAAATATTATGTGGGGACATCAAGCATCGTTGAGTCTTCAAAACCTCGCATATTTTCAAGGCATGTGTCTAGTCTAGCCATGTCAAATTTCGACGCATACAAGAATAGTTTGAAGAAGTTTTGACGTTGGTCCCATTCACTGCTCATTGTGTGGCATTGGTGGATGACATTGGTGATGTGTGTGTTGGAAGGCGTTCCATGAAATTTCAAGAGAGTTCTAATAAATCCCTAAATCCCCTAACCCCTAATCCTGCATTGACCTTTAAATCCTTAAGCCCTAATCCCTAAAGTACCCTTAATCCCTCAACCCTAGTTAATCATTAATACCTTAACGTAAAATCCCTAAATCCCCTAAGCCCTAAGTCATCTACCCTTAAACACTTAAGCCCTAATCTCCAATCCCTTAATCCATAAAACCCTATTCCCTAAGCACTTAAACATTAATCCATTAACCCATAATCCCTAAGTCATTAACCCTTAAATTACCTAACTCGTAAGCGCCAAATCCCTTAGATCTTGACCCTTAATCTCTTAAACCCTAACCCCTAATCCATTAACCTTTAATCCCTGTAACCCAAATCCCTAAATCCCATAATCCTAAAAGCCCCTATCCACTTAACCCCCAGCACCTCAATTAATTAACTATTTAGGCACTTCTGGCACTAAAAAGGGAGCTAACCAAAGCAATAATTTAGGTGCTAAAAGGGAGGCTAAATCTGGAGCTATTTCTGGCACAAATTATGACGCGATTTCGGGTGCTATTTCCAATATGATTTCTGGTGCTATTTCCGGCATTCTTTATGGCACTATTTTTAGTGTTATTATCACCTAATTTAGTGCCTAGATGTTTTGATCGATGCAAACAATGAAAAAAAATGCCATCCCGATAAATAGCGTCGATTTTTTCAAAAAACGGAGGAAAATACAGTAAAACAATCCTTGGAAGCAAAAAATGGAGATAATCACAAGGATTTGTTGTAGTGCACAAACAAGCAATCATACCCCTTTTTGGTTGTTAGGAAACCTCCCACAATGTCCATGGAAATGTTTTCCTAAGGATGAGTGGGTACAAGAAAGGGATGATATAGACCTTGTTTCCTATTACTAGGCTTATTAGAACAATAAATCATGTATCATCTTATGAACCTAGCTACGTATTCTTACATTAGGGCCAATACAAATACCTTTAAAAGTTATTTTCTTCCCCACACCAAATCTCCCTAACACTTTGGAAATGTGAGCCTCTTTAATCAATCGTAGTCACTCAGCTTTAGGAACACATAACTTATCTAGACTATAGAGTAACCCATCCTAGAGATGGTATTCAACTTTGTTTTCACCATCGTACACATGAGTCTAGCTCTGCAACTACTAAAACACCTCCTTGAAGTCTTCATCCTCTAAATATGTCTCTCTATATGCTTCATGGGTGAGGTGCTCCATGTGCATCAAAGTTCCCAAAGCTATGATATTTGATGTGGGTGGCCTTAGAGCATGTTGGCCAACCTATTTGTGTTTCCCTCCTTATACTTGATCACTAAATGATATTGTTGTAGAATCCCCATCCACTTGTAATTTTTGGTTTATTGTAACTTACTTTGTGCCTGCAAGTACTGTAGTGGTAGGTGATCTATGTGGATTATTGTTTCCTTTCCCACAAAATATTGTTTCCACTTATTCATAGCTAGTATTATGGAGGGTATTTAAGAACATCATAGTGAAATACTATAGAATGGTAGCACACTGATGAGCCCTAGTATTGCAACAAGAATGTTGCAACTCCCAAGGCTACCAAATTTAATTATAAACTCAGAGTTCATACAAACTTACGACGGGCTGACACTGTATGTGTAGCAGACACTTTCCTCTTCCTAGTTTGACTCCCTCTGATGTAGGTGAAAGAACGAAATGAAACAAATTTAAATATCTAGGCAAGCTACTATTCCTAAGTTGCATAAGGTAAATAGCAATAAAACCTATTCTACTTTTGCTTAAATGCCAATGATAGCAAGGAAATACATTATATTTGGAAAAATGTAAAGCACAATGACAACGAAGCAAATATAATCTATCTTGTTGGAAATGAAATGTTGTTAAAGGAAATCTATTCCATTTTTCAAGAAAGGAATGTCCTATATTACTCTTACAGGAATGAAATCACACTTTACTTAAAGTAAATTGTGGAAAGGAAATCTAGATTAATTGCAGAAAACAACATTCAAGAAGCAAGCAATGTAAAAGCTAAATGATGACCTGACCGAGCCTCATCTCAACCAAAGTGGCCTTAGAGCATTCATAGGCTATAAATCTACTTCTACCATGAATTTAGAGTGGATATGGGCAAGGGAAGAGCTCGAAAATAAACTGCTACAAGAAATTTTATGTTGCTAGAGGAAACTTCTAGCAAGTATGTTTGTCAAGTTAACCTGCCAAATGCCTAGGCTAATCAAATTGAAACACTGTTATGTAATCCTTTTTATTAATTCAATTTTTTAGGCTTCAAACCAAGTGGAATCAACTTGAAATAGCTTCATTAGCACGTGCTAAAATTTAGCAGATGTTTACTACTAAAAAACAAAAATTTCATAACAGTGAACTAGCAAGTTGATCTAAGCACCCAAATGCCTAAGTTAATCAAGTGAAAATGATATGGGGTAAATTTTGTTATCAAGTTGGATGTTTTGAGGCTTCAATCCAAGTGGAATCAACTCGAAAGAATCTCATTATGACGAGCTAAAATTCAGCAAAAAATTGTTGTTTTTTTGATACATACTTCGAGAAATTCTAGAATTGTGAACTAGTAAACCAATCCAATTAGCTCAATGATGAATATGAATTTGTAGAGTTGTTCTAAGGATTCATCATACTTGTAACCATATAAATTACCTATGAAAACACTTACTTCAATTATTTAACCAATCTAATCTACAACAAATAAAGCATGAATACTAAATGCAGAAAGAGGAAATGCAAGTGAATAAGATATTCAAAGAAGACAAATAAATTGTACAACAGGGCTCTGAGGCTCCTAGCATGGCCAAGCCTAAGGATAAATAAGAGTCTTATGAAATAAACCAAGCCTTATAAGTTGAAAATGAAACCAAACTTCATTATTAAAATAAATTCAAGTACATCCCTACTGGAAATGAAAGTAGAACTGCTAAATAACAAGTTTTCTTCACAATAACACTAAAATAATCCATGCCCCTATTGGCTAATTCAAATTGGCACTTATACAAATTTATGGGGAATAATCCTCCTTAAAAGGAGACAACTTCCCCTCCAAATTCCATCAAAAAGTGGATATGGTTCCCAACAGTAGGCATCTTCATTAAATATTGAGTTATGGCTTCTCCTGTAGCAGGAAACACATCCCTAGATTTTCTCAATCGGTGAAGCTCTATAATCTATCAATAAATTCATGATATCATATTCATTTATTGGTCCCTCATATAACATCCCATGCCAGAGAAAAAATCCCTAAATTCTTTCTTTTTGCGGATCTTCAAAATTTACTTATTATTCTCTCACTATTTTGCAAAATAAATAATATTAGGCACATGATATGCAATTATCTCAAAAATTCCTAAGAACTTAGTAAAGCTAAGAAAATACATTATGAAGCATAGAAGGAAATATTTAATATAGCCTCTATGTGCCTAGGAAAGGTTAGATGGGCCTTAATTTGTATCTAATTTGGAGGTCCATCATACCCCCGTACTGAAACTATTGCTCATCGTCTAAGCAACCTACACATCTTATTTTCTCTTATTTTCTTCATTCCTTTCCCTGATGGTTTGTGTGACATGTAGTTTCCCTTGCTAGATGAAAGCCATTATTTCCATTTCCTTTCTCCTCTTAGTTTGTCTTCTTGGAGTCGAAATGTCCTTCTAAGGCTCTTCAGACTATGTTTGTGGTGCTGGAAATTAGGCTAGAACCTTTGATTGTGATAAATGAAGCACAACCAACTCTATTTCATCTATTCTTGTCTTTGTTTTTTCTCTCTGCAGATACCTCTATCTTTTCTTTTGTTTCTTCCTTAGTTTCTTTTATTTTTTTTTCTTTTATTTTCTTCCTTTGTCTCTTCTTTTTCTAAGTTTGTTTGGGTTTTTACTGCTATAGGAGTTTAGGGTTTCCTGTGACAAAAATAAATTCTATAGTAGAGGAAAGATGCATATTTTTTTCAAAGAGAGGAAAGGATAGGAAGGTTCATTATATCATGCAAATTTTCACCATTTGTCACACTAAAAAAGAACCAATAAGACCACCCAATTGTTGCATTGTTTGAATTAAAATTGTATAATGCATAAAAACTTCCCTTTGATAACTAATATATTTTATAACTAATATATTTTGAACACTTATGTCAAATGTAAGTGGAAATAATGTCTTACTTATGTTTCCTCTAAATATTCCATTGTTTTTCAAGTCATTCGAGGATTTTGTGGTTGTTCTAAGAAAAAAATTGTCTTCCTGTAGCAATTTGTTTGTCTCCTGTAGTAGCCTATAACTTTCTTGTAGAAACCTATAGGATCATGTAATAGTCTGTTTGTCTCCTGTAGTAACGCTTGTAAGTGCCTGTAGCAACGCTTGTAAGTTCATGTAGCAACCAATTTGCATGCTGAGAGGTGGTGGGTCCATCGTTTATTTTTAAAATATTCTTCTCTCTCTCTCTTTTTTCAACAACATTGCATGAAAAACATTGAGTTAAGTGAGTTGGCACCACCTATATTTTTTCTCTTTTTTGTTTTTCTACTTAACAATATTGCATGCAAAATAAACTTGGAATGCCTTGAGTTAATTGAGTTGGCACCCACCTACCCCTTCGCACTTATTTTCCTCTATCATGAATAAATAGTAACAACCCACTTCCTTGAGTCTCTCACTTTTGTCTCATTCATCTCTCATAAGTGTGGGTGTCCTTTGGAGAAAACCTAAGTTAACTGCTAGATAAGATCGAGGTTGCTCTGCTACTAAGTTTGGCTATAAAAAACTTTCCTTCTCATGCTTTTAATGTTTTTTCAACCTAGAATAGGTTCGAGGGGTGAGGTTTGAGAGATGTATACATGTTCCCTACTTGACCATGCTCTTACTGGTGGTGTTGTAGCTGGTGATCTGACTAATTGATGCTTGCATGAGACTATTGGAGCATTGATGTTGTTGTTTGGAACTCCTTTTGGTGGTACTAAGGTGGTTGGTGATGCTATTTGAAAACTTCAATAATATTATGGAATTATTTTGTAATGGTCATTGTTGATGGAATTTTCATGATTTAGGTGATCAAAATACAGGTGCCACCATGGATCATATGCTACTATTGTTTTTTATTAAGGATCATGTAGTAGTATGCATGGGATCCTGTAGTGGCTTAGGACTAGTGTTGGAGTCTCTTGAAGCTTCATGATGTTCAAATTTCTTGGTTTGGAGCCTCAAATGTGATCTCGCAGTGTTTATGCAAGCGGCTACAAGACTGTGTGTATTCCTATATCAGCCACACAGACCCCTTAGGATCACAATTCTCTCCAAGTGCTACTTCCAAAAATGTTGATAATTCATGAAAAAGCTATTGATGATGGTCAAAGAGCTCTTATGTGATGAAAAAGGTAGAAAAGAGATGAAAGACAATGCTTTGATTGATGGAAATGGGAATAAAGGTGGAAAAAGTAAAATTTGATGGAGTGGATGGATGTTAGGACTCTCGTGGGCTCCCTAGGGTTGATTCCACCTCCCACAGTCTCAATACATATTTTTCCAAAGGAGGACAAGAAATTCCCTCTCTCTGCTACAGGGTTTTGGAAATTCCTGTGTAATTGGGATTATTAAAGCAATAATAAAGTGAAGAGATTTTTAAAATTCCTAGGAGAGGGAAGAATTCATGTGTAGCTCATAACAACTTCATATCCCTCTCTTCATGTTCATTTCAAAAATAACTATTCTTCACTTCCCTCTTCTACCCAACTTTTCAACAGAAATTGCTAAATGATATACTCTTAGAAAATTGGAGGGTTTTGCAAGATTTCTCATCAAATGACAAGAAGAAGAAATCAAACTTACACTTTTATTTGATGTTTCTCCTAAATTATAGGGTTTGAGTGATGATATTGCTCAGAATTGGGATTTTTATAGCTCTACGGGGTTTCTTGTAGCACTTTATGTCAATCTTGCAGCACTCGGTGTAAATCATGTAGAAGAATTGTTTATCCAATGTCTATCAAACGGTAGATTGTATTCACCTTAAATTTTTAACGATGTAAACTTTGAAACGGGAACTCTGGCTAAAAAACCCTGAAAAAACATCAAAAACAGTGCTAAAAACGAAAAGTGTGTATACTAGAACGATTGTTTTTTTTTAGGGTCAATTTTGAACATGTTTTAAAAATGGCAGTGAAAACGAAATTTTCATGCAAAATATAGCTTGAAAATGAAAAAGTGATGATACTGGAATGATGATTTTTTTTTAGGGTCAATCTTCAAAATTTAAAAAAAAATGCTAGTAAAACCAAATTTTTATGTGCCAAACAAAGTTGTTTATGAGGAAAAAACACACTAATGTTTTTGGTAGAATATCATTTTTCTTTCCTAAGTATAAATTCAACATGTTCTCAACCATAACACGGTAGATACAAAAGAAATTGAAATTTTTTCAACTATAAAATTAAAAAACCATGACATTATGAACAAATTACATCACTAAATGAATTCAAAAGTCATTATTTGTATATTGAATAAAACATACATTATATCTCTAATTTAATGTTGCATTGTAAATATTTTAAACAATAAAAATTAACATAATTAAGACATATAATCCAACAACACAAAAATGCCTCATAACTTCTCATTTAACACCATATGGAAATCAAAATTTTTATTTCAAGATACGATGCATACATCAGTTATATAAACTATCTTAAACAATTATTCAAAATCACTCATATTTTCTTTCACACCATCAGAATTCACATCTTCAGATGAGTGACTGGATGCTAACGAAGATGTTCCATATTCTTCTCTTTCATCAACTAGTACCCCATCTGAGTCCACATGCATGCCCACCATTTCAGGTTTCAAAATTATTCTAGATCTACGACTGGTTTCAACAAACTCCCATCTCAACACTGTTCCTTCTGGTAACTACCTTTTCAAAATCTCTACCGTCTTGAAGCAAAGAGTTCCTCTCTTTGTTAAATTGAAGTCATAAACAAGTATGTCAACATCCTCCAATTTTAACATGTCTGTGCGGCGGCGATTTATATCTGTACCCTTTCTTTTTCTCTTTCCGCCATTTTTTTTGTCAACTACCATCTCTGGCTTATACACACCATTGAATGGGTGTGTATTTGTGGCATACCAATTTACTTCAACCCTTGTAACATCCTCATTTTCTATAAATACCTTTATAACTTTACCAACCCAAATGGATAGCCATTGGGATCTCCATCTGCTAGCACTGCGATCATGCAACCCTCCTTAATATCCTGTATTGAACCCCTGTAAAGGTCTTCCATGGCTTCATGTTGTGCACGAGACCTTCTGAAACCAATATACATCTCTCTTTCGTCTCCCTGTGAACAATTAATAATACCTTGAGATTGTTGTTGTTCAACAATGTTTATTTCCTCATGTTCATTCGACACATTTTGTGTCCAAATAAATGGATTTTTCAAAGGTATATCTTCATTTGTTGTTGTTGAAATGATATCACTTTGATTATTGAAAAATGACTCCCACCAAATTGAATCAGCAATGTCAAAGTACTCATATGTATATCTAATACATTTTTTAATTTCTTCTAGGAAATCAGAATAATTTATATCTCTATTTTGTCTGCGTGCATTATGAACTTCACCAACTGATTGTAATAACAATATTTTTGATGCAAATATTGGATGAACTAGAATGAACTTCAAAAATTGCAAACCTAATGATGGTGCCCATTCTGCAGTAGTTGAAAACTTCTTTCCCCATATTAATGTTTTCCCATCAATTTTTTTGATACGAAATTGATGTTGGAAGCTAATGTCATTAAGTTGTTCAATGCATTTCCCCTCACCATATGATCCCAAAATAAACCTTCTCATGTCAACAGTTTCTTCCAACACATCAAAAGTAGGCTCTGGCATGTATGATTTCTTAATACATTCAATTAATGATGGCAAGCTCCCAACTTCCTTCCTCCTCAATGTGACTGAAAAACGACTGAACATCTGATCAATATGGTGATGAGTGTGCCCAACAAGAAGGAAACCAACCTTCACCATTTGAAAATTTCTCAATTCAACAAGCATTTTTAGATATCCAAAAGCAACTTGATTTTTGTTTTCACGGCAAGTGTTGTCCAATTGTAGATACAAAACTTCAGGAAGATTACCAGACCAATGTGAAAGCACATCATGAATTATGGTTATGGTCAGATTTGCATCATTATGAATATTTGGAGCTGTGAAGTACACCCTTGGCAACATTTTCCCATTGAAGACCATACAACCAACCAAGTGATACTAAATAAAATTTTCCTCCTATAAATTTTTGGGTCTGCGAACAAAATGTGGTAAAAGTGTTTTCTTCTGGTCCATATCATTAATTATCAGACCCAAATATTTATTCGGATTATCATAACACTTATTTCAATGCTTGTACAACTTTTTCCTTTCATTTGTTTGTTGTTCGCGATGCTCCTGAAGTTCTTTGACAATTGAATCTACACAACATAAAAGAAAGCCATTAAGAAATACGTTTTCATAGTTGATGACTATACAATTTTAAAAGTTAAAGTTATGAATTCTTACCTCTTTCTGACCCTTCACATTTGTCCCTTTTTTATTTAAGAGAATCACATATGTTTAAGCATCTCCTTGGAAACTAAATAAACATCTGGCACCTCTTATGCATCCTTCATTTTGAAGAACTCAGTGAAAATCCCTCTCATAGGGTTTCGCTATGTTTTTGGTTTCCAAATGTTTTTGCTTCATTGCAGTGAGAAAAATACTAGTTTTTATGTTCCATAACTCCCTCACATACCTCATATACCCCTCCCAACCATTTCTCATACCCATTCCCTTCATTTCCCCTCATTTTCCCTAAACCCTAGCTCAATGTTGTGTTTTTGCAAATTTCTAGGCTAGGACTGTGTTTTGGAATTTTTCACACCTTTCCCTCACTCTTTTCAAGAAATTCCACCTCCTTACACTCCCTAACATCTATCCCTACCACCCAAAATTTTCCCAAGAATTTAGAAAGCCCCTAACCCCTTCATTCCCCTCCATCTACAAGACTGTCTCAAATTCCCTGTTTTCTTGAAACTAAACCCTAATTCTTCCTCCTCGTGAGCTAGGGTTTCACCTTGGAAGTAGAGGCCCCACACACTAAAAAGAAGAATTATAATAATGGAGGACATTTCTAAAGATTTAAGCCATCTAACATCAAAGAGATCAATGCCTCACAAACTCATGAGAGGTCATTTGCGGCACACAGGGACGATTTTTCTTCAAAGTGTGTTTCTAACCAAATGGAGATGAATTTGAAAAACGTGGAAGAGTTTTTTTTCAATCATATACCAGGGAAAAAAACCTCCTTCATTTTTTACACGGGTATCATATATTGGAAGATATGCAACTTTCTTGGAGACCTATGTCAGAAAATCAAAAATTTTCAAGTTAATTTATTGTTTTAGCCATGATTTTGTGCCAGGGATTCTGAGCAAATGAAAATTAATTTCTAGAAACTGAGAGAGGTTTTTATTCCCAACATCATTATCTACAAAATAACTCTCTCATTTTTCCACAAATCCTTATTTTTAGATAGATATCGCTCCATATTTGAGCCCTAGTTTTGCAAAAAACCCAAATTTTTGACCCTACCAAGGCAGTCTGCTTGTTCCTCAGGGCTCCAAATGACAAGTGGCTTACATTTTTGGAAAGATGATGACCCCCTATCAAAACCCATTTCATCATATTTCTCAGACAGGGCTCAAATTTTGAGAAAAATGAGAAAAAAGGGTTAAAAATCATCATTATGCCACTCTTTTTGACAGGCATTGCACTTCTCGAGACACCTTTCGAGAATGAGTTTTTGGAGGCCTTCCCATGGGTAATTTTCAAAAATTAAAGGTGTTATGGAAACTAGGCAGGCAAGTCTAGTTTACCATTCTCTCAGATCTTAATTTGGACTTCAGGAAGACACCTAAACGTGGGCTCAAAGTTGTTGTTGTGCTTCTGCAAATTTCTGAGTTTTTATTTAAAATTTCACTATGTAATTTCCTAGTTTTTCAGTTTGACTTGGTCAAAGTCAAAACTCATGATGTAATTGCAGTAGTTCAAGGTTAGATGATGTAAGCATGAATAAATAGACATCATAGGTTTTTTTATGGTTAATTATGCCTCATAGAGGAAGCAAAATTCAAAACAAAGTCTAAGAGAAGAGTTTGTATTTGACCTTCTCACTCTCACATGTTGGTTGAGGGAACCTTGGAAACAGTTCCACCACCTAGGAATTCGACTCCTGAAGGTGAGGAAGTTGTTTGATTGAGTCTATATGTATCATTTCTCATTCAGAGAGAGGGTTGGACTTTTCTGGAGAAGGCTTGTATGGTCATGTTCACTTCAACTAATACAAGAGTAGTTGCAGCTATATTTCAGGAACTCTAGTTCAGTGAGTCTATGGTGTTTGTTTACTCTTTCTATCAGTTTCTAATGGATAAATCATCTCTCTTTACATGCTTTATCTTCTTCCTATGAATTTCCTTGCAGTTATATAGACAGGAATCTTGAATTTAAGCTCTATTTATGTGGAATTCATACTTGTGTTTCCTTTCTTCTAAAGCTAATGAATTCATGCTTTCACATGCTCATTAGTTTCTTTTAAGCTCACAAATCTATACTACATTGACAAACACTCCAATTTCACCATAACACACTCATATCTAACTCTTATCTATACTTTTCGCTGCATAGTTGAAGCCTAAACCTAATTACCTGCTCGAAACCCTAGTCCAGCAAACCTTAAAACCTAAATTCACAAGAACTCAAAACAAACTTATATATCTAGCTTAAAACATGTCTCTTTACATATATTGATTGACAAATCCTTTGAGAGATCCCTCTCTGGCTTAGTAGTGCTAGTTAGTAATATGAAAGTGGTTCGAGGTTACCTTTTTCGATTTCCTCCTCAGCCTAGGAAATTGTATGGGATAACATGTTCTAAATCTGTTTGAATCTACCTTGATTCCACTCTTAGTGATAATGTGTTCAAGTAGGTTACCCTCAGATACTGCAAAGATGCTCTTCTTGGGATTCAAGGATATCCTATATTTTCGGCATCGCTCAAAAATTTTCTTGAGATGGAGCAGGTGATATGACTGTTGTCTCCAGAATAATGTTACATCATCAAGGTAGACCACTACGCTCTATCTGATAAGCCCGCGAAAGGCGATGTCCATTGCACACTGAAATGTTGCACCTGCCTTAACCAACCCTAACGACATTCTGCGAAATGCGAACATACCGCACTTGGTACGAAATGTAGTTTTGATTCTCTCAGGCTCTGCTACCAAAACCTGGTTATAACCAAAAAAAAATTCAAGCAAAGAAAACATCTCTGCTCCAGATACTATCTGCAATATGTGCTCCATGGACAACAATGGATAATTTTCTTTGTTCGAGGCATGTTTGAGGTTGCGGAAATCTACACACAAGTAGATCTCCCCAAATTTCTTCATGACAGGGACTAAGTTGGATACCCATGTCGAACGTCGCACTTTATAGATGATATGAGCATCCAGCAACTTGGTCAGTTCTTTCTCTATAAGGGGCTCAAGTGTTGGATGAAATTTCCTCAGTTTCTGCTGAAAAGGCTTGGCCACTTCTTTGATCGATATAGTGTGCTAGATAATTTGCATGTAATATGTCTTAAGATCATCGTACGTCCATGTGAATACATCATGGTACTTCTTGAATAGGCGGATGAATTCTTGATGCTCTTACAGTGTACAACAAGTACCAAGGTTCACATACTACGGATCCTTTTCTATTCCTAGATTGATCTGTTCATGCGACAATGTAGAGTTGTGGGTCTTAGCATTCATAGGTCCCTAAAAATGGTTCTGCAGGTCATACAGCTTCTCTAGTGATACCACACCCTTGGGGATGAGGTTTCCTTTGCTTATACTAGCTGCATCCTGTAGAGTCTGCTTGTGCTTGTCCTCGTCCATCATTGTGTCCTTGAAGACGTCAATGTTGGCCATGAAATGCAGTACCTATTGATCATCATCAAAAACACGTAAGTTAGTGATGCTATATGGGATAGATGGTTTATACAAAATCTCAATGGAAAAATTGTCCCTTAACAGTAACATCCTAGTAGTTGTGTTTGCCAAGGCATCTGCAACTGTGTTACTCATTCTTGGCACTGAAATAATATTTAAATATTGGAAATGAGAAATGAGTCATCATACCTCTTGTTGATAACTCCTAAGACAAGGTGACACACAATGTATAGTGTTATGTACCTAACGCACCACCAATTCAGAGTCGCCTACCACTTTCAGAATAGAAACCTTGAGGTCAATGGCTATTTGTAAGCCCAAGACGAGTGCTTCATACTCTGTGGTGTTGTTCATGCACTCAAACTCTAAGTGACTAGAGAGAAGATGTTTCCTCTGTAATGAGTCTATTAAAACACAACCAGCTCTAGATCCCTCCTGCATTTTGGATCTGTCGAAGTACATGGTCCACATATCATCTGTACAGGGACCGCTTACAACACTAATACAACTGCCACTACTGCTAATACTGTTTATTATACAAGTCTCATTTTTTCTAGTTGGTCATGGAAGGAGGCCCAGCTGTATGTCTAGTGGGGTAGGGGATGGCTCTGCAAGATATCACCCCAATTGCATCTCTAAAAAGCAATTGTCGAACATAATTTCTGCGAAATCCAATGGCTCGTTTTCTCCATTCAAGGGAGTTATGTTGTGCTTCATGTATCTTTCTAACAACACTCGGATCTAGTTGTTCTTGCCCTTATACGGAAGACATAAGTGTGACCAGTTAGTGGCAAAGTATCCTTGCAACTTGCTTGACTAGTCTCTGCTGAGAAATACCTCGTATGCTTCCGGGATGTCCACAATTACAATATTGATGCATTGATGAACTCGCTCATCAGATGTTAGCCAAATGATCACATCCCGAGTTCACCAATTGTTGGCACACAATTTTTGTCCAATTGGATGATCTGTGCACCTGTCTTACTCCATTGAGCATTGATATTCTTGGCAATGGAGAGTGGCATGACATTGACCGATGCACCAGAATCAACCAAGCAGTTGTGAACATTGAAGTTAAATATTTAAAATGATAACAACAATGATGGGAAGAATGATTTCGCCTCCTCCATGTGGAGTGCCTTAAGAACAAATGCGAAAGCGTTAAGAGACTTACTAGATCCCTTGTTTGAAGAGGTGGCTTGACCAGTAGAGGTTCCCCCAAGTGATCATAGAAGAAGGTCCCACTGACTCGTGATTTTTGTAAATTCAAACAGAGAGATATTTGCACGAGTCTTCTTCATGTATTTTGCAATGTTATAGTCTATTGTAGGAAGACTCACCGAGGTGTCCAAGGGTGGAACTGAATTCATGCTTTCTGGTGGGATGATTCTATTTTTGCTGCTTGCAGGAACACTTTTCGTTGAAACTGTCTTCCCGGACTTGTTCTGAGTGTTCTGTGCTGAGTCGACCGGAGGATACACTTTCCTTAACATAGATTGCCTTATTTTCTTCTTCGGTATCTCAATCATAGTGGTGGCCCTTTGACTTCTCAAGTTATATCAGTTATTTTTCTTTAGGGCTATACCGTCACTTGGAGGCTCCTTATTGGTGTTGGTCTTCTGGGATGTGAGAGTGCACTAATACATGTTTATTACATGCCTAGTGCTTGGACCTTCATCAGGTTTAGCAACTTCTTCTTCTTCATTATCAGGCTCAACCTACTCATCAACCATGAGTGTGTTGAACAACTACGTAGCCAAATTACTCATTCCATGGTTCCATTCTGGGCACGTTATTTCCAAATGGGGTTCGTGGTGAAATGTGCAATATGAATCTGTAGCGATTTTATCAAGGTTCAGAACCAGGTTGGAGCTCTGCGCAGATTTGGTCGGCTGGCTATTGTTTCTACTAGAAGTTGCATTCTTCTTTTGTGGGTACCTGGGGGGCATGTTTCTCACGGTAGTATCGCTTCTCCTCTGTTTAAGTTCGCCACTTAGGTAGTCAAGGAATTGACGAGATGAGTAAGGTTCTCAATATCACTTTCTTCCTTTTCCTTAGCCTTTCTCACGGAGGTTTGGAACCTCTTACCTGTGTCCTTAGAGTCCTTAGTGGGTTCATCGTCTACAATGACTCCAATAGTGCACAGGTCTTTCTCCATGACAATAGCCTCTTTGTAATTTTCTGTTAATGATGGTTTTATAACTCATTTAATGAACTGTGAAATACTAGTCAGAAGCGCAGAAGTGTAGTAGTCAATGGTCATGGAATCATGAGGTTTAGTTTCATTCGAGAACTTTTTCATAATAGGGTTGAACCTCTAATTGAAATCTTTGACCTTTTCTTTCTGCTCCATCTTGAGACTACCCAACTCCTTCGGTAACATGGCATGGGTCTTGTCTTCAAAATAATTCTCAAGAAAAATCCTTTTGAATACCCCACAATTTTGGATGGATTTTGGATGAAGGTTGTGGTACCATATAGATTCTTTGCCATCCAAGGTACATGGAATCAATCTACATGCAACATCATCGTAACGTACCTCGAGTGTCTACAGATGTAGGTAGAAAGTGTCTAAGTGATCTTCTGCCTTCACTATCTTTTCAGGGCTATATTTCATTAAGGGGTTCTCCACATGTCTTTGCATCTTGTGCTGGACACCCGGAAGTGACAATGGCCCTAAGTCATCCAATCCAGATTTTGGTCTACCATGTTTTCCTCTTCGTTTTCCCCCTCTTCCTCTTTTGAATTTGATGATTCCTCTTCTAAATTTTTTGGTTCCTCCTCTTCTTCTCCTCCTCCTTCATTTCCTTCCCCTACGCCTACTTAACCGAAACTTGAACCTGAGAGTAAGAGGTTGTCTTCTTCTTCGTTTCGAAAGAGTGGGGGTTCCTCTTCTTTTTCGATGGCTTCCACCAGCTCCTCAAGAGTGGGAATGATTTATTCTTCGATATATGTAACTACTACTCCTGTGGAGGTAGTCTTGTGCTTATTTTGAGAGTATGGAAGAGTGTACACTCTTGAAATCATTCCAACAGCTTTTGAAAATTGACGGGTCATAGGACAGACGGCCCAAATTTGATGGTACGAGATTTCATGTTCAAGTCTGGGAGGTGAGAAATTACCAACTTCAAAATTGTGAGTAGGGGAGAGGAAGTGAATGTTAATGCCTTGACTAGAAAATGGATGAGTGGGGTCGGTGGGATAAGCAACCATAAACTACTGGCGGCCCTCCTTCTAGCACCAGAAATGTTGACGGTGATGGATCCACTAACATTCATGGGATCTCCCCGATATGAGGTCCCAATTAGACCTCACACCATTTGGTGTAGGAGTCCCATCCGATATGATGGCCCGATTTCCATATACTTAGATATTTGCCTCGGCTCTTGTTGTTCAACACATGAGAGTGTTGCAATGGTACCTTTGAAATGCAAGGTACGTGTGTAACGTAATTGTGTCTAGGTTCTCTTACTGCAAAAGGGGAAGAAAAGTGAGCCTCTAAGTTAGAGGTAATACTACCACCCAGGAAGAGACACATGCGAACCAGGAAGGTCTGTCCAGCATCCAGCGAAATAGTCCACAGCAGATGCAACAGTTGTTAAAACCAAAGTAAATGGGAAGATTTGTCCACCATCCAGTAGAATAGTCCACAACGGATGTGACAGTCGTTATAACCAATAAGCAAGGAAGGTTTGTCCAGTATCCTGCGGAATAGTCCACAAGGATGAGACAGTAGTGATAACCAATGCAACATATTCCCAACAAGGTGAGCACTAAAACAAATGAAATAGTTCAACTATCTTAGTACATGCGAAACAAACATGAATTACAAATGCTCAAAGAATAGTCTTACAAACATCCACAAGTCATGCATGGAAACGTGTTGGCCTGAACATGCTTTTGTATTAAGCCAAAGTTCCAAGACAAATATTTATATCATACATCTCTAGCCCCAGTAGTGGGACATTGGAGCCACTCCTTGCTCCTCAAAGAACTCACTGAATCTATCTATGCTTTGTGGGAGGAACCAAGGTGAAATTCCTTTCTCATACAATGAGGGGGTATATATAACCAAGGGTGATGCTTGGCCCTTGTGACTCTTGAACCACCCTCATGATTGTTCAAATTCCTATGAACTTTCAACTGACATGAATCTTCATATTCATGTGTGTCCATTGGACTTCCACTTTACATTACATTCGATTTACAAATGATATGGCTCATAATAGTGATGTGACCTTTGAAAACTCATGACATGACTTGACATGACACTGTTGACATGGACTATCTTGTTGACGTGGCAATGTCAAGTCGTTATTATTGCTAAATGATAGATGTGTTCTTGGATGTGCTCTCTTTTCTCCTCTGCATAGCTTGATGATGTGGGATATTCAATGATATTTGGTCTTGAGAGGTGGTTGCATGCATGTGTTTCCTTTTCTTGTTCTTGATAATCTTATTTTTCCATCCATTTGTAATTGAGTCTTCTAGCATGTTCACTCCTTCTTCATCTTCTTCATCGTCTCGCCATGATCTAATAGTGTACATGTTCCTGCAATTCTCTCATGATGGGACGACATGAAATAAAAAAACCTCCTAGTCTAAGATGATGCATTTTTATCCATGGACTGGGCCCAGGACAGGTGAAAAGATGGGAAAGAGGGCCCAGTAACTGTGCATTACACAATTCCAGGTGACAAGGAGGGAGACTGGTTACAGAGACTGCGCAGAGCATAGCTCAAGCTTGGCTAAGGAACTCCTTAGCATAGTCTTCACTGCCGGGAAAAATTGCACAGAGGCCACTGGGAGATAGGATTGCGCAATTGAGACCATCAGTGGTTGCTGCAAGGTGAGACCCTGGGAGGTAGGTCTACATAGTTTTCAGAGGAAAGGCAAGACTGGGTAGCAGAGGGACATGCGAGGATAGGTCTACGCAGTTCTTTGGATCAGTGAGTCCCGACTGAGGGAGGACACTGGGAGACATTTTTGTGCAGTTATGGGAGGCAAGGAAGGTTTGGCCCTCTATGCATTGTGGGGTTCCAACAGGCATGGAGGAAGCTTGATCATTGATCTTGTGAAATGTGCAGTTCAGATCAAGCTTGAAAAAACTATTGAGCAATTATGGGGAGGAAGGCAGTCTTCTCAGCTCTGAAATTGTGCAGTGCAATCGCCTTGGGGGACAATGACTGCACACTACAAAGTTCCAAGCAGAAGCATCGCATCACTGAGGGTTAAGACTGTGCAGTGCGTCACTCAGTTGGGGTCTGGCGAGCGAGAGTTGTTTGGTTGGGAGGATTTTTTGAAAAATGGCTAAGTGTGGATGTAGTTGAACCTGTGAAGAACTTGAAATTGTGATCACATACTTAGCATATTTCAATGACATGACAACATAGACCATTGAAACAACAAGACAAATCATTACCCTATGTGAGACTGTCTAGAACAAAAAGTGACAAGTGCGGCACTTGAGATAGACCCTAGGACGACCATGACGACACTTGTGTGACAGTGCTTAAAACTTTGTGTATGAATGTGACCGATGTTTACATATCTAGGACAAATTGAATACACAAGATAAACCTTTGAACTCACCAGAAAAGGACCACAAGCATGATAAAACACTCCAACATGCCAAAAGACAACAGTTGATCAAACAAGCAAAAGGGATGAAAAGACTCTAAGGAAGCTCATGAAATGAGCTTGAGTGTTTGCAACAATAAAGGGAAAGAACAAGGAAGGCTCCGAAAATTTTGAAGGGTGTTGCAATCGCTACAACATAAGCATAGTATAAATTCATCAATCTCAAGCTCAAATTGCTACTCTCCATTAAATGTGGTCCATAATTATTCTGGTTTTTGTTCTTCAATGATAACTAGAAAATTTGTTTTCTCCAACACTCTTTTCTTCAATGATAACAAGAGAATCTAGTTGCTCTTAAACTATTCTAGATTTAAGATGAAGATCAAGAGGAGTTGTTTGGAAATTTTGTACCTCAACATTATAAGTGGGTTTAGTTACTTTACTTTTTATGTTTGGAAATGATTGTGTAGGTAGTTGAGTGGGAGTGGGTCTTCTAAATGGTTGTAGTTGAGGTTGAGGTTATGGTGGAGGTGGATATTATGGATAACATTGAGTTTGGTATGGAGGATATTAAGGAAAAGATTGAGGATATTTTGGATTTCTTTCATAAGATCCTTCCTAACCTTGTTGCCAAGATTGGTTTTGGGGTTGAGATGGCCGAGGTTACCAAGAAAAGGGTGTGTTCCAACTACTTTGAGATTCTTGTGCATAACCTTGAAATTATGAATTAGGATATTGCATCATACCAGGTTGAATAGGCTGCCATGGTCTTCTTGGAGCTACATAATAGAGCTGCTCCTATGTTTGATTTACTGCATTGTCTTCCTAGTAAGACTCCTTCAATCCTCGTAATGATGGGAAATTTTTAGTAGCATGTGATTCTACACAGATACCACAAATTTCAGCGTTCTCTTCTTTATTATTTTGTATTATTAACATAATATCCATTTGTTCACTTAGATTGCTATGAATTTCTATTTTAAAGTTATCTAGAAAATTACCAAGTTCAACTTGACTTACTGATCTTGATGTTGATTTATGTACTCTTACCCTTCCTCTTGATATGTGCTTTCCTATTTCACAAATTTCTTCAAATGATAATTGGTACACATCCCCTCTACTCATTAGATCAAGGAGATCAAACCACTCTTTTTTTATTGTTCTAAATAAGAGCGTTTTTAGTGAGTCAAATCCTAAATTGTGCAATTTTCCCTACTAAAATTATACATAAATCTCTCTATCGGATCCTCAAGCCTCTTTTCTTCTTTTTGATTCATTCTAAAGATTTCCTCTTTAAGGTTATGATATATACAATAGTATTTATATTTTTATAGAAATGTCATTTGCATATCATTCCATTATCTTATTGAATTAGTCCCAAAACTCATGAACCATTTAAGAGCTCTATCCTTCAATGTTGCCAGAAACAATCTCAATTGTTTAGTGTTTAGTAAGTATCCAGGAGTTCTACAAAGTATCTGAAATTCAAATAGAAAGGTTTATGAATCTTCTAACCTCATACCATGGCAGTTGGGAAGAAAAGATGGAGGGATGTTCTTCATATGAACGTTGATATCAGTGTCCTAAATAGAAAATCCAAGAGGATTTTCCTCATGTCATCATCTCCATCCATTTATTCTACATTCTCTGCCACCTCTTCTTCTTCCACAAACAAAAGTGGATGGTAATGTGGTTCTTACTGCACCACGTGATCAAGTGGGGGGTTGTGGTATTGAAGAATTTTTTTTATTTTTTATTTTTTATAAAAAAAATATAAATGAGAATGCTTATGCAATGCAATTTCTACTTTTGAAATAAAATATGTCTAATGCAACAAAAAATGTTTTTTGTAGAAATTAAAAGAAATGAATCAACTAGGGAAGAAAACAATGCATACTTGACACCTCCTGGGAAACGATGCTATAAAGTGATGAGCCCCAATATTGTAATAAGGATGTTGCAATTCCCAAGGAAACCAACTTTAGTTATCAACCTTGTAGAAATTTAATGTGTAGATATGAAACTGCTCGTGTAATTTACAAAAACACAAGACTCATATCTACTCTACTCATCTATAGAATTCAATTCATGATCGCGAGCTCAAATCATAAACATGCACAAAGATTTAACACACATACACAAATATTTATCTAAGGGAAAGCAACTACTCAAAACCCCTTCCTATATGTATTGCATTAATCAAAGAATATGGATGAATACATATGCTTGCTCAAGCCTGAGCACAACCTGCAAGTGTATAGTCTATCCCTCTGTCTAACTGACTAACTCTAGCCAACACTTAGAAAATTTTCCTTCCCTCCAAGATCTTATTTCCTTGCGTTGTTCCTTGAGGAATTAGGCCCCTATTAATTAGGAAATTCCTCCATTGGATTGTGCAGTTCCTTTAGTCTCATCCTCTCAGTGCATGCACCACCTGTACACTTCAGAATAGTCTACAACTGATAGTACACTCCCTTGGAATCTCCACCTCAACTATGTAGCTCATATTATCTGCATGCAACCATTATTTTGGGCTTATTTATTAGTTAATTGGGTGATCACTAAGTGTGACTGAAGTCACATTGCACAACTTGACCTTCCACTAGTTCCTCTAACAGTTAGAACTAGTTTAATTGAAAATAACTCAATTTAACTGAATTAGATTGCTATAAATTAGCAATCACTCATGCTCAATTGAACTCAAGTCTTCCAACTCAAATTATCTAAGCTAATTGGGTGACACAAGCCATGTCACTCAAGTTAACTCATCCAAGTTGTTTGTTGAAATGGAAATTCAATTTTTCTCTAGTTTGAACAAGGAAAATCAAATTAAGATTTTTCTTGTTACATTTTAAACACTCCCTTTCAACAAGAAAGGGATTGTTAGATACCCTAATCTTGCCTCTATGGAACCTAAATTTTCCCTTTGACAAAGCCTTTGTCAAAATATTTTCATCTTGTTCCTCTGTTGGAATGTAATCAAGCAACATGATCTGCCTCTGCACACAATCTCGTAGATGGTGATACCAGATATCTATATGCTTGGATTGATTGTGAAAGACTGGATTTTCAGAGAGCTTGATGCAACTCTGATTATCACAGTAGGATCCATCATCTGACCAAACAGTCCCACAAGAATCTTTCTCCTCCAGATCGCCTCACATGTTGCTTGACTTGCAACCATGCATTTTGCTTCTGCTTAGGAGAGTGGCACTAATCTTTGCTTCCTGTTGTACAGGAAACCGTTGCAGACCCAACATTGAAAATTCTTCCTAATGTACTCTTCCTGTCTTATGGGATCCCTGCCCAAATTTATGGAGCCACACAGCTTGTCTCCCTCAGTTTGTTTCTTCCATAGTCCAAATTAGGTGGTGCCTCCGAGGAACCTTAGTACATGCTTAGCTTCACTAAAAAACAATTTGGTTGGCCTAAACATAACTTGACTAAGTTGGTTGACTTCATGGCACATATTTTCTTGTGTGTTCACCAAATACATTAGTGAACCCACAAGTTGTCAATAGATGGTAGCCTCCACTACTTCACCTGAAGTAGCATCCTCTTTTCTCCAACTGGTGGCTAGAGGTGTCTCCATGGGTTTGCTACTCTCCATGTGAAACTTCTTCAGTATCTCATTATCATACTTTCCTTGAGAGACAAACAGTTCCCCATCTCCTTGCCATACTTCCAATTCGAGGAAGTAGTGCATGAGTCCCATGTCCTTCATTTAAAATTCTCTTACAAGATCCTCCTTGCAAGGTTTGATCAACTCATCATCACCTGTTAAAATCAATTCATCAACATATAAGACAATAATCAACAATTTACCTTCTACCATAATATGATAAAGGTTTGCATCTGCTTCACTTTTGGTGAAGCCCAAACTGGGGTACCAAGCACGGGGTGCTTGCTTGAGGCTATACAATGTTCGTTTGAGTCTGCACACATGCAAATATTGGTCAAAGGTCTCAAAAACCTTCTGGTTGCTTAATGTGCACCTCCTCTTCAATAACTCCATTGAGGAATGTTGTCTTTACTTCCATCTGGTGGATCTTCGACCCCATTTACGTTGACAAAGAAAGTATAGATCTAGTGGATGAAACTAGTGCAAAGGTTTCCTCATAGTCAATTCCCTCAACTTGAGAGAATCCCTTGGCCACAAATTTGGCCTTATACTTCTCTATGCTTCCGTCTGTTGCATGCTTTACCTTGTAAATCCATCTCGAACCCACTACTGATTTATCTGTTGGTCTTGGGACCACCTCCCAAACATTGTTCTTTACAATGGAATCATACTCCTCTATCATTACATCAACCCATACAAGTTTCTCTACTTCTTCCTTGAAAGAGGATGGATCAGTCTCAACTAACTCAGCCATTAGAGCCATGTAAGAAGTGTACCGATCTAGTGACCTTCTTTGCTTGCACTGAGAAATGGGTGCTCCCACAGTCTCTCTATCATCATGCAATAGCCTATCAACTTCTCTTTTTGGTTTTCTTCCTTCTTGGGATGTTTCATTTTGAGTGGCTATCTCCACTCTTTGTTCCTCAACTTGTGGTTGTTCCACAACTTCTTGAGGTTCCTCCTTTGGATCCAAAAGCTCCTGATCTAGTTGAAACTTAATCTCCCTCTCAAGAGAACATCTCATTGCCTTGTCCTCATCAAAATTTACATCCCTTCGAACAACTGTCATCTTAAGGGATGGAAGGTACACACGGTAGTTGTGAGGAGTTTCTTTAATACCCCTAACTCAGTTGTTGGCTTAAGCTTCTTCCTGGAGTTTTCGGAGACCAATAAATAGATGCTCCAAAGATCTTGAAGTGAGACACATCTGACTTCTTCCTGAGAAAGCCTCCTCTGGTGTAATCATTCCTAGAATCCGATGAGGACTCTGGTTCTGCAAGTATACTACTATGTTGCATACCTCTGCCCATAAATGCAATGGTAGGCCTTGGTCATGCAACATCACCCTCGTTTCTCCCAAAACACTATTGTTCTTCCTCTCAGCCACCCCATTCTGTTGTGGGTTGTGGGGTTTTTTCAACTCCCATCAAATGCCTTCTTTTGCACAAAAAAAATAAACTCATTCGACACATACTCACCTCGATTATCGCTCCTGAGAGCCTTCACCTTCTTACAGATTTCCTTCTCTACTAGTTCTTTGAATTCCACAAACTTGTAGAATGTCTCATCTTTCTTTCGTGTGAAGAATATCCAGCACTTCCGTGAGAAGTCATCTACAAAGATAACATAATATTTGTGGTTAACAGTGGAGGTTGTCAAGAAAGGTCCATAGACATCATAGTGGATCCTTTCAAGGACTGCATGTGCTTTGTTGTCCCGATCATGGAATGAGGCTTTTGTGTACTTCCCCAAGGTACACCCTTTGCATGTATCTTGTTGATCAAGTGATCCTTTGGGGAGGCCTATGGTTATATGTTTCATAATCTTCAGGGCGCCATGATGGAAATGGCCAAGCATTCCACATCTAGCTTGTACAAGTTCTTCACACAAACCTTGATCCACGTCACTTGTCCAGTGTCTATGTGTCTTAGGAATACTTTCCATTCGTTGAAGATCACATCGTAACCACGGTCTTCCAACATAGCAACTGAAATGAGATTTTTCTTTAGGCCCAGAACAAACATGACATTCATGAGTTTGGGAGGGGAGCCAAACCCCCTCTGGAAAGTAACTGTACCAATACCAGTTGCGCTAAACCTCCCATCATCTCCCATCTCGATGTGCATCTGGAGATCTTTCTCCTCCGGGTCATTGAAAAATTCTTTGTTGCCCGTCATGTGGAATGAGGCACCACTATCCAAGTACCACACGCTCCCCATCACTGTGCTCACCCTGCATGCAATAAGGGTGAAGTCAAGCTCGAACTGTGAAGCCAAAGATTCACCTGTTGCTCCCCCTGAGGTCTTCTTGTTTATCTTCTTGTGTGGACACTTTGTGGCATAATGCCTGAATTCAGGACTAGTATTGGAGTCTCTTGAAGCTTGATGTTCAAATTTCTTGGTTTGGAGCTTCAAATGTGATCCTACAGTGTTTATGCAAGCTGCTACAAGACTGTTTGTATTCCTATATCAGTGACACATACCCCTCAGGATCACAATTCTCTCCAAGTGCTACTACAAAAAATGTTGATAATTCATGAAAACGCTATTGATGATCGTCAAAGAGCTCTTTTGTGATGAAAAAGGTGGAAAAGAGATGAAATACAATGCTTTGATTGATGGAAATAGGAGTAAAGGTGGAAAAAGTAAAATTTTATGGAGTGGATGGATGTTAGGACTCTCATGGGATCCCTACGGTTGAGTCCACCTCTCATAGTCTCAATACATATTTTTCCAAAGGAGGACAAGAAATTCCCTCTCTCTGCTACAGGTTTTGGAAATTCTTGTGTAATTGGGGTTATTAAAGCAATAATAAAGTGAAGAGATTTTTAAAATTCCTAGGAGAGGGAAGAATTCATGTGTAGCTCAAAACAATTTCATATCCCTCTCTTCATGCTCATTTAAAAAATAACTATTCTTCACTTCCCTCTTCTACCCAAATTTTCAACAGAAACTGCTAAATGATATACTCTTATAAAATTGGAGAGTTTTGCAAGCTTTCTCATCAAATGACAAGAAGAAGAAATCGAACTTACACTTTGCTTTGATGTTTCTCCTAGAATTATAGGGTTTGAGTGATGATATTGCTCAGAATTGGGATTTTTATAGCTCTCTGGGGTTTCTTGTAGCACTTTATGTCAATCTTACTGCACTCGATGTAAATCATGTAGTGGAATTGTTTATCCAATATCTATCAAATGGTAGATTATGTTCACCTTAAATTTTTTGAGCATGTTACCATCATCCTTATGCATCTCCCCATAAAAAATTGTGTCCAATGGATTCAAGAATATTGAGAAAAATGAAAAAAAAAATTGCAAGTGATAGAGGCCAATTTCTTGAAAAATATCGACTCTAAATTGTTTTTTTTTTTTTTTTTTGTCAGAATGTTACCATCATCCTTATGCATCTCCCCATTAAAAAATATTGGCCAATGGATCTACGGTTTTCGAGATATGGTCAAGACAATATATGCCATGTTTTTTTTGCAATTCTAGAATATCATGTAATAGCACATAACTTTATTGTAGCAACTATAGAATAGCAAGAAAAATTAATGGGAAAGGCTTGGAAATTATGGCTGAAGGTTGGAAATGGATGAGGGTGATGGATTTTCATGGCCTTGGTCCTATTGGAGGATTTGGACAAAGGAGGTGAAAGCTCACGTTTGACTTCCCTTGACTAGATTTATGATCAACTTCTTCTTATGGTGTTAACTTGTTGTTATTGCTTGCACAGGTTGGAGAGAACTTACATTCATCATAGAAAGATATTGGAGAAAACAATCTTTTTTTATTTTCATATTTTTCATTTTTCCTTTTCTTTTTCTAGGCCAACTGGCTGCCTCAAAGAGCTTTTCAACCAACAAGTTTTCCTAGGCACCTAAGAGGAGGTTTTGACCTAGGATCTTATTTCCATCTTTTCTTTTTTCTTTTTTTATGTTTTTCTCTTCTTTCAAACCCACCGACCACCTCATAGAGGTTTTCAGTCAATGAGACAATCTCGGGCACCTCAAAGGAGATTTTCACCTAAGGTTTTATTTTTTTATCTTTTAATTTACTTTTTTACTTTCTTTCTATCCTACCCTACTTGAATATATATATATATCTTTCAAGTATATGAATACTTCCAATGGACCCATGTACATCCCAGGATGGTAAATAAACTCATATGCAGTTTTGAAAAACATGCTCTGATATATACTAGAATATGAGATATCGACTGCTTTGAATTTGATGATGACAAACATTGTTGAAGAGAGTGGTGCCCCAGCTTAACGATTGTCAGGAACCAAAGTTCAATATAGTTGTGATGCCTTTGGTTCACTTTCTCATCTCGATCATTTGATATGTATTCTTCTTCCATGCCATTTAAATCTTCTACTATTTGTCGATTAGTCCCTTGAACATATAACGGCTCTGATGATAAGTTTTTTACGGTGTTGGATCTGCCAACATTCAGGGGATCTCCTTGATATGAGGTCCCAATTAGACCTCACACCATTTGGTGTAGGAGTCCCATCTGGTATGATGGCCCAGTTTCCATATACTTAGAGATTTGCCTCGGCTCTTGTTGTTCAGCACATGAGAGTGTTGCAAGGGTATCTTCGAAAAGCAAGGTGAGTGTGCTTGGTTAGTGTGTAATATAACAGTGTCTAGTTTCTCTTACTGCAAAATGGGGAAGAAAAGTGAGCCTCTAAGTGAGAGGTAATAGTACCACCCAGGGAGAAACACATGTAAAATAGGAAGGTCTGTCCAACATCCAGTGAAATAGTCTGCAGTGGATGCGACAGTCATTAAAACCAAAGTAAACGAGAAGATATGTCCACCATCTAGCGGAATAGTCCACAATGGATGTGACGGTCATTATAACCAATAAATGAGGAAGGTTTGTCTAGTATCCTGTGGAGTATTCCACAAGGATGAGACAACAATGATAACCAATACAACACATTCCCAACAAGGTAAGCACTAAAACAACCGAAATAGTTAAACTATCTTAGTACATGTGAAACAAACATGAATTACAAATTCTCAAAGAATAGTATTACAAACATCCACAAGTCATGCATGGAAACGTGTTGGCCTAAACAAGCTTCTGTATTAAGCAAAAGTTCCAAGACACATATTTACATCATACATCACTAGCCCCAATAGTGGGACATTGGAGCCACTCCTTGCTCCTCAAAGAACTGACTAAAACTCTATATGCTTTGTGGGAGGAGCCAAGGTGAAAAGTCCTTGCTCATACAATGAGGGGGGTATATATAACCAAGGGCTATTCTTGGCCCTTGTGACTCTTGGACTACCCGCATGACTATTCAACTTCATATGACTTTTCAACTTCTTATGACTTTTCAACTGACATGACTCTTCATATTCATGTGTGTCCATTGTACTTCCACTTTACATTACATTAGATTTACAATAGATATGGCCCATAATAGTGATGTGGCCTTTAAAAACTCATGACATGACTTGACATGACACTATTGAAATGGACTAGCTTGCTAAGGTGGCAATGTCAAGCTGTTGTTGTTGCTAAGTGATAGATGTGTTCGTGTATGTGCTCTCTCTTCTCCTCCACATAGCTTGATTATGTGGGGTCTTCAATGATCTTTGGTCTTGAGAGGTGGTTGCATGCATGTGTTCCCTTTTCTTGTTCTTGATAAACTTCTTTGTCCATCCAGCTGTAAGTGAGTCTTCTAGCATGTTTGCTCCTTCCTCATCTTCTTCATCGTCTCACCATGATCTAATAGTGTACCTATTCCTACAATTCACTCATGATGAGACGACATCAAATCCAAAAACCTCCTAGTCTAAGATGATGCATTGTTATCCATGGACTGGGCCCAGGATAGGTGACAAGCTGGGAAAGAGGGCCCAGTAACTATGCATTGCGCAATTCCAGGTGACAGGGAGGGAGACTGGTTACTGAGACTGCGTAGAGCGCATCTCAGGCTTAGCTGAGGAACTCCTGAGCACAGTCTTCACTGCTAGGAAAAATTGCACAGAGGCCACTGGGAGACAGGATTGCATAGTGAGACCATCAGTGCCTGCTTCAAGGTGGGAACTTGGGAGGTAGGTTTGCATAGTTTTGAGAGGCAAGGTAGGACTGGACAGCAGAGGGACCTGGGAGGACAGTTCTATGCAGTTCATGGGATCAATGAGTCCACGCTGAGGGAGGACATTGAGAGACATTTATGCACAGTTCTGGGAGGCAAGGCAGGCTTGGGTCTCTGCGCATTGTGAGGTTGCAACAGGCACGGAGGAATCTTGATGACTAATCTTGTGAAATGTACAGTTCAGGTCAGGCTTGAAAAATTTATTGTGCAATTCTAGGGAGGAAGGCAATCTTCTCAGCCCTAGAATTGTGTAGTGCAACTTCCCTGAGGGATAGTGATTGTCCAATGTACAGTTCCAGACAATAGGTTTGCATCACTGAGGGTTGAGACTATGCAGTACGCAATTTAGCTGGGGTCCAGTTGTTAGGCCCCTATACTACTAGTGTAACCCCTTATTGTTATTAGTACAACCCACTTATTATATTGATGTACCCATGTAGTGCCCATATTGTTACTATTGTGCCCCATAGAAGCCCACTATTGCTATTATTGTGCCCTTACATTATTATTGTTATGTCAGCTTTGATTATGTTATGACCCCTTGCACTCCTATATATAGAAAGGAGGTCTTTTCATTTGTATCATCCAAGAATTGTTCATTTATTTAATGTAAAGGAGGTTGCCCCCTCGAAGAGGCTGAATTCTAAGGCATTGATCTATCTTTTCTATCTTTTCTTGAGCTGGTTTCATAACATTTGGTATCAGAGCTTTGGATTCTAGGGTTTCGCTGCTCCAAATAGGTCATCGTGGCATTTTCACTATAACTATTTTTATGCGACGTTTCAAAAGTTGCAAAAAAAACCATTTGAGTAGCAATCACGCTGAACCTCGGGTCTGAATTTCAGAGCTTTTCGCACTATATTGGCGGAGATGTGATCTGAGGAAGTTGGTCTTTTTGCAGACTCCTGAATTACATTCTAAACAGGTGACCTGGGGAAAATCGTCATAACTTTCTCTCTGGGTATCATATTGAAATTTCGTAAGAAGGTACAGAAAGAGGACGGACTGTAGTTTTTTGTATGCATTTTTTTAGATCCAAAGGTTGAAACAGTGACTCCTGGCACATCGTACAAGTTCGCTCTACTGAACTAGTCTATAATCAAGTCACTGTGGGAGATTTCGCATAACACTTCCTTGGAGAACCCAATTTGGGTTAGACTTGTGGCATTGGAAAGAGGACACAGAGGGCCACTGCAGGTCACAATTTCAGAACTTAAATATCCGAAAGTACAGAGTTACAGTCGTTTGAAGATCAAGCTCCTAAAATCAAGAAAAAGCAAGATGAGGAAGTTTGATGGCAAGGATCTGGTAAATTGGATACTTCAGATGGAGCAATATTTTGATCTACATGGTGTACCACTATTACAAAAGGTATGTATTTCATCTTCATATTTAGAACCAGATCAATTTTTATGGTATGAAGGGCTTTGTTCTCGTAAACAACTTGTTACGTGGTCAATTTTCACGGAGGAGATGATAGCACATTATGAGGATACAAAGAGCAACACCTTATTTAGAGCAACACCACAACAATTGGAAAGAGTAAAAGGGCTTTGTGACATACTGGAAAGAAAAATTATGGAAACCAGGAAGCATACCCCTCACAACTATAAAGATGGAAGTGTTGTTTCTCCTAGCCTTCCACAACCTACAAGGGCTACACCACAACAATTGGAAAAAAAAAAGAGAAAAAGGGCTTTGTTACAATTGTGATAGCAAATGCACTAAAGGTCATAAGTGTGCTGAGAAGAAATTATTTTACATAGAATATGAAGAGGAGGAAGAAAAGGATCAAGAAACATCAAAAGAAGAAGATATACGCCAAGACCCCACCCCAGAGAAAGAAGAAATGAATCAAACCATACTTGTAAAGAATTGGAAAGAATTACCACTCCTCAAACTCTCAAGATAGAAGGACATATCAAGAAGAAAAAGGTGAAAGAAGTGAAAGATCACATCGAGCATTAAGAAATGAATCCGACCATATCTTGTAAAGGATTGGTCAAAATTACCACTCCTCAAACTATCAAGATAGAAGGACATATCAAGAAGAAAAATGTTCAAGAAGTGAAAGATCACATCGAGCATCAAGAAATGAATCTGACCATATCTTGTAAAGGATTGGAAGAAATTACCACTCCTCAAACTCCAGAGATAGAAGGACATATCAAGAAGAAAAAGGTCCAAGCAGTGAAAGATCACATTGAGCATCAACAACAAGTTCTCCAAATTTTAAAGGATAACGCCACTTCGGTGCAAAATCAAACGAAACAACAAGTAGATCAACATCGTAGTGAAAAATGTTTTGATGTAGGTGATTGGGTATTTTTACTGCTACATCTCAAGCAAGCTATTTATGAGAAGGAAATGTTGGCAATATTACATGCACTTAAAAAATGGCGACCTTACCGAATGGGAAGACTCTTCAAGGATGAGGATGTGGAAGCATTGTTTTGTGCTATTTCTATTATCCAACCAGATTGGATAAACGAAGCAAGGGACGAATGGAAGAAGGACGAAGAAGTATGGCCACTTATTCAAAAGTTGCAAAAGATCCCAATTCAAACAATATTTCTAGAAATTGAAGAGGAAGGAAAAATCATATTGGAACCCGGAGCAGTCACAGAAACAAGAACCTGACAGCTACGAAATCGATCAATTTCAGAGTATCTCATCAAGTGGAAGAACTTACCCGCTGAAGACTCCACATGGGAGGACAAGAATTTTATACAGAATCATCAAGAACTACTCAAGCGTTGAGGACAACGCTTTTTGAAGGAGAGGGGCATGTTAGGCCCCTATACTACTAGTGTAACCCCTTATTGTTATTAGTACAACCCACTTATTATATTGATGTACCCATGTAGTGCCCATATTGTTACTATTGTGCCCCATAGAAGCCCACTATTGTTATTATTGTGCCCTTACATTATTATTGTTATGTTGGTTTTGATTATGTTATGACCCCTTGGACTCCTATATATAGAAAGGAGGTCTTTTCATTTGTATCATCCAAGAATTGTTCATTTATGTAATGTAAAGGAGGTTACCCCCTCGAAGAGGCTGAATTATAAGGCGTTGATCTATCTTTTCTATCTTTTCTTGAGCTAGTTTCATACCAGTGAACGAGAGTTGTTCAGTGGGGAGGATTTTTGGGAAAAAGGCTAATTGTGGGAGGCAGGTGAACCTATGAGGAACTTGAAATTATGATCACACACTTAGCATATTTTGATGACACGACAAAATAGACCACCAAAACAAGAAAACAGAGAATTACCCTCTATGAGATTGTCTAGAACAAAAGTGACAAGTGTGACATTTGAGATAGACCCTAGGACGACCATGACGACGCTTGTGAGACAATGCTTAAAACTTTGTGTATGAGTTCAACCGATGTTTACAAAGCTAGGACAACTTGAACACACAAAGACAAACCTTCAAACTCACTAGAAAAGGACCACAAGCATGATAAAACACTCCAACATGCCAAAAGATGACAGTTGATTAAACAAGCAAAAGGGGTGAAAAGACTTTGAGGAAGCTCATGAAATGAGCTTGAGTGTTTGCAACAATAAAGGGAAAGACCAAGGAAGGCTCCTAAATTTGTGTGCAAGCCAAATTTTTGGAGGGTGTTGCAGTCGGTACAACACTTGGCGACACACTGGTTGAATACCAATTTCTTTTTCTTGGTTCACTTTTAGTGCAGGGCCTTGGTCCTTCGAGGAGTATTGATTCATCATGTAGATTACTTTGGTTTCTCCACTTTCCCCATGGAAGACATGGTTCCCTTTGTACCTTCTCAATTCAACACAACATAAGATTCAGCCAGATCACAGTGTTTCGAATTGGGAAGGGTAGTTTAGCTCACAAACTTAAGATTTTCAGAGTATAGTTTTCATCTCTCATGTTGCTCTGATGCCAGCAGGCCTGGACAGTACCCCGACAGAGTCACGCATGAACACAAGCATTACTCCACTGCCAACGATCCTGGACAGTACCCCAGTGGAGTTGTCTGCTTCACCTCTCTGCGCATGAAACCTTTCTCTTGTTTCACCTTTATTATTTTTTAAAAAGAACTGTGCATCGACACTTATTTATTTTGGAGTGGAAGATGGATCCTGACTTATTAAGAGAAGGAGAGGTTACTCCTTCAAAGAAGCATATAAATACCTATGATTTAGGTTTGCTCGTTTATATTTTCCCCTTCTCCATTTCTACTATTTGGATAAGCCTGAAACACTAAAGCAGAAAACTAAGTATAGGCATGAGGTTCCCAGACTGGACACAGTTTCATGGTTGGACCAAAACTCTCCTTACAGACGGATCATATTTTTCATCAGGACTTCATCGGCCAAAAGTTACAACCAAATACAAAGAATATGGACACAGGACTGGCCAAGGGTTGCAGTGTCACAAGACTCTTTGAAATTCAGCCACACACACACTTGGAAGCCAAACGCAGTAAGGCACAACACTTATTTATATAAGAAAAATGACAGAAAACCAAAGAAAATATAACAACAAACAATGAAAGACTATATACATAGTGCGGAGCACAGCCCCAGATCTCATTGAAAATAAAATTTTAAGTCTTGGCCATTGACAGGGAGAGAGTCAATATTCCCGTCAAGTGATTCAAGATGATACATGTATTGTCCAAGCTTCTCGTGGATAATGTAAGGACCAATCCACAAGGATTGAAACTTAGTGTGCTTGCCTTTGTCCTCGTGGCCTTTGTCCCACTCTAAGACTAAGCCACCCACACTAAAATTAGTCCAACCTATAAACTTTCTATCAAACCATCTCTTGATACAGTTCTAATGGAATCAAAAATATATTTTGCTTTCAGCCTTTCTTCCTGTAACTTATGTAAAGTGTCCATCCTACGCTGAACTAAAAGACATGGCTTGCCCTAGGATTCTTGGGACAACTAGAGAGTAGGCAATTAAATGTTCAGCAGGAGGATGGCTTCCTTTCCATACAGCAGGAAGTAAGGGGAAGTATTCAGAAAAGGCTTAGGTGTGACTTGGTCAGCCCATAAATCATTCACCAAAGCAGAGTGCCAGTTTCATTGCTCAGAGAATATGGTCTTTTTTATGATGTGAATGAGGTTCTTATTTGTGGATTCGGTAAGACCATTCCCCTGTGGATAATAGTTAGCATAATGTTTCAAAACAATACCATTTTCCAATGCAAAGTCATAAAGCTTTAACGAAGAAAAGTATGTTGCATTGTCAAAAACAAGTGACGTAGGAATGTTGAACCTGGAAATGATATTTTGTTGTAGGAAGATGATGACTTCCTGATTGTTCACTTGTTTCAATAGAACTACCTCTGTCCATCGCATGAAGTAATATGTAGAAGTCAAAATATATCGGTGTTGCTTTGATGAATGTGGGAATATTTCTCCAACGATATCCAAGCCCCACTATTGGAATGGTTTCTCCACTGCAACAGGTTGCAACGGGGTTGCTGACTTCCGATTTCTGTTGGCACACTTTTGACAGACCGGACACTTGCGAGCATAGGCATGTGCATCCTTGAAAAATGTAGGCTAGTAGAAACCATATTGCATGACCTTGTGTGTTTTGGTGTTACCTGCAAAGTGTCCCTCGGCTGGTCTGTCATGGAGATCACATAAAACCTTATCTGAATCTTGCACCTCCAGGCACCTGATAAATATGCCATTATGGTGCTTTCTATATATCACCCCATGCACCAAATGGTATGATAATGTTTTGAGTTGAAGTGCCCTCTTCTTCCGCAAAGAGAAATGAGAGGGCATGGTGCCATGCTCAAGGTACTGGTACACATCTACGTACCAAGAGTTTTCATCTGAAGTGGGAGAGGCTCGCTCAACATGGTACATTTCTATTTCTTGCTCCTAGCCTATGAGCTCTTCTTCTTCCTCTTCTGCATGAACCACTTCCACTGCTAACTTATAAAGACCATGACCCTTGATGGTGTGAACTGGTTTAATGTCAAGATCGTACTCTTGTATTCCTATCATCCAGTTCACCCTTCTCTCACCCAACTCTTGTTGAACAAGCAATGATCTGACTGTTGGGTGTGGAACAAAGATAATATAATGATTTTTCAATAAATAGGGTCTGAAATGCTTCACCGCCTTGTATACTACATAAGCTTGTTTTTCCACGGTGGGATAGTTGAGCTTTGGTCCTTGCAGGCTTGCACTCATGAAGGAGATGGTTCACTCATTGTTCAATTTGTCCTTTTGAGTGAGTACAACAACAAGAGAAGTGTCAGAAGTGAAAATCTAGAGTAAGAAATATTTCCTTAAGTCCGGGTTGTACAACGTTGGTGCTTCTACTATTGCTTGCTTTATACAAGCGAACACATCATTTTCCCTTTTGCCCCAACTATAGACTGCATCCCTCTTGATCATCTCATGTATGGGTTAAAAAATTTGAGCATAGTTTGAGATGAACTTTCTGAGGAAGTTGATCTTCCCCAATAAAGACTGTATGACTTTCTTGTTTACAGGGTGGGGAATCTACGTGATTGTTCGAACTCTATCTGGATCTACCTTGATTCCACTCTTAGCGATAATGTGTTCAAGTAGGTTACCCTTGGATACTGCAAAGATGCTCTTCTTGGGATTCAATATATCTTGTATTTTCGACATTGCTCAAAAATTTTCTTGAGATGGAGCAAGTGGTATGACCGTTGTCACGAGAACACTATTACATCAACGAGGTAGACCACTACACTCTGTCCGATAATCCCGCGAAAGGCGATGTCTATTGCGCATTGAAATGTTGCACCCGCGTTAACCAACCCCAATGACATTCTGCAAAATGCGAACATACCCCACTTGGTATGGAATGTAGTTTTGATTCTCTCAGGCTCTATTACCAGAACCTGGTTATAACCAGAAAAACCGTCAAGCAAAGAAAACATCTATGCTCTAGATACTGTCTGCAATATGTGCTCCATGGACAACACTGGGTAATTTTCTTTGTCCGAGGCACGATTGAGGTTGCGGAAATCTACACACAAGCAGATCTCCCTAGATTTCTTCCTGATAGGGACTAAGTTGGATACCCATGTCGAATGTCGCACTTTATAGATGATCTCAGCATCCAACAACTTGGTCAGTTCTTTCTGTATAAGGGTCTCAAGTGTTGGATGAAATTTCCTCAGTTTTTGCTGAAAAGGCTTGGCCCCTTCTTTGATTGATATAATGTGCTGGATAATTCGCATGTAATATGTCTTAAGATCATCATACGTCCATGTGAATACATCATGGTACTGCTTGAAGAGGCGGATGAATGCTTGATGCTCTTATGGTGTACAACAAGTACCGAGGTTCACATACTTCAGATACTTTTCTGTTCCTAGATTCATCTGTTCATGCGACAATGTAGAGTTTTGGGTCTTAGCATTCATAGGTCCTTGAAAATGATTCTGCAGGTCATACAACTTCTCCAGCGATACCACACCCTTGGGGATGAGGTTTCCTTTTCTTATACTAGCTACATCCTACAGATTCTACTTGTGCTCGTCCTTGTCCATCGTTGAATCCTTGAAGGTGTCAATGTTAGCCATGAAATGTAGTATCTATTGATCATCATCAAAAACACGTAAGTTAGTGATGCTATCTAGGATAGATGGTTTATACAAAATCTCAATAGAAAAATTGTCCCTTAACGGTAACATCCTAACAGCTGTGTTTGCCAAGGCATTCACAGCTGCGTTACGCATTCTTGGCATTGAAATAATATTGAAATCTTGGAAATGAGAAATGAGTCATCATACCTCTTGTTGATAACTCTTAATATGAGGTGACATAAAATGTATAGTGTTATGTACCTAACGCACCACCATTTCAAAGTCACCTACCACTTTCAGAATAACAACCCTGAGGTCAATGGCTATCTGTAAGCCCAAGACAAGTGCTTCATACTCTGCGATGTTGTTCGTGCACTCGAAATCCAAGTGACTAGAGAGAAGATGTTTCCTCTGTAACGAGACTATTAAAACACAACTGGCTCAAGATCCCTCCTGTGTTTTGGTTCCGTCGAAGTACATGGTCCACATATCATATGTACAGGGACAACTTACAACAGTAGTACAACTACCACTACTGCTAATACTATTTACTATACAAGTCTCATTTTTGCCAGTTGGGCATGGCAAAAATGGTTCAAGGGAGTTACGTTGTGCTTCATGTATCTTTCTAACAACACTCAGATCTAGTTGTTCTTACCCTTATACAGAAGCCATAAGTGTGACCAGTCAGTGGAAAAGTATCCTTGCAGCTTGCTTGACTAGTCTCTATTGAGCAATACCTCGTATGCTTCCGGGATGTCCACAATTACAATATTGATGCATTGATGAACTCGCTCATCAGATGTTAGCCAGATGATCACATCCCTGAGTTCACCAATTGTTGGCACACAAGTTTTGTCCAGTTGGATGATCTATGCACTTGTCTTACTCCATTGAGCGTTGATCTTCTTGGTAATGGAGAGTGGCATGACATTGACCGATGCACCAGAATCAACCAAGCAGTTGTGAACATTGAAGTTAAATATTTCAAATGATAACAAGAATGGTGGGAAGAGTGAGTTCGCCTCCTCCATGTGGAGCGCATTAAGAACAGATGTGAGAGCATTAGGAGACTTACTAGATCCCTTGTTTGAAGAGGTGGCTTGACCAGTAGAGGTTTCCCCAAGTGCTCATAGAAGAATGTCCCGCTGACTCGTGATTTTTGTAAGTTCAAACAGAGAGATATTTGCACGAGTCTTCTTCATGTATTCTACAATGTTATAGTCTATTGCGGGAAGACTCACCAGGTGTCCAGGGGTGGAACTAAATTCATGGTTTCTGGTGGGATGGTTCTATCTTTGCTTCTTGCGGAAACACTTTTCGTTGAAACTGTCTTCCTGGACTTGCTCTGAGTGTTTTGTGTTGAGTCGACCAGAGGATCCACTTTCCTTAACATATCTTTTCTTATTTTCTTCTTCAGTATCTCAATCACAGTGGTGGCCCCTTGACTTCTCAAGTTATATCAGTTATTTTCTTTAGGGCCATACCATCACTCGGAAGCTCCTTATCGGTGGTATTTTTCTGGGATGCGAGAGCGTACTGATACATGTTTACTACATGACTAGTGCTTGGACCTTCATTAGGTTTAGCAACTTCTTCTTCTTCATTGTCAGGCTCAGCCTGCTCATCAACCATGAGTGTGTTGAAAAACTACGTAGCCAAACTGCTCATTCCATGGTTCCATTCTAGGCACGTTCTTTCCGAATGGGGTTCATGGTGAAACGTGCAATATGAATCTGTAGCGATTTTCTCAAGGTTCAGAACCAGGTTGGAGCTCTGCGCAGATTTGGCCGGCTGGTTGTTGTTGCTACTAGAAGTTGCATTCTTCTTTTGCAGGTATTTGGGGGGCCTGTTGCTCACGGTAGTCTCACTTGTCCTCTGTTTAAGTTCGGTCACTTCGGTAGTCAAGGACTTGACGAGACGAGTAAGGTTCTCAATATCACTTTCTTCCTTTTCCTTAGCCTTTCTCATGGAGATTTGGGACCTCTTACCTGTGTCCTTGGAGTCCTTAGTGGGTTCATCGTCTGCAATGATTCCAATAATGCACAGGTATTTCTTCATGACAATAACCTCTTCATAATTTTATGTTAATGATGGTTTCACAGCTCGTTTAATGAACTGTGCAATACTAGTCGGTAGTGCAGAAGTGTAGTAGTCTATGGTGATGGAATCATGAGGTTTAGTGTCATTCGAGAACTTGTTCAAAATAGGGTTGAACCTCTGATTGAAATCTTTGACCTTTCCTTTCTGCTCCATTTTGAGACTACCCAACTCCTTCAGTAACATGGCAGGGGTCTTGTCTTCAAAAAATTCTCAAGAAAAATCCTTTTGAATGCCCCCCAATTCGGGATGGAGTTTGGACGAAGGTTGTGGTACCATATAACTTCTCTGCCATCCAAGATACATGGAAACAGTCTACATGCAACATCATCGTAACATACCTCGAGTGTCTGTAGATGTAGGTAGAAAGTGTCTAAGTGATCTTCTGCCTTCACTATCTTGTCAGGGCTATATTTCGTTAAGAGCTTCTCCACCTGTCTTTGCATCTTGTGTTGGACACCCGGAAGTGCTAATGGCCCTGAGTCATCCAATCCTGATTTTGGTCTACCATGTTGTCCTCTTTGTTGTCCCCCTCTTCCTCTTTTGAATTTTTTGGTTCCTCCTCTTCTTCTCCTCCTCCTTCGTTTCCTTCCCCTTCGTCGGAACTTGAACCTAAGAGTAAGAGGTTGTCTTCTTCTTCCTTTTGAAAGAACGGGGGTTCCTCTTCCTTTTCCGCAACTTCCACCAACTCCTCAAGAGTGGCAATGATTGCTTCTTCGATAAATGTAACTACTACTCATGTGGAGGTAGTCTTGTGCTTATTTTGAGAGTATGGAAGAGTGTACACTCCCGGAATCAGTCCAACAACTTTTGCAAATTGACGGGTCATGGGACAGACGACCCAGATTTGATGGTATGGGATTTCATGTTCAAGTCTGGGAGGTGAGAAATTACCAACTTCAGAATTGTGAGTAGGGGAGAGGGAGTGAATATTAATGACTTGACTAGAAAATGGATGAGCGGGGTTGGTGGGACAAGTAGCCATAAACTATTGGCGGCCCTCCTTCTAGCGCCAAAAATGTTTACAGTGATGGATCTCCCCGATATGAGGTCCCAATTAGACCTCACACCATTTGGTGTAGGATTCCCATCTAGTATGATGGGCTAATTGCCATATACTTAGATATTTTCCTCAGCTCTTGCTGTTCAACACATGAGAGTGTTGCAATGGTACCTTTGAAAAGCAAGGTGAGTGCGTAATGTAACAGTGTCTAGGTTCTCTTACTGCAAAAGGGGGAAGAAAAGTGAGCCTCTAAGTGAGAGGTAATAGTACCACCTAGGAAGAGACACACGCAAACCAGGAAGGTTTGTCCAGCATCCAGCGGAATAGTCCACATTAGATGCAAAAATCATTAAAACCAAAGTAAATGGGAAGATGCATCCCCCATCCAGCTGAATAGTACACAACGGATGTGACAATCATTATAACCAATAAGCGAGGAAGGTTTGTCTAGTGATAGTCCACAAGGATGAGACATCAGTCATAACCAATGCAACACATTCCCAACAAGGTAAGCACTAAAACAAACGAGATAAGTCAACTATCTTAGTACATGTGAAACAAACATGAACTACAAATGCTCAAAGAATAGTCTTACAAACATCCACAAGCCATGCATGGAAACGTGTTGGCCTGAACAAGCTTCTGTATTAAGCCAAAGTTCCAAGACACATATTTATATCATACATCACTAGCCACAGTAGTGGGACATTGGAGCCATCCTTGCTCCTCAAGGAATTGACTGAAACTCTCTATGCTTTGTGGGAGGAACCAAGGTGAAATTCCTTGCTCATACAATGAGGGGGTATATACAACCAAGGGTAATGCTTGGCCCTTGTGACTCTTGTACTACCCTCATGACTGTTCAACTTCCTATGACCTTTCAACTGACATGAATCTTCATATTCACGTGTGTCCATTGGACTACTACTTTACATTACATTCTATTTACAAATGATATGGCCCATAATAGTGATGTGGCCTTTGAAGACTTATGATGTGACTTGACATGACACTGTTGACATGGACTAGCTTGTTGAGGTGGCAATGTCAAGTCGTTGTTTCTGCTGAGTGATAGATGTGTTCTTGGATGTGCTCTCTCTTCTCCTCTGCATAACTTGATGATGTGGGATCTTCAATGATCTTTGGTCTTGAGAGGTGGTGGCATGCATGTGTTTCCTTTGCTTGTTCTTAATAATCTTCTTTTTCCATCCAATTGTAAGTGAGTCTTCTACCATGTTCACTCCTTCTTCATCTTCTTCATCGTCTCGCCATGATCTAACAGTGTACATGTTCCTGCAATTCACTCATGACTGGACGACATGAAATAAAAAAACCTCCTAGTCTAAGATGATGCATTGTTATCCATGGACTAGGCCCAAGAGAGGTGACAAGATGGGAAAGAGGGCCCATTTACTGTGCATTACGCAATTCCAGGTGACAGGGAGGGAGACTGCGCAGAGCATAGCTCAGGCTTGCTTAAGGAACTCCTTAGCATAGTCTTCACTGCTAGGAAAAATTGCGCAGAGGCCACTGGGAGACAAGATTGCGTAGTTGAGACCATCAGTGGTTGTTGCAAGGTGAGACCCTGGGAGGTAGGTCTGCACAGTTTTCAGAGGCAAGGTAGGACTGGGTAGTAGAGGGACATCCGAGGATAGGTCTGCGCAGTTCTTTGGATCAGTGAGTCCTGGCTAAGGGAGGACACTGGCAGACATTTTTGCGCAGTTCTGGGAGGTAAGGCAGGCTTGGGCCTCTATGCATTGTGGGATTCCAGTAGGGATGGACGAAGCTTGATGACTGATCTTGTGAAATGCACAGTTGAAGTCAGGCTTGAAAAAACTATTGAGCAATTCTAGGGAGGAAGATAGTCTTCTCAGCTCTGAAATTGCGTAGTGCAATCGCCCTAGGGGACAGTGACTGCGCACTGCACAGTTCCAGGCAGCAGCGTTGCATCAATGAGGGTTGAGACTATGTAGTGCGTCGTTCATTTGAGGACCGGTGAACGAGAGTTGTTCGGTCGGGAGGATTTTCGGAAAAATGGCTAAGTGTGAGACGCAGGTGAACCTGTGAGGAACTTGAAATTGTGATCACACACTTAGCATATTTCAACAACATGACAAAATAGACCATTGAAACAACAAGAAAGATCATTACCCTCTGTGAGATTGTCTAGAACAAAAAGCGACAAGTGTGACACTTGAGATAGACCCTAGGATGACCGTGATGACACTTGTGCAATAATGCTTAAAACTTTGTGTATGAGTGTGACCGATGTTTACATAGCTAGGACAAATTGAACACACAAAGACAAACCTTCGAACTCACCAGAAAAGGACCACAAGTGTGATAAAACATGTTAGGGTATTCCGACACATAGGAAATAGTTAAGTACAACTTGGTCTAGTATAGAGTTAGGTATAGAGTTAGGTAAAGTGTGTTTCTTTACCGTTGTACATTTTGTAACTTACAATCCGACGGTCACGATATGTAGTGATCCGACGGTTCATTCTCTCCTTGGTATTACCGACACTTGATCCGTGGCTTGACACCCGATTGGTCCATGATTTCTATTTAAAGCGCATGGAGGGTCATTTGTAGGGTAATCCGTGCATGAGAGAAGCATATGTAAATTTTCATTCTTTTATTAATAAATTGCCTGAAGTGGTCGCGTTGGCTCAGGCCGTGGACTGTTTCCCTCTTTGAGGCTTTTAACCACGTCAAAATACTGGTGTATTGATCTGTGATCTGGTTGTGAGCGGTGTTCTGTCTGAGGAACTTACCCTGTAAATTCCTACAAAACACTCCAACATGCCAAAAGACAACAGTTGATCAAACAAGCAAAAGGGATGAAAAGACTCTGAGGAAGCTCATGAAATGAGCTTGAGTGTTTGCAACAATAAAGGGAAAGAACAAGGAAGGCTCCGAAAATTTTGAAGGGTGTTGCAACCACTACAACATAAGCATAGTATAAATTCATCAATCTCAAGCTCAAATTGCTACTCTCTATTACATGTGGTTCATAATTATTCTGGATGTTGTTCTTCAATGATAGTGAGAAAATCTATTTTCTCTGACACTCTTTTCTTCAATGATAGCAAGAGAATCTAGTTGCTCTGAAACTATTATAGTTTTAAGATGAAGATCAAAAGGAGTTGTTTGGAAATTTTGTACCTCGGCATTATAAGTGGGTTGAGTTACTTTATTTTTTAGGTTTGGAAATGGTTGTGTAGGTAGTTGAGTGAGAGCGGGTCTTCTAAATGGTTGTGGTTGAGGTTGAGGTTGTGGTGGAGGTGGATATTATGGATATCATAGAGTTTGGTATGGAGGATACTGAGGATATTCTGGATTTCTTTCATAATATCCTTCCCAACCTTGTTGCCAAGATTGGTTTTGGGGTTGAGATGGCCGAGGTTGCCAAAAAAAGGGTGTGTTCCAACTACTTTGAGATTCGTGTGCATAACCTTGAAATTATGAATTAGTATATTGCATCATGCGAGGTTGACTAGGCTGCCATGGTCTTCTTGGAGATGCATAACAGAGCTAATATTATGTTTGATTTACTGCATTGTCCTCCTAGTAAGCTTCCCTCAATCCTCGTAATGATGGGAAATTTTTAGTAGCATGTGATTCTGCACAGATACCACAAATTTCAACATTCTCTTCTTTATTATTTTGTATTCTTAACATAATATCTATTTTTTCACTTAGATTTCTACAAATTTCTATTTTAAAGTTATCTAGAAAATCACCAAGTTCAACTTGACTTACCGATCTTGATGTTGATTTATTTACTCTTTCCCTCCTAAATAAGAGCATTTTTAGTGAGTCAAATCCTAAATTATGCAATTTTCCCTCCTAAAATTATACATAAATCTCTCTATCGGATCCTCAAGCCTCTTTTCTTCTTTTTGATTCATTCTAAAAATTTCCTGTTTAAGGTAATGATATATACAATAGTCTTTATATTTTTATAGAGTTATCATTTACATATCATTCCATTATCTTATTGAATTAGTCCCAAAACTCATGAACCATTTAAGAGCTCTATCCTTCAATGTTGCCAGAAACAATCTAAATTGTTTAATGTTTAATAAGTATCCATGTTAGGTCCCTATACTACTAATTTAACCCTCTATTGTTATTAGTGCAACCCCCTTATTATATTGTTGTGCCCATATAGTCCCCATATTGTTATTATTGTGCCCTTACATTATTATTGTTATGTTAGCTCTGATTATATTATGACCCCTTAGACTCCTATATATAGAAAGGAGGTCTTGTCATTTGTATCATCCAAGAATTGTTCATTTGTGTAATGTAAAGGATGTTTCCCCATCGAAAAGGCTTATTTTGAAGGTGTTTATCTATATTTTCTATCTTTTTGTGAGCTGGTTTCATAACATTTGGTATTAGAGCTTTAGATTCTAGGGTTTTGCTACTCCAAACAAGTCAGCGTGGAATTTTCGCTATAACTTCTTTTATGCAAAGTTTCAGAAGATAAAAAAAAAAAAAAAAAAAAAAAAAAAAAAACCCATTTGAGACAAAATCGTTCTGAACTTTGGATCCAAATTTCATAGCTTTTCTCACTATATTTTCAGAGATATGATCTGAGGAAGTTAGGTTTTTGCAGACTCCCAAATTACATTCTAAACAGGTGACCTGGGAAAATCGTCATAACTTTTGTTCTGAGAATCAGATTGAAATTTCGTAAGAAGTTTTAGAAAGAGGACAGGCTGTAGTTTTCTGTATATCAGTTTCAGGTACTAAGGTTTAAACAGTGACACGTGGCACTTCGTACAAGTTCGCTCTACTGAACTAGTCTATAATCAGGTCACCGTGGGAGATTTGGCATAACACTTCCTTGGAGAATCTAATCTTGATCAGACTTGCAGGGTTAGAAAGAGGACTCAAAGTTAGAAATAGGACTTAAAGGGATACTGCAGGATGTGATTTCATATATCCGAGATCTGCAGTTACAAAGATACAACATATTCAATATCGAGATCTTACAAAGTGAAAAAAGGTGTGTAGTTTTTTTAAATTTTGCATAAGATTGGTTTGAAAAATTAGTTTGAAGGAATTCAAAGGGAATAGTGAAGAATTATTAGCATTAATTGATGCTCCGAAGAAATGAAATGGAAACACCTAGTAAGAAACCTGAAAGCTCTAGCATGACTCGTGAAGAAGAGGAAGAAATGCAACATGATATATCAAAATTACAAGACCAAGTACAACAAATTTCACTCTCACAAAAGGTAACTGAAGCCAAGATGAATGGTGTGGAATCTAATATAAATGGCATGCAAGTTAAGATGGATGGCATGGAAGCTAAGATGGATGGCATGGATGCTAAGATGAATGGGATGGACGCTAAGATGGAAGAATTGAAGATAAATTTGAATAAGTTGCTACAAGAAATGGTTACTAATGGTGAAAAGATAGTAAAGGAAACTCATGATGAGAACAAAAGAAATGTTAATCATGATTTCATAGACTCTAATGTTGGATTGAAGACCCACCATGTTCCAAAGATCGATATGAGGAAGTTTGATGGCAAGGATCCTGGAACATGGATACTACAGATGGAGCAATTTTTCAATCTCCATAATGTGAAAAACACACAAAAGGTACATATTGCAACTTTATATTTGGAACCAAATCAGTTTGTATGGTATTGATGGCTTTGCTGTCGTAAACAAATTTTCACTTGGACAATTTTTACGGAAGAAATGATAGCAGATTATGAGGATACAAAAAGCAACACCTTTTTTAGCTAATTGGTAAATCTCAAACAAAAAGGTTCAATGATGGAGCACATTGAGGACTTCCAAAAATTGAACATAAGGGTAAAAGATATTCCAGAGGAGCATAAGATTGATGTGTTCATAGGGACTTTAAAGGATAATATCCAACATGAGGTTCGCCTTTGGGAACTTGATTCATTGGAGAAGGCATTCAGGTTAGCAAGAAAAATGGAAAGTAAAATTATGGCAACCAGGAAGCCTGCCACTCACAACTATAAAGATGGAAGTGTTGTTTCTCCTAGCTTTCCACAACCTACAAGATTGACACCACAACAATTGGAAGAAAAAAGAGCAAAAGGGCTTTGTTACAGTTGTGATAGCAAATACACTAAAGGTCATAAGTGTGCTGAGAAGAAATTATTCTACATAGATTGTGAAAAGGAGGAAGAAAATGAACAAGAAACGTCAAAGGAGAGGATATATACCAGGAACAAACCCTAGATAAAGAATAAATGAATCCAACCATATCTTGTAATGCATTGGCTAGAATTACCACTCCTCAAACTATCAAGATAGAAGGACATATCAAGAAGAAAAAGGTAATAGCGTTGATTGATTTGGGAAGTACCCATAATTTTATTCATTGTAAGATAGCCAAGCAATTGAATTGCTTCCTATATCTAGCACCAGAGTGTCAAGTGATGGTTGCAAGTGGAGGAACCAGAAATTTCTCTGGAAAGTGCCATAATATCAAGCTATCCATGGGAGAATATGTATTGAATAGCCCAATGCTTTCCATTCCAATGGGTGGTGTTGATGTTGTACTAGGATTCCAATGGTTACAATTCTTGGGTACAATAGCTTTTAATTTTCAAGAACTTTTCATGAAATTTTGTGTAGAAGGAAAGGAAGTTGAATTAAGGGGTATTGCAGGGAAACCGGGAAAGACAATCAGCTCTAACGGTAGGACAAAGCTTATAAAGAAGGAACAACGAGGTGTAATTGCACAATTATGTTCGTTAGAGGTTACCACATCGAAATCATCTATTTCTCCATATCTCCAAAAAGTCTTGGACAACCATTCCAAGGTATTTGAGACTCCCAAAGGCCTCCCACCTATTCGTGACCATGATCATGCTATTCATTTGTTTCCAGGAAGTGTTCCTCCAAACATCAGGCCGTATAGATATCCCTATGCCCAAAAGAGTGAAATTGAACGTATGTTTGCAGAAATGCTAGAGGCTGGTATAATTCAACCTAGTCAAAGTTCTTTCTTTGCTCCAGTGGTATTGGTGCACAAGAAGGATGGATCATGGCGCATGTGTCTAGATTATAGGGAGCTCAACAAGATCACTATTAAAGATAAATTCCCATTCCTGTCATTGATGAATTATTGGATGAATTGAATGGATCAATTTACTTCACCAAGTTGGATCTTCATTTAGGATATCATCAAATCAGAATGAAGGCTGAAGACATTTGGAAAACAGCATTTAGAACTCATGAGGGTCATTATGAATTTTTGGTCATGCCTTTTGGCCTTACCAATGCACCTTCTACATTTCAAGGTTCGATGAATTCCATTTTCAAACCCTTCCTTAGAAAATTTGTGTTAGTATTTTTTGATGATATATTAATCTACAAAAAGTCTTGGAAGGATCATGTTCAACATGTTGATAGGGTGCTCAAACTATTGGAGGAGAAATAATTATATGCAAAAATCTCCAAATGTTTCTTTGGAGTACAAGAGGTGGAATGTCTAGGTCATATTGTATCTCATGAAGGTGTTAAGGTAGACCCTAGAAAAGTTAAAGCCATTAAGGAATGGAAAATCCCCACATTCATAAAGCATCTGCGAGGATTTCTCGGGTTGACTGGGTATTATCACAAGTTTGTTAAGAATTATGGGAGAATAGAAGCACCTCTAACAACATTATTGAAGAAAGATGCATTTTCATGGACTCCAGAAGCAACAAAGGCCTTCGAACATCTTAAAGAGGCAATGTGCCAAGCACCGATCTTAGCTATGTCGAACTTCACAAAAACCTTTATTGTGGAATGTGATGCTTCAAGAAATGGAATTGGTGTTGTTTTAATGCAAGATGAAAGACTCATTTCTTTTGAAAGCCATCCAATAAAACGAAAGATTTACACAAAGCTATTTATGAGAAGGAAATGTTGGAAATACTACATGCACTTAAGAAATGGCGACCCTACCTAATGGGAAGACACTTCAAGGTAAAAACGGATCATGATAGTCTTAAATACCTTTTAGAACAAAGATTATCTCCAGAAGAACAGAAAAAATGGTTCACAAATATGTTAGGTCATGACTTTGAAATCATCTACAAAAAAGGGAAGCAAAATGTTGTTGCAAATGCACTCTCAAGAAAGCTATACTATGAGAAGGAAATGAATGGAAGAATGATGAAGAAGTGTGGCCACTCATTCAAAAGTTGCAGAAGATCCCAGTTCAAATAGAATTACCAGAACTTGACGAGGAAGGAAAAATCATATTGGAACCTAAAGCAGTCATAGAAACAAGAAATCGACAGGTACGAAATCGATCAATTTCAGAGTATCTCATCAAGTGGAAGAACTTACCCGCTGAAGATTCCACATGGGAGGATGATAATTTTCTACGTAAGCATCCAGAACTACTCAAGCGTTGAAGACAACACTTTTTTAAGGAGAGGGGCATGTTAGGTCCCTATTACTAGTTTAACCCATTATTGTTATTAGTACAACCCCCTTATTATATTGTTGTGCCCATGTAGTCCCCATATTGTTATTATTGTGCCCTTACATTATTACTATTATGTCGGCTTTGATTATATTATGACCCCTTAGACTCTTATATATAGAATGGATGCCTTGTCATTTGTATCATCCAAGAATTGTACATTTGTGTAATGTAAAGGAGGTTGCCCCTCGAAGAGACTTATTTTGAAGGCATTTATCTATCTTTTCTATCTTTTTGTGAGTTGGTTTTATAACAATCCATGAGTTCTACAAAGTATTTCAGATTCAAATAGAAAGGTTTATGAATCTTCTAACCTCATACCATGGCATTTGGGAAGAAAAGATGGAGGGATGTTCTTCATATGAACGTTGATATCAAAATAGAAAATCCAAGAGTATTTTCCTCATTGTCATCATCTCCATCCATTTATTCTACATTCTCTGCCACCTCTTCTTCTTCCACCTACAAAAGTGGATGGTAATGTGGTTCTTACTACAACATGTGATCAAGTGGGGGGGTTATGGTATTGAAGAAATATTTTCTTTTGTTTTTATAATTTTTTTTGAATGAGAATGCTTATGCAATGCAATTTCTATTTTTGAAATAAAATATGTCTAATGCAAAAAAAAAAATGTTGAAAGTAAAAGAAATGAATCAACTAGGGAAGAAAACAATGCATACTTGACACCTCCTGGGAAACGATGCTAGAAAGTGATGAGCCCCAATATTGTAATAAGGATGTTGCAACTCCCAAGGAAACCAACTTTAGTTATCAACCTTGTAGAAATTTAATGTGTAGATATGAAATTGCTCGTGTAATTTACAAAAACACAAGACTCATATCTACTCTACTCATCTACAGAATTCAATTCACGATTACAAGCTCAAATCATAAACATGAACAAATATTTAACACACATACACAAATATTTATCTATGGGAAAGCACCTACTCAAAACCCCTTCCTATATGTATTGTATTAATCAAAAAATATGGATGAATACATATGCTTGCTCAAGCCCGAGCACAACCTCCAAGTGTATTGTTTATCCCTCTATCTAACTGACTAACTCTAGCCAATACTTAGAAAATTTTCCCGCCCTCCAAGCTCTTATTTCCTTGTGTTGTTCCTTGAGGAATTAGGGCCCTATTAATTAGGAAATTCCTCCATTGGATTGCGCAGTTCCTTTAGGCTCATCCTCTAACTGCATGCACCACCTGTACATTTCAGAATAGACTACAACTAATAGTACACTCCCTTGGAACCTCCACCTCAACTATGTAACTCATATTATCTGCATGCAACCATTATTTTGGGTTTATTTATTAATTAACTGGGTGATCACTAAGTGTGACTGAAGTCACACTGCACAACTTGACCTTCCACTAGTTCCTCTAATAGTTAGAACTAGTTTAATTGAAAATAACTCAATTTAACTGAATTAGATTGCTAGAAATTAGCAGTCACTCATGCTCAACTAAACTCAAGTATTCCAACTCGAATTATCTAAGCTAAATGGGTGACACAAGCCATGTCACTCAAGTTAACTCATCCAAGTTGTTAGTTGAAATGGAAATTCATTTTTTCTCTAGTTTGAACAAGGAAAATCAAACTGAGATTTTTTTTGTTGCATTTTAAACACTCCCTTTCAACAAGAAAGGGATTGTCAGATACCCCAATCTTGCGTTTATGGAACTTGAATTTTCCCCTTTGACAAAGCCTTTGTCAAAATATATTCATCTTGTTCCTCTGATGGAATGTAATCAAGTAACGTGATCTGCCTCTGCACACAATCTCGTACATGGTGATACCAGATATCTATATTCTTGGATCGATCGTGAAAGGTTGGATTTTCAACGAGCTTGATGCAACTCTAATTATCACAGTAGGATCCATCATCTGACCAAATAGTCCCACAAGAATCTTTCTCCTCCAGATCACCTCACATGTTGCTTGACTTGCAGCCATGTATTCTGCTTCTGCTGAGCAGAGTGTCATTGATCTTTGCTTCTTGTTGTAACAGGAAACCGCTTCGGACCCAACATTGAAAATTCCTCCTAATGTACTCTTCCTGTCTGATGGGATCCCTACCCAAATCTGTGGATCCACAAAGCTTGTCTCCCTCCATTTATTTCTTCCATACTCCAATTGGGTGGTGCCTCCAAGGAACCTTAGAACATGCTTAGCTTCCCTCAAAAACAATTTGGTTGGCCTAAAAATAACTTGACTAAGTTGGCTGACTTCATGGCACATATTTTCTCATGTGTTCACCAAATACATTAGGGAACCCATAAGTTGTCAATAGATGGTAGCCTCCACTACTTCACCTGAAGTAGCATCCTCTTTTCTCCAACTCGTGGCTAGAGGTGTCTCCATGGGTTTGCTACTCTCCATGTGAAACTTCTTCAGCATCTCATTTGCATACTTTCCTTGAGAGACCAAAACTTCCCCATCTCCTTGCCATACTTCCAATCCAAGGAAGTAGTCCATGAGTCCCATGTCCTTCATTTAAAATTCTCTTACAACATCCTCCTTGCAAGGTTTGATCTGTTAGTGTCTGTATCTTCATCTCTCCATCAGTGATCAAAATACTCTTGTTGCATTGCATTTTAGGTGTCTCATCCGATCATCTGCATTCCATTAGGATAATGGATCGTCTGATGGTAGTGGCATATTATCAATTTTCCCTCATGGTATTTCCCTGCTTGCCCATTTTCATACATTCTGGTCATTTACAGTGATTTTTTATCTTTACATCTGCAAAAGTCATTTTTAGGGTTTTAGGTCTCATTAGCTCTAGGGTTTTGTCATTAAAGTCTTGCAAAAGCTCAATAATGGTCAGCAAGCACATTAGGAGGTCAAATAAAGTCTCAGCAACAAAAATTTCAATAATCACATGCAGAGTGATTGATTTTTCCTCAAAACCCTGTTTTGAGGAAAAACAGAGTTTTTATGTTTTATGTACAAAATTTCATGTAATTTCATTTTTCCTATATGTAATAATTCTGAGATGCAGCCCTGGTTACTTTACCAAGCTCCCACACTCCAGCTCCTGCAAAAGAGTCAAAATTTCAAAGCATTTAGTCCAACAAAGGAAAAAAAGCAAGTCAAACTGCCAAAACAGAGTTTTAATAAGCAAGTGAAATCCAAACATTACAAAGTGGGTTTTTATAAGTGAAAAATTAAATTGGTGGGTATATAAAGTCTTTTTCATATTGAAGAAGTTCATTTGTGTCCAAAGAGTGAATGAGAACAAGAGCCAAGTCATTTCGAGCCTAAGGAGTGAATTTGCAACCAAACTGTGAAGATTTTGAGGCGCGGCGCACGAAACGCAGGTTTTACACTGGAATTATAACTGGCGTGACGCACTAGTGAGGCATGGCGCACCTGTTAGTGGGCGTGGCGCACCTGCCTTCAAAGCCCGAAATTCATCCAAATCTTTCCTCCAAAGCTTCAAACTTGCAAATTCCTCTTTCCAAGTAAGTCAAACATCTCCATATTGCCATTGCAAGGGTTTTCATCAGTGTTTATGGTGTTTCAATAGGTAAAAAACAAAACCCCAGTTCCTTGCACAGTTGTAGGAGAAGGTTGCCTAGGGTTTGCAAAATTACAGTTTTTGTTGTCTAATTCCCATCCTACCATTTTCACATCCCCTCACTACAATTTCATTCACCTCTTTTCTCCTTCCCTCTTTCACTTACACTTACCTATCCCCAAAACTGAAAACCCTAATCCCTAATCCCACTACTCCCTAACCCTAATTGATATCCCAAAACCCTAAACATTATTCCCCAAACCCCTCCACTCCCAAAAACCCTACAATCAGCATCCCAACCCCTCATTCACAGTCCCTATCATCAAATCCCTACCATTTAGCAGCAAATACCTATTGTCTCTATAAAATCTCTTCATACTCATCTAAGAAACATCAAACAATGGAAAACATGGAGTCAGATTCATCTTATGACAGAAATGAGGAAACAATAAGTGACTCCTCCAAAGAAATTCATGCACCAAGGAGACCTCACAAGAGTGGAAAACATATCCGGGAGGAGCCCACTACACTTACTGAGTTTTTGGCTTGCCCTCTTGCTGTAGCATGCTTCAAACATCAATCTTGCTATCAATTTTGTGAGATGGTGGAAAGAGTCAAATACCACCATGAACTTGCCAGACTTTTTGTGCTCCATCTTCACAATGGCCAGGTCAATTTGGCAGGTGTGACATTCACTTTGACACCAGAGATAATAGCTCAAGCAACCGACATTCTGAATGTGGGTGAAAAGTGGAACAAGGGACAGCTGGTGGACACAGATCATTATGAGCCTTATATCAAGGCTGGTTCTCAGAGGCATATCAGTAGGGTCTTCCCTTTCAGGACGCATATGCTCCCCTTATGAAACTCATAATCAAATATTTCAGCTGTGAAGGAAGATTTTCTCGCCTATAAACCTATCATATCAGATTGTTGATGCATTTTACTAGGGTGAGGATGATGAACATCCCCTATTTCATATGCCAGAATATTGAGAAAATGACCACATTGGTGCAAAGGAAACCTCCTCATCAGCAGTATAACAACATCTATCACTTTGCATTGATCAAGATTGTGGTTTTGCATCAACTTAGTTTACTGAATGTTTCATGGGAGGATTTCATTTCACATGAGGTATTCACAAGCTCTCAAGTGCCCCCATCAGTTTTTCATGAGGCAGGAGAGCCTTCACATCAGCAAGAGGTGCATGAGACTCAAACCACCAATGTGCCAGTGTTCGTCACTTACCAAAAAAGCACAAGGAGGTTGTTTGTAGCAGCAAACGAGTACTATCTCCACCTGGGGTGGAAGGGATCTCGTTTCCTTCAACAGCAAAGTAGGTACAGGACAAAGGTAAACAGCCATTGCATGATGAGGGACCTTCTGAAGGTCAAGAGAGAGATTTCATTCTCATTCAGGATGATGACACTGATTTGGGCTCCCAAAGCTCAAAGTTCAAGGAGATCATCCAGGAAAAACAAGCTGACATTCATGAATTATCTCTTAACCTGGAAAGAGCTAAGTGGATCATAAACTACCTTGAGCAAAGGAACAAGCAATTGGAGGAAAAACAACAAATCTTGGAGCTGCAAGTCATTAAAGAAAACCAGCAAAAGTCCAAGAGGGAAAAGGGCAAGTTAATTGAGCAAAGGGACAGTGACCGGGAATATGTGTTGGAAAGGGTGAATATGCACTTGGAGAAGCTGCTTGAGAAAGCCAATAAGGAGAAAAACATGTTGCGACCCATGGCCTGTCATTATTTGGCAAGAAACAAGATTTGCAAAGTGAGAATAAGGACCTTGAAGGCCAAGTTGAGGAAAGCTTTGAGGAAGAGGAAAGAGCAAGACAAGCTCAAGATTTTGGCTAAGGCTTCCTTAGCCCAACATAGCACTTGATGCAGGACACTCAGCCCAAATTTCAAGAAATTTGGGATACTTTTTGTCAATTTTGAATTTTTGGAGCAAAACACAAATTTTTCTGCCTGGTGCGCCGCACCACCTGGCGCTCGCTTTTGCTAGGGACCTCCTTTGGAGGAAAACTCAGCATTTCTAGATTCCTCATGCAAAAATATGAATGCCCACAAATGGCCAAGAAATTTTGTCAAGTTTTGAGCTTCCAAAAGGGTCAAAAACACCTTAAAAATGCCCTTTCTGCCCCTTTTTGGCCACACAGGAAGCAGTGTTGGGAGAACTCACTTTTGGAGGGGAAAATAGACACTAAATTTAGAAATTCCACCTGTTCTGGAAAGTAGACAAATAGACCTTTCCAACAAGCCCACTTGGAGAAAATTTGGTGCACGAGAAGGCCTCCAAAATTAGCTGCAAAAATGCGTTATGCACAGGGACAGTGGCGCGGCGCACAGGATGGAAAATTGATTTTTTTTGCCAAAAAACTCTGTTTTTCGCCTAGTTTTTTCTCAGTTTGACTTTTCTCTTTCTTTGGTCAAACTCATGATGTAAATTGATGTAACTTGATGGACTTTGATGTAAAAATGTTGAAAATTCACTCATGGAGGTAGATACATCATGAAAAGGTAGTTTTGAACTGAATGAATCAGTTTCCTAGGTTTTAGAGGCAAGTTGTTCCACTGCCTACTTTTCAGTTCTTAGTTTAGATCTTGTTGAAACAGCTCCTAAACTCATGAATTCGACCCCTAAAGCTTAGCATGAGTTGTTTTTTGCCTATATCTAGTAGTTTTTCAGTCATTTGTAAAGGTTGGACTCTTGTGAATGCTTTGAGCATTATTGTACATTCATTTCTGTAGTTTGGCAAAGGAATAGACCAAGGTTTGCAGTATTTTGTGGGATTCTTGTGGTAACTTGATTTGGTATTGTTTTTCCTTCTGTAATTCAAGTTTACATGTGTTTATGTATGCCATCATCTCTTTCTATTCAGCTTAACTAAATGAATCAAGGATATAGGTAGAATTCATTGGTGTTGCAGTGCTCTACCTAGGGTTTGTTTAGTTATTTATGTTTTCAGCAGTTTGAAGAGGATCCCTAAGACTTTCATGCCCTCTCAAACTCCTCACCAGTCTTAAGGCTCTCCATCTCACTCAATTTCAAAGTACCAAACCATTTTCCTACCTCGCCCCACAGAAACCTTTGCAAGACTATGTCCATTCCCCGGACCCAAAACTGTCTTTCACATTTGAGCCAGCAAACCAACATTAAATTAAATCAAACTCCTTTGAGCATATACCTAGCCTAAAATTAGTCTTTATATTAGTCATCTCAAGCTTTATTGATCATATTTTCCTGAGATTGACAAGGAGAGAGCCCTCTCCCGACCTGACAGGGCTAGCTACCACATTAAGCATGGTTTGATGTTACCCTAGATCCTACCTTTCTCAGCCTGAGGTAGATTTAGGCCCTAACATATTGGCGACTCCATTGGGGAAAAGTTTTTTGTTTGCTTTGTAGACAATAGGCGGAGCTTGAAGTTAGCCAGGTAGCCTTCGAACTGCTCTTGCTCTGCAAGTGCATAGTATATGAATGTTGCTTCAGTCAATCTCCGGTTTAGTTTATGAACTGAACATCTGGTTTCCTCAGCAAAATGTAATCAAGTTCAGATCTGATTGTTGATGGTGAATAGTGATCAGACACCGGAAGGCTGAAATCATTCACCTGGCGACTCACGTGTCGAAAAATCCCAAGGTTCAGACTTTTTATGGCGACTCTACTCTTCAAGAACCAGTAGCTTGAAGAATTTTTGGTGAATTCATTGTTATCAAAATGGTTTCGCTCGATCGAAGGTATTCTCCCATGAGCCGAGATCACATTCCAGGTTTCCCAAATAAAATTCCGAAGGTAGATTGGCAAAGGAATTTGCCTATGTTTAAAGATGATGATAGGAATGATGCTGCTTTACATCTGGTTAGATTTCACATACATATTCGCAAGTTGAAGGTTGATTTTCCTGAAGATTGCTTGATGAATATATTCATGGCCACTCTAGAAGGTGAAGCCCGATCTTGGTATGAAAGTTTGCCGCCTGCTTGTATTTACTGTTTAAAGAATTTTCATGCCATGTTCTTTGCAAGGTATAAAGAATCTTATCCATCATTAAATTTAGTTCAGAACTGTTGCAAACATGTTTATAGTTTTATATAAAATCTTGAGAAAGTGTATGAAGATGATGACTTCATGGATGATAAGATCATGGAAGCCTTGTATGAAAATCCATTTCAACAGCATAAAGAGGATACTTATCAAGATGCACAGGAAACTTTGCCGCTGGATCAAGATCTTAGTACAGTGGAAAAATGATGAAAGAGAAGGTTTTATTTAATATCTATCCATAGAAGAAAATAGTATAAAAGAAATTCAAGTTTCAATCTCAGATTATGATAAAATCATGTTGGCTATTTCAGATCTAGATTCAGATCGTGATGATCAAGAGTACCTTATTCTGAATCCCATGAAGGAGAGCTCTGCTGTTGAGATCATCTGGAATGAAGAAGACAAAGTTATTGTTCCAAGTGCTCTCATGTCATTAGAACAAAGCCTTAATGAGGAGGTAATCCAGTCATTTTATGAAAAACAAGATGAGCTCTTTGTTCAAGTAAGTGAAAAATCTTCTTTCGATAACTCAGTGGTAAATGATAATTTGATTGCCATGTCATATGAAGATGATCTACAATGTTTTCAAATTTCAGAAGATCAGGGAATTGAGGACTATCAGTCAGGTTTTTCATGTTTTGAAATGTTATTTCAAGAAGATAATGATCGCTTGAGCAAACGAAAACAAAAAGTATTATCTCCTCTGTCTGAAGATGAGATAGATCAATTTCTGAAAGGTCAGGTTACAACCCAAGCTCATGTAGGTTTGTAGTGTGCACATGGTCAAGAAGGTGTTGGTGAAACTTCTTCCACTTTTGAAAATGATAACAATCTTGAAATTAGCTTTATAGATCAGCGAATAGATAATGTTTTCCTTCATGAAAATGATAAGGTTGTCATGTTTGATAATCTTGAAGAATGTTTTCAATTTAAGAAAGGCTTAGATTATGACATTGAGGAGTATGAGCCTGAGAGAGACAATATGCCAGAATTTCTCATGGTCAAGGAATTTACAACTAACACTCAGATGGCAGAAGCTTATACCTCTCTGTGCCTTCCTATCACTCAACAACCAGTTGTTCTTTCAAATCAGAATGAAGGGAGTGCTTGTACTTTTGCTGCTGGATCTCAAGACAAGCTAGTGCTTTAGGATTTTCAAGATCCTTTCGGCATTCTTTTGCAAGCAACAGAGAAGATGAATGTTGCCTAGTTCGTTAGCATAAGCCTTGGTTTCAATTGTTATTGCGAATTGCCTACATGTACATCGTTCTACCTACTCGGTGAAAGTGAGAGCAGGATTTCAATTAGTAGCCATCTGCTGGATTGGTTACATTGGAAGGCTCATTTCACATGATTGTACATTTTTTATCAGTAGGCAGGTGGTTGTCATCATGATTTGAAGCCCTCAAGTCTCAATGGTCTACTACCCTTAAAAAGCTTTGTAAATACTTATTTTAGCTGAGTGTCTAGTTTCAGCTTTTGAGTGTCTTGTTTCAGTTTTCAGTCTGTTTTGAGCCAGTTTTCAGTCTTTATAATTGAGTCAGTTTTGAGTCAACATATTGGTTTTGGTTTGTCAAAGTTATTGACTCCATAGCCCAATGGAAGAAGGCATTGTCTGCTTTCCAAAGGTCGGTAATTCTTGGCACCTCCAAGGAGCTACCATCCCCATTGGAGCCAATGTTAGTGTCGGTATCTTCATCCCTCCATCAGTGATCAAAATACTCTTGTTGCATTGCATTTTAGGTGTCTCATCCGATCATCTGCATTCCATTAGGATCATGGATCATCTGATGGTAGTGGCATATTATCAATTTTCCCTCATGGTCTTTACCTGCTGGCCCATTTTCATACATTCAAGTCATTTGCAGTCATTTTTTTGTCTTTACATCTGCAAAAGTCATTTTTAGGGTTTTAGGTCTCATTAGGTCTAGGGTTTTGTCATTAAAGTCTTGCAAAAGCTCAATAATGGTCAACAGGCACATGAGGAGGTCAAATAAAGTCTCAGCAACAAAAATTTCAATAATCACATGCTCAGTGATTGATTTTTCCTCAAAACCCTGTTTTGAGGAAAAACAAAGTTTTTATGTTTTATGTACAAAATTTCATGTAATTTCATTTTTCCTATATGTAATAATTCCGAGATGCAACCCTGGTTACTTTGCCAAGCTCCTACACTCTAGCTTCTGCAAAAGAGTCAAAATTTCAAAGCGTTTAGTCCAACAAAGGCAAAAAAGCAAGTCAAACTGCCAAAACAGAGTTTTAAAAAGCAAGTGAAATCCAAACATTACAAAGTGGGTTTTTATAAGTGAAAAATTAAATTGGTGGGTATATAAAGTCTTTTTCATATTGAAGAAGTTCATTTATGTCCAAAGAGTAAATAAGAACAAGAGCCAAGTCGTTTCGAGCCTAAGGAGCGAATTTGCAACCAAACTGTGAAAACTTTGAGGCACGATGCATCTGGGTCAAGGCGCGGCGCACCTGGCCAGCGTGGAGCACATAGTGCAGGTTTTGCACTGGAATTATAACTCGCGTAGCGCACCTGCCTTCAAAGCCCGAAATTCATTCAAATCCTTCCTCTAAAGCTTCAAACTTGCAAATTCCTCTTTCCAAGTAAGTCAAACATCTCCATATTGCCATTGCAAGGGTTTTCATCATTGTTTATGGTGTTTCAATATGTAAAAAACAAAACCCTAGTTCCTTGCACAGTTGTATTGAGAAAGTTGCCTAGGGTTTGCAAAATTACAGTTTTTGTTGTCTATTCCTATCCTACCATTTTCACATCCCCTCATTACAATTTCATTTACCTCTTTTCTCCTTCCCTCTTTCACTTACACTTACCTATCCCCCCTATCCCCAAAAATGAAAACCCTAATCCCTAATCCCACTACTTCCAAACCCTAATTGATATCCCAAAACCCTAAACATTATTCCCCAAACCCTTCCATTCCCAAAAACTCCACAAGCAGCATCCCAACCCCTCATTCACAGTCCCTATCATCAAATCCCTATCATTTAGCAGCAAATACCTATTGTCTCTACAAAATCTCTTCATACTCATCTAAGAAACATCAAACAATGGAAAACATGGAGTCAAGTTCATCTTATGACAGAAATGAGGAAACAGTAAGTGACTCCAAAGAAATTCATGCACCAAGGAGACCTCACAAGAGTGGAAAACATATCCGGGAGGAGCCCACTACACTTACTGAGTTGTTGGCTTGCCCTCTTGCTGTAGCATGCTTCAAACATCAATCTTGCAACCAATTTTGTGAGATGGTGGAAAGAGTCAAATACCACCATGAACTTGCCAGACTTTTTGTGCTCCGTCTTCACAATGGCCAGGTCAATTTGGCAGTTGTGACATTCACTTTGACACCAAAGACAATAGCTCAAGCAACTGGCATTCCGAATGTGGGTGAACAGTGGAACAAGGGACAGCTGGTGGACAAAGATCATTATGAGCCTTATATCAAGGCTAGTTTTCAGAGGCATATCAGTAGGGTCTTCCCTTTCAGGTACCTACAAGACACATATGCTCCCCTTATGAAACTCATAATCAAATATTTCAGCGGTGAAGGTAGATTTTCTTGCATATACACCTATCATATCATATTGTTGATGCATTTTACTAGGGTGAGGATGATGAACATCCCATATTTCATATGCCAGAATATTGAGAAAATGACCACATTGGTGCAAAGGAAACCTCCTCATCAGCAATATAACAACATCTATCACTTTGCATTGATCAAGATTGTGGTTTTGCATCAGCTTAGTTTACTGAATGTTTCATGGGAGGATTTCATTTCACATGAGGTATTCACAAGCTCTCAAGTGCCCCCATCAGTTTTTCAAGAGGCAGGATAGCCTTCACATTAGTAAGAGGTGCATGAGACTCAAACCACCAATGTGCCAGTGTTTGTCATTTAGCAAAAACGCACAAGGAGGTTGTTTGCAGCAGCAAACGAGTACCATCTCCACCCGGGGTGGCAGGGGTCTCGTTTCCTTCAATAGCAAAGCAAGTATAGGACAAAGGTAAACAACCATTGCATGATGAGGGACCTTCTAAAGGTCAAGAGAGATATTTCATTCTCATTCAGGATGATGACACTGATTTGGGCTCCCAAAGCTCAAAGCTCAAGGAGATCATCCAGGAACAACAAGTTGACATTCATGACTTATCTCTTAACCTGGAAAGAGCTAAGTGGATCATAAACTACCTTGAGCAAAGGAACAAGCAATTGGAGGAAAAACAAGAAATCTTGGAGCTGCAAGTGATTAAAGAAAACCGACAAAAGTCCAAGAGGGCAAAGGGCAAGTTAATTGAGTAAAGGGACAGTGACCGGGAATATGTGTTGGAAAGGGTGAATATGCACTTGGAGAAGCTGCTTGAGAAAGCTAATAAGGAGAAAAACATGTTGCGGCACATGGCCTATCACTATTTGGCAAGAAACAAGATTTGCAAAGTGAGAATAAGGACCTTGAGTGCCAAGTTGAGGAAAGTTTTGAGGAAGAGGAAAGAGAAAGACAAGCTCAAGATTTTGGCTAAGGCTTCCTTAGCCCAACATAGCACTTGATGCAAGACACTCAGCCCAAATTTCAAGAAATTTGGGATACTTTTTGTCAATTTTGAATTTTTGGAGCAAAACACAGATTTTTCTGCCTGGTGCGTCGCGCCACCTGGCGCTCGCTTTTGCTAGGGACCTCCTTTGGAGGAAAACTCAGCATTTTTGGATTCCTCATGCAAAAATATGAATGCCCACAAATGGCCAAGAAATTTTGTCAAGTTTTGAGCTTCCAAAAGGGTCAAAAACACCTCAAAAATGCCCTTTTTGCCCCTTTTTGGCCACACAAGAAGCAGTGTTGGGAGAACTCACTTTTGGAGGGGAAAATGGACACCAAATTTAGAAATTCCACCTGTTCTGGAAAGTAGACAGATAGAACTTTCCAACAAGCCCACTTGGAGCAAATTTGGTGCATGGGAAGGCCTCCAAAATCAGCTACAAAAAGGCACTACGCACAGGGACAGTGGCGTGGCACACAGGATGGAAAATTGATTTTTTTTGCCCAAAAAACTATGTTTTTCGCCTAGTTTTTTCTCAGTTTGACTTTTCTCTCTCTCTAGTCAAAATCATGATGTAAATTGATGTAACTTGATGGACTTTGATGTAAAAATTTTGAAAATTAACTCATGGAGGTAGATACATCATGAAAAGGTAGTTTTGAACTGAATGAATCAGTTTCCTAGGTTTTAGAGCCAAGTTGTTCCACTGCCTACTTTTCAGTCCTTAGTTTAGATCTTGTTGAAACAGCTCCTAAACTCATGAATTCGACCCCTAAAGCCTAGCATGAGTTTTTTTTTGCCTATATCTAGTAGTTTTTCAGTCATTTGAAAAGGTTGGACTCTTGTGAATGCTTTGAGCATTATTGTACATTCATTTCTGTAGTTTGGCAAAGGAATAGACCAGGGTTTGCAACATTTTGTGGGATTCTTGTGGTAACTTGATTTGGTATTGTTTTTCCTTCTGTAATTCAAGTTTACATTTGTTTATGTATGCCATCATCTCTTTCTATTCAGCTTAACTAAATGAATCAAGGATATAGGTAGAATTCATTGGTGTTGCAGTGCTCTACCTAGGGTTTGTTTAGTTATTTATGTTTTCAGCAGTTTGAAGAGGATCCCTGAGACTTTCATGCCCTCTCCAACTCCTTACCAGCCTTAAGACTCTCCATCTCACTCAATTTCAAAGTACTAAACCATTTTCCTACCTCGCCCCACAGAAACCTCTGCAAGACTGTGTCCATTCCCCGGACCCAAATCTGCCTTTCACATTTGAGCCAGCAAACCAACATTAAATTCAATCAAACTCCTCTGAGCATATACCTAGCCTAAAATTAGTCTTTATATCAGTCATCTCAAGCTTTATTGATCATATTTTCCTAAGATTGACAAGGAGAGAGCCCTCTCCCGACCTGGTAGGGCTAGCTACCAGGTTAAGCGTGGTTTGATGTTACCCTAGATCCTGCCTTTCTCAGCCTAAGGTAGATTTAGGCCCTAACATATTGGCGACTCTGCTGGGGAAAAATTTTGTTGTTTGCTTTGTAGACTACAAACAGAGCCTGAAGTTAGCCAGGTAGCCTTCGAACTACTCTTGCTCTGCAAGTGCATAGTAGATGGATGTTGCTTCAGTCAATCTCTGGTTTACTTTATGAACTGAACATCTGGTTTCCTCAGCAAAATGTAATCAAGTTCAGATCTGATTGTTGATGGTGAACAATGATCAGACACTGGAAGGCTGAAATCGTTCACCTGCCGACTCTAGTTTCGAAAAATCCCAAGGTTCAGAATTTTTATGGCAACTCTACTCTTCAAGAACCAGTAGCCTGAAGAATTTCTTGGTGAATTCATTGTTATCAAAATGGTTTCGCTCGATCGAAGGTATGCTCCCATGAGCCGAGATCACATTCCAGGTTTCCCAAATAAAATTCTGAAGGTAGATTGATAAAGGAATTTGCCTATGTTTAAAGATGATGATAGGAATGATGCTGCTTTACATCTGGTTAGATTTCACACACATATTCGCAAGTTGAAGGTTGATTTTCCTGAAGATTGCTTGATGAATATATTCATGGCCACTCTGGAAGGTGAAGCCCGATCTTGGTATGAAAGTTTGCCACCTGCTTGTATTTACTGTTTAAAGGATTTTCATGCCATGTTCTTTGCAAGGTATAAAGAATCTTATCCATCATTAAATTTAGTTCAGAACTTTTGCAAACATGTTTATAGTTTTAGAGAAAATCTTGAGAAAGTGTATGAAGATGATAACTTCATGGATGATGAGATCATGGAAGCCTTGTATGAAAATCCAGTTCAGCAGCATAAAGAGGATACTTATCAAGATGCACAAGAAACTTTGTAGTTGGATCAAGATCTTAGTACAGTGGAAAATGATGAAAGAGAACGTTTTATTTCATATATGTCCATAGAAGAAAACAACATGCAGGAAAGTCAAGTTTCAATCTCAGGTTGTGATAAAATCAGGTTGGCTATTTCAGATCTAGATTCAGATCGTGATGATCAAGAGTACCTTATTCTGAATCCCATGAAGGAGAGTTGTGTTGTTGAGATCATCTAGAATGAAGAAGACAAAGTTATTGATCCAAGTGTTCTCATTTCATTAGAACAAAGCCTTCATGAGGAGGTTATCCAGTCATTTTATGAAAAACAAGATGAGCTCTTTGTTCAAGTAAGTGAAAAATCTTCTTTCGATAACTCAGTGGTAAATGATAATTTGATTGCCATGTCATATGAAGATGATCTACAATGTTTTCAAATTTCAGAAGATCAGGGAATTGAGGACTGTCAGTCAGGTTTTTCATGTTTTGAAATGTTATTTCAAGAAGATAATGATCGCTTGAGCAAACGAAAACAAAAAGTATTATCTCCTCTGTCTGAAGATGAGATAGATCAACTTCTAAAAGGTCAGGTTACAACCCAAGCTAATGCAGGTCTGCAGTGTGCACATGGTCAAGAAGGTGTTGGTGAAACTTCTTCCACTTTTGAAAATGATGACAGTCTTGAAATTAGCTTTATAGATCAGCGAATAGATAATGTTTTCCTTCATGAAAATGATAAGGCTGTCATGTTTGATAATCTTGAAGAATGTTTTCTGTTTAAGAAAGGCTTAGATTATGACATTGAGGAGTACGAGCCTGAGAGAGACAATATGCCAGAATTTCTCATGGTCAAGGAATTTACAGCTAACACTCAGATGGCAGAAGCTTTTACCTCTCTGTGCCTTCCTATCACTCAGCACCCAGTTGTTCTTTCAAATCAGAATGAATGGAGTACTTGTACTTTTGCTGCTGGATCTCAAGACAAGCTAGTGCTTCAAGATTTTCAAGATCCTTTCGGCATTCTTTTGCAAGCAAAAGAGAAGATGAATGTTGCCTGGTTCATTAACATAAGCCTTTGTTTCAGTTGTTATTGCGAGTTGCCTGCATGTACATCGTTCTACCTGCTCGGTGAAAGTGAGAGTAGGATTTCAGTCAGTAGCCATCTGCTGGATTGGTTACATTGGTAGGCTCATTTCACATGATTGTACATTTTTTATCAGTAGGCAGGTGGTTGTCATCATGATTTGAATCCCTCAAGTCTCGATGGTCTACTGCCCTTAAAAAACTTTGTAAATACTTGTTTCAGCTGAGTGTCTAGTTTCAGCTTTTGAGTGTCTTGTTTTAGTTTTCGGTCTGTTTTGAGCCAATTTTAAGTCTTTATAATTGAGTCAGTTTTGAGTCAACATATTGGTTTTGGTTTGTCGAAGTTATTGACTCCATAGCCCAATGGAAGAAGGCATTGTCTACTTTCCAGAGGTTGGTAATTCTTGGCACCTCCAAGGAGCTACCATCCCCATTGGAGCCGATGTTAGTGTCGGTATCTTCATCCCTCCATCAATGATCAAAATACTCTTGTTGCATTGCATTTTAGGTGTCTCATCCGATCATCTTCATTCCATTAGGATCATGGATTGTCTGATGGTAGTGGCATATTATCAATTTTCCCTCATGGTCTTTACCTGCTAGCCCATTTTCATACATTCAGGTCATTTGCAGTCATTTTTTATCTTTACATCTGCAAAAGTCATTTTTAGGGTTTTACGTCTCATTAGGTCTAGGGTTTTGTCATTAAAGTCTTGCAAAAGCTCAATAATGGTCAGCAGGCACATAAGGAGGTCAAATAAAGTCTCAGCAACAAAAATTTCAATAATCACATGCTCAGGGAAAAACAGAGTTTTTATGTTTTTGTACAAAATTTCATGTAATTTCATTTTTCCTATATGTAATAATTCCGAGATGTAGCCCTGGTTACTTTGCCAAGCTCCTGCACTCTAGCTCCTGGAAAAGAGTCAAAATTTCAAAGCATTTAGACCAAAAAAGGCAAAAAAGCAAGTCAAACTACCAAAACAGAGTTTTAAAAAGCAAGTGAAATCCAAACATTACAAAGTGGGTTTTTATAAGTGAAAAATTAAATTGGTGGGTATATAAAGTCTTTTTCATATTGAAGAAGTTCATTTGTGTCCAAAGAGTGAATGAGAACAAGAGCCAAGTCATTTCGAGCCTAAGGAGCGAATTTGCAACCAAACTGTGAAAATTTTGAGGCGCGACGCACCTGGGTCAAGGCGCGACACACCTGCCCAGCACAGTGCACACAGCGCAGGTTTTACACTGGAATTATAACTGGCGTGACGCACTAGTGAGGCATGGCGCACCTGCCTTCAAAGCCCGAAATTCATCCAAATCTTTCCTCCAAAGCTTCAAACTTGCAAATTCCTCTTTCCAAGTAAGTCAAACATCTCCATATTGCCATTGCAAGGGTTTTCATCAGTGTTTATGGTGTTTCAATAGGTAAAAAACAAAACCCTAGTTCCTTGCACAGTTGTATTGAGAAAGTTGCCTAGGGTTTGCAAAATTACAGTTTTTGCTATCTAATTCCCATCCTACCATTTTCACATCCCCTCACTACAATTTCATTCACCTCTTTTCTCCTTCCCTCTTTCACTTACACTTACCTATCCCCCCTATCCCCAAAACTGAAAACCCTAATCCCTAATCCCACTACTCCCAAACCCTAATTGATATCCCAAAACCCTAAACATTATTCCCCAAACCCTTCCATTCCCAAAAACCCTACAAGCAGCATCCCAACCCCTCATTCACAGTCCCTATCATCAAATCCCTGTCATTTAGCAGAAAATACCTATTGTCTCTATAAAATCTCTTCATACTCATCTAAGAAACATCAAACAATGGAAAACATGGAGTCAGATTCATCTTATGACAGAAATGAGGAAATAGTAAGTGACTCCTCCAAAGAAATTCATGCAGCAAGGAGACCTAACAATAGTGCAAAATCTTAGGGTAGGCATATGGTTATATGTTTCATAATCTTCAGGGCGCCATGATGGAAATGGCCAAGTCTTCTATGCCATAGCTCACCGACATCGTGGTTCTGGACCTTCTCTGCCTTTGTGCTTCATGCATAATAGTCTTCCACATCTAGCTTGTATAGCTTCTTCACACAAACCCTGATCCACGTCACTTGTCCTATGTCTACGTGTCTTAGGAATGCTTTCCCTTTTCTGAAGATCACATTGTAACCATGGTCTTCCAAAATAGCAACTGAAATGAGATTTTTCTTTAGGCCCGTAATAAACATGACATCCATGAGTTTAAGAAGGAAGCTAAAACCCCTTTGAAAAGTAATTGTACCAGTACGGTTGCGCTATACCTCCCATCATCTCCCATCTCAATATGCATCTGGAGGTCTTTCTCCTCCAGATCACTGAAAAATTATTTGTTTCCCAACATGTGAAACGAGGCACCACTATCCAAGTACCACACCCTCCCCATCATTGCGCTCACCATGCATGCAATAAGGGTGGAGTAAAGCTTGAACTGTGAAGCCAAAGGTTCACTTGTCACTCCTCCTGAGATCTTCTTGTTTATCTGTGTGGACACTTCGTGGCATAATGCCTAAATTCATGGCAATTGAATCATTTGATTTTAGACAAGTCCTTCTTCTTGCCCCCTTGACTGAACTTTGGTTTGGATTGTGATTTCTTCCCTTCCCCTTCTTTTCCTTTCCATCCAAAGCATATTTTTCCCTATCGTCACACTTGGATGAAGTTCCATCTCTAGAATTCTTCCTTATCTCCTCCTGTACCAAATCAAACCATAAGTGTTCCCAATTTGGTAGTTTCTCCCCCTCGTTCATTGAATCTTAGTAGTTGTGGCAGCTCTTGGGAAGGCCTAGAAGGGCTATTATTACCAAATCATCTTCTACAATAGTAACACAAACTCCACCAAGTTCATCACGATATTGTGTGAACCTGCTCATATATTTCTGAATAGATTCATTCTTTTGCATCTTGATATTACGAAGTTTATCCTTGAGCGCCAGCTTCTTATGGTTGTTGTTGTTTTGGAACAAATTTGTTAATGCTTGCCAAATTGCATACGAGGTTTCTTTCCCATGGAGATTGGAGATAATGTGGTACTTTACTCCCTACGATATGATTCTCCTTGCCTTGGCCACACACTTCCTCCATTCTGCTAGATCCTTGATGTCAGCTGATCCTAGTTTTGGAATGCCTTGTTCGAAAAAATCCTTCAACCCATTGTCCTCCAGTACTGCCTCCATGTGGTCCTTCCAAGCAACAAAGTTTGAGCTACCCTCAAGGGAATACTCAAGCCTTAGTCCATAGAAATCCATCCGTCTAGCTCTGAAGAATTCTTGTAAATTCGATCCTCCTGTAATATAAACTTCAAATTTCCTGCTCTACTGTGAATCCTACTCTGATACCATGTAGAAATTTAATGTGTAGATATGAAATTGCTCATGTAATTTACTAAAACACAAGACTAAAACCTACTCTACTCATATGTGGAATTCAATTCAAGATTGCAAGCTCAAATCATAAACATGCACAAAGATTTAACACATATACACAGAGATTTATCTAGGGGAAAGCAACTGCTCAAAACCCCTTCCTATCTGTATTGCATTAATCAAATAATATGGATGAATACATATGATTTCTCAAGCCTGAGCACAAACTGAAAGTGTATTGTCTATCCCTCTGCCTGACTAACTAACTCTGGCTAACACTTAGCCAATTTTCCTACCCTCCAAGTTCCTATTTCCTTGCGCTGCTCCTTAAGGAATTAGGACCCTATTAATTAGGAAATTTAGACATTGGATTGCACAGTACCTTATGGCTCATCCTATGATTGCATGTACCACATGTACACTTTGGACTAGTCTACAACTAATAGTGCACTCCCTTGGAACTCCACCTCAACTGGGTAACTCATATTTTTTGCATGCAACAATTATTTTGGGTTGATTGATCAGCTAACTAGTTGATCACTGAGTGTGACTGAAGTCACACAAAACAATTTGACCTTCCACTAGTTCCTCTAATAGTTAGAACTAGTTTAATTGACATTAACTCAATTTATCTGAATTGGATTCCTAGGAATTAACAATTTCTCATGCTCAACTGAACTCAAGTCTTCCAACTCGAATTATCTAAGCTAACTGGGTGAAACAAGCTATGTCACTCAAGTTAACTCATCCAAGTTTTCTACTAAAATGGAAATTTAAATTTTCTCTAGTTTGACCAAGGTAAATCATACTGAGATTTTTCTAGCTGCATTTTCAACAAACCTAAGGTTCGTACAAACCTAACTGGGGCCAACATTGTATATGCAACAAACATCTTCCTATTCCTAGTCTGACTCCATCTGATGCAGGTGAAAGAAGGCAATGAAACAACTTTAAATGATCAAATATATAAGTAAGTCATTATTCCTAGGTTGCATAAGGTAAATAGTAATAAACCAACCTATTGTACTTTTGCTTAAAAGTAAATGACAAAAATTAAATCTATTCTATTTGCAAAAATGTAAAGCACAATCACAATCAAACAAATATAATCTATCTTATTGGAAATGAAATGGAATTAAAGGAAATCTATTCTATTTTGCAGGAAAATAAAGTCCTAGATTACTCTTGTAGGAAGGAAATCACACTTTTCTTAAAGTAAATTGCGGAAAGGAAATCTAGACTAATTGTAGAAATCAACATTCAAGAAGCAAGCAATTTAAAAGCTAAATGGGGACCTAACCGATCTTCAGCTCAATCAAAGTGGTATTAGAGAATTCATAGGATATAAATATTCTTCTACCATGAATTTGGGCAAGGGAAGAGCTCGAAAACAAACTGGTACAGGAAACTTTCTGTTGCTACAAGATTGCTACAGGAAACTTCCAACCAACCTATTTTTCATGTTAACCTGCCAAATGCCCAAGCTAATCAAATGAAAATGTTGTGGGGTATATTTTGTCATTCATTTCAATGTTTTTAGGCTTCAACCCAAGTGGAATCAACTCAAAAGAGCTTCATTAGCACGTGCTAAAATTCAACATAAATTTACTACTAAAAACAAGAAATTTCATAACAATGAATTAATAAGTTGATCTAAGTTCCCGAATGCCTAAGTTAATACAATGCAAATTCTATTTGGTAAATTTTTTTATTAAGTTGGATTTTTTTAGGCTTCAATCCAAGTGGAATCAACTAGAAAGAAGCTCATTATCGCGTGTTGAAATTCAACACAAATTTGTTATTGTTTTGCTACAGGATACTTCTAGAAATTCTAGAATTGTGAACTAATAAATCAATCCAAGTAGCTCAATGATGAATATGACTCTGCAAAGTTGTTCTAAGGATGCATCATACTTCTAACTTTATAAATGACCTACAAAACCACTTACTTCAATTATTTAACCAATCTAATCTACAACAAATGAAGCATGAATACTACATGCAGAAAGAGGAAATGATAGCATAAGAAATGCAAGTGAATAAAACATTCAAAGAAGATAAATAAATTGTATAGCGGGCCTCTGAGGCTCCTGGGATGGCCAAGCCGAAGGATAATAAGAGTCCTATGAAAGAAACCAATCCTTAGAAGCTGAAAATGAAACCAAACTTCATTATTAGAATAAACGCAAGTACATCCCTACTGGAAATGAAAGTAGAACCGTTAAATAACAAGTTTTGTTCACAATGACACTAAAAAAATCCATGCCCCTAGAGGCTAATTCGAATTGGTACTTATACAAATTGATGGGGAAGCATCTTCCTTGAAAGGAGACATCTTTCACATCCAAAATCCCTCAAAAAATGGATTTGGTTTCCAACAGTAAAAACCTTCATTAAATACCGAGTTTTGGATTCTCTTATAGCAGGGAACACATCCCTAGATTTTCTCAATCAATGGAGCTCCAAAATATGTCAATAATTTCATGATATCCTATTCATTTATTGGTCCATTCTATAGCATCTTGTGGCAAGGAGCATGTCCCTAAATTCTCTCATTCCACAGATCTTCAAAATTTACTCAATATTCTTTCAATATTCTACAGAATAAATAATATTAGGCGCATAATATGCAATTATCTCTAAACCTTCCTAAGAATTTTTTTTTTTCTCAGTAAAAACTAATTCTATTAAGAAAACGTATGGTACAATGCGAGGTTACAAACAAGAGAAGCAAGAAAATAGGCAGCCGGAAAGGATTGGTTGTCCACCTCGGCTCCTAAGAGAGAAAGAGTAGAGAACAATGCTGAGCAAGAAGAAACAAGAGGAACAAAAGAGCAAGATCTGAACAGAGGATTCTACCCAACATGTGCGGAAGCCACTATTCTAAATTTTTTCCCTTTATTTTTACCAACTTTGACCCACTCAGGAGGATTTTGCTGAGTTGGCATGATTTGCAAACTAAGATGAGCCGACGGAGAGGTCTCCTTGTCTGAGTCCGAGGTGGAGGATTCATGGTTCCTTTTCTGAGAGGCTGGTATGACGGACGAAACCACAGGACCTGCCGAGGACGGATCTGGTTCCGACGCTGCTGCCACACCTTCCTTATTCTCTTCCTCTTCATCGAAGCTGAAGTCAAAATCGTCCATGGGAGGAGGATCATGAGGCTTCCAGCTTTTGTATTTCTGCTTAGTATTGGCTTTCTTATTTTATGCTGGTATCGTGGGACAAGAGCTCTGAAGGTGGCCTGTATGATGGCAGTTGCGGCAGCAGAAGGCTGTGTTCTCGTAATCCAAAGTCTGAGTCCAATGGAAATCTCCAATTTTGAGATTGATCTGGTCCGGGAGACCTTTGCTTATGTCTATTTCTGCGCAGATCCTGGCGAAAGTGTATAAGCCCTTTTCCCCTCTAGAGACGTCTGTGTCTAAAAGGCGGCCTAGAGAGTTGCCAATTCCTTGGAATACCGCAAAGTGCCATAGATTCGCTGGGAGGTTTGGAAGTCTGACCCAGATGGGGAGTTTGGTGATAACTGTTGTAGAGGGATCGAAATCTGGGAACCAAGGAGTGAGGAATAAACCAGTTGCACCCCAGAACCATGGGCCACCAGTTAAGGCTTTTTGATAGTCCTCATCGAAGGCAAACACTACGATGAAAAATCCCTTTGAGCATAGCAGAACCTTGCAGTTGTTGGTCCAGTTAGATTGGATCCATTGGTAGAGGTCTGCTGTGCGTGGCCATAGCCCATTAAACCTGCATATAACGCCATGTTCCGCAAAATGCTGGGTTTGCTCATCCAGCGATGGATGCTTTATTTCTATGGAGGGGGTTTCCTCCAGTTTATCCACCAGGAAAGGCTTGGGAGCTTGAGAAGGTGGAGCTGTTCTCTTAGGCATCTTAGCATGGACAACGTCCTTGTAAGAAAACGCCTCAGCTGAGGATGACTGTCCTGCAGCGCCCCCTCTTAGACGAAGGGTAAGAGCAATGGAGGAATTTCTCTGAATGCTGTAAAAAGACAGGGGGTAGAGATCCTCGAGTTGTTTACCTTCGTGGAGAAGTCGCTGTGTTGCAGAGGGAATCCCCAGCTTGATTTCCAGAGCCTGCTTGAGGTCTTGCACTAGATCCGTCGCTCTCACCCATTGTAGCAGGGTTTTGCCAGATATAAGCTTGATCTGGATCTGAAATGAGGCAGAGAGACCAGAGTTCTGCTTGCCTCTGCAGATCTGAGACAACAGGTGGCTGGAGCTTTGAAGGGCCTTCTTTTCCTGCGTTTGCCGCAGGGGATAGAGAGGAGAGGAGGCGGGAGTCCTAGGGACGCCGAATCTGACATTGCGTTCCACCCAAAAGAGCATCCAGACGCAGTTCAGGGGAGATAAAGAAGAAGTAAATAAAAGTAAGCTACCTTCCAGGGTAAAGAAATTATTTCCAAGAGCCACCGCTTGGAGAAAGCTGAATGCGTGTTCTGCAAGTTCGCTCTTGACCACTGCGCCTGCAATCCGATGGGGGTAGTTGTAGCCACATGCAGCGGCAGATGGCTGAGAGCCGGCGGCCCCAAAGTCCAGAGCAGAAAGGCACAGGGGGCGGGGAGCCTTCGAAAGAACCTTGAAGACAGTCGGATTCGCGGTGAGGTCATAGATCTGCGATTTTTGCCTGAAACATTCTACGCCATCATCGATGGGGCCGAGCCGTGTCCAGACGGCGGCCAGAGGAGAGGAGGGGGCGTCTGAACAGCTAGGGTTCATTTTTGTTCTCCAAAATCGTGTCGTAACCTTCCTAAGAAATTATTAAAGCTAAGAAAAAACATTATTAAGTGCAAAATAAAAGTTTTAATATATCCTTTACGAGCCTAGGAAAGTTTAGATGGACCTTAATTTGTATCTAATTTTGAGGTCCATCATACCCCTCTACTGAAACTATTGCTCACCCTCTTATCAACCTACTCATCTCATTTTTCTTATTTTCTTCATTCCTTTCCCTGATGGTTTTTCTGACATGTAGTTGCCCTTGCTAGATGAAATTCTTTATTTCCTTTCCTTATGTATCATAGGGTCTTCTACTTCCTCCTTTCTCTTCTTAGTTGGTCTTCTCGACGTCTAAATGTCCTTCTAAAGCACTTGAGACTCTGTCTGTGGTGCTGGAAATTTGGCTTGAACCTTTGATTATTCTAAATGAAGCTCAACCAACTCTATTTCATATATTCTTGTCTCTATTTTTTTCTCTCCATATACCTTTGTCTATTCTTTTGTTTCTTCCTTAGTTTTTTCCTTTAATGTTTATTCTCTTGTTTTTTGCTTTTGTTTTATTTCTTTGTCTCTTCATTTTCTAACTTTGTTTGGGTTTCTGCTACTATAGAAGTTTAGGGTTTCTTGCGACAACAGGGAATCCTATAGCAGAGGAAAGATGCATAGTTTTTCAAAGAGATCAAAGGATAGGAAGGTTAATTATATCATGCAAGTTTTCACCATTTGTCACACTAAAAAGAAAAATTAGACCACCCAACTGTTGCACCATTTTAATTCACACTGTATAATGTAGAAATTTTCACTTTGATAACTAATATATTTTGAACAGTTTTGTCAAATGTAAGTGGGAATAATTTTTTACTTACATTTCCTCCAAAGATTCCCTTGCTTTTCAAGTCATTCGAGACTTTGGTGGTTGTTCTGGATAAAAATTTGTCTTCCTGTAGCAACCTGTCGGTCTCCTATAGAAACCTGTAGGATCCTGTAATAGTTTGTTTCTCTCCTATAGCAGCACTTATAGGTTCCTGTAGCAACCAACTTGCATGCTGAGAGGTGTTAGGTCACCCATTTATTTTTTAAATATTATTTTCTCTTCTTTCTTTTTAAAAAAAATTGCATGCAAAACTTTGATTTAAGTGAGCTAGCCCCACCTATATTTTTTCTTCTTTTTTATTTTATTTTTCTTAACAATATTGCATGAAAAATAAACTTGGAGTGCTTTGAGTTAACTGAGTTGTCCCCCATCTACCCCTTCGCACTCATTTTCCTCTATCATGACTAAATGATAACAACCCACTTCCTCGAGTCTATTTCACTTTTGTCTCATTCATCTCCCATACGTGTGGGTGTCCTTTAGAGAAAAGTTAAGTTGACTACTAAATAAGGCCGAGGTTTCTCTTCTACTAAGTTTGGCTATAAAATAACTTTCCTTCTCACACTTTTAATGTTTTCTCAAGATAGAATAGGTTCGAAGGGTGAGGTTCAAGAGTTGCATACCTACACCATCCCTAGTTATGCTCTTACTGGTGGAGTTGTAGTTGGTGATCTAACTGATTGATGTTTGCATGAGGTTTGTGGAGCATTGATGTGGTTGTTTGGAACTCCTTCTAGTGGTACTAAGGTGGTTGGTGATGCTATTTGCAAACTTTACAGTATTTTGGATTTATTTTGTAATGTTCATTAATGATGGAATTTCCATGATTCAGGTGATCAAAATATAGGTGCCACCATGGGTTATATGTTGTTGTTGTTGTTGATCTGGGATCCTATAGTAGTCTGCAGGGGATCCTATAGCGTCTCAAGGCTAGTGTTAAGGTCTTCTAAAGCTTCATGATGTTCAAAGCTATTAGTCTAGTGCTTCAAATGTAATCATGTAGGGTTTATGCAGGTTGCTACAAGATTATGTGTCTTCCTATAACAACCACATAGACCGCTTAGGATCACAACTCTCTCGAAGTTATGCTTCCAAAGATGTTGATAATTCATGAAAAAACTATTGATGATGGACAAAGAGCTCTTTGTGATGGAAAAGATGGAAAAAAGATGAAGGACAATGCTTTGATGGATGGAAATGGGAATAAAGGTGGAAAAAGTAAAATTTGATGGAGTAGATGGATGTTAGGACTCTCATGGGCTCCCTACGATTGAATCCACCTCCAGTAGTCTCAATACAAATTTTTCCAAAGGAGGACAGATGATTCCCTCTCTCTGCTACACGATTATAAAAATTTCTATGTAATTGGGGTTATTAAGGCAATAATAAAGTGAAGAGTTTTTTACAATGCCTAGGAGAGGGAAGAATCCATAATGTAGCTCAAAAAAAAATCATGTCCCTCTCTTCATGCTCATTTCAAAAACAACTATTCTTCACTTCCTTCTTCTACCTAAATTTTAACCAACAATTGCTACATGATATACTCTTGGAAAATTGGAGGTTTTTGCAAGCTTTCACATCAAATGACAGAGAGAAGAAATCAAATTTACCATTTCTCTGATTTTCCTCCTTGAATTCTAGGGTTTGAGTGATGATATTGCTCAGAATTTTGATTTTTATAGCTCTTTGGACTTTCCTGTAGCACTATGTGTCAATCTTATAGCAGTCTTATTTAGTCAATATCTCTCAAACAGTGGAATGTATTCACTTGAAATTTTTTGAGCATGTTACCCTCATTCTTATGCATCTCCCTATAAAAATTCTTGTCCAATGGATGCACATATCTTAATAAAATTGAAAAATGGCTATAGGTTGTGGCAACCAGTTACTTGAAAAATATAGAATGCAAATTGCTGAACGTTTTTTAGCATGTTAGCATCATCCCTATGCATCTCCCCATAAAAGATATCAGCCAATGGATGTATGATTTTCGAGATATGGTCAAGACATTTTTGTTGTGTGTTTTTTTTGCAATTTTGGAATATTCTGTAGCAATACATAACTTTTTTTTAGCATGTTAGCATCATCCCTATGCATCTCCCCATAAAATTTATCGGCCAATGGATGTACGATTTTCGAGATATGGTCAAGACATTTTATGTTGTGTGTCTTTTTTGCAATTTTGGAATATTCTGTAGCAACACATAACTTTCTTGTAGCAGCTACAGTACAATGGTAAAAAGGAATGGGAAAGGCTTGGGAATGATGGGTGAAGTTTGGATCATTTGGACAAAGGAGGTGAAAACTTAAGTTTGACTTCCCTTGACTAGATTTTTTATCATCTTCTTCTTATGGTGTTAACTTGTTGTTATTGCTTACACAAGTTGGAGAACACCTACGTTCATCAGAGAAAGATACTGGAGCAAAGAATCTTTGTTTCTTTTCATTTTTTTCAGTTTTTTTTCTAGGCCTACTTGTTGCCTCAATGAGGTTTTCAGCTAACAAGTCTGCCTAGGCACCTCAAAGGAGGTTTTCACCTAGGATCTTATTTCCTCCTTTTTATTTTTCTATTTTTTTCTCTTCTTTCCAACCCACTAACCACCTCATAGATTTTTTCAATCAATGAGCCAATCTTAGGTGCCTCAAAGGAGGTTTTTACCTAAGATTTTATTTTTTTTCTCTTCTTTTCTTTTTCACCTTTTGTATTTATTTTTTCATATCCTAGTCTACTTGAAAAAAAAAATCTTTCAAGTATAGAATACTTCCAATGAAGCCATTTACGTAGAAAGATGGTAAATAAACTCATACGCAAGTTTGAAAGATATGCTCTAATATATACTAGAATTTGGGTGATCAGCTACTTTGACTTTGATGGTAGTAAGCACTATTGAAGAGAGTGGTGCTCCTGCTTAATGATTATCAGGAACAAAAGTTCAATATAGTTGTGATGCCATTGTTTACTTGCTCATCTGCATCATTTTGTATGTCTTCTTCTTCCTTTCCATTCAAATCTTCTACTATTTATCGATTAGTCCCTTGAACACATAAAGGATCTAGTGATAAGCATAGTAGAAATTCTTCATTCTCAGACTCCAATTTTTTATCTCCATCAAATCTGGTCCATGATTATTCTAGATCTTCTTCTTCTGGATTTTGTTCTTCAATGATAGCCAAAAAATCTATTTTCTCCAAGACTCTTCCATATTTAAGATGAAGATCAAAAGGAGATGTTTGGAAATTTTGTACCTCAACATTTTAAGTGGGTTGAGTTACTTTATTGTTTGGGTTTGGAAATGGTTGTGTAGGTCGTTGAGTGGGAGTGGGTATTTGAAATTGTTGTGGTTGAGGTTGTGGTTGTTGTGGAGGTGGATGGTATGGATAGCATTGAGTTTGGTATGGAGGGTATTGAGGAAAATATTGAGGATATTGTGGATTTATTTCATATGTTCCTTGCCAACCTTATTGTCAATATTCATTTTGGGGTTGAGATGCTCAAGGTTGCCAAGGAAAGGGTGTGTTCCAATTATTTTGAGATTTTTATGCATAACCTTGAAATTGTGAATTAGGATCTTGCATCATACTGGGTTGACTAGGCTACCATGGTCTTATTGGAGCTACATAATAGAGTTGCTCTTGTGTTTGATTTTCTCCATAGTCCACCTGGTAATCTTCCTTCAAATTTGGTAATGATGGGAAATTTTTAGTAGCATGTGATTTTGCACAAATAACACAAATTTTGGCATTATCTTTTTTATTATTTTGTATTCTTAACATATCTACTTGTTCACTTAGATTGCTAAGAATTTTTGTTTCAAAGTTATCTAACAAATTACCAAACTCAGCTTGAAACCAATCTTGATTCTAGTTTACTTACTCTTGATATGTCCTTGCATATTTCAAAATTTATTCAAATGATAATTGGCATATATCCCCTCTACTCATTAGATCAAGGAGATCAAACCACTCTTTTTTTATTGTTCTAAGTAAGATGGTTTTTAGTGTGTCAAATCATAAATTATGCAATTTTTCCATCCTAACATTATACATAAATATCTCTATTATATCCTCAAGGCCCTCATCTTCCTTTTTATTCATTTTGAATATTTCCTCTTTAAGATCATGATATACAATAATATTTATATTTTTCTAGAAATATCATTTGTGTATCATTCCATGATCTTATTGAATTAGTCCCTAAACTCATGAACCATTTAAGAGCTCTATCCTTCAATGTTGTCGGAAGCAATCTCAAATTTTGAATGTTTAATAAGTAACCATAACATCTACAAAGTATTTCAAATTCAAAGAGAAAGGTTATTTGAATCTTCTAACCTCATACCATGGAAGTTGGGAAGAAATGATGGACGGATGTTCTTCATATGAATGCTGATATCAGTATCTTGAATGGGAAATCCAAGAGAATCTTCCTCATTGTCATCATCTCCATCCATTTCTTCTACCTTCTCTGCCACCTCTTCTTCTTCTACCTGCAAAAGTGGATGGTGATGTGGTTCTTACTACACCATGTGATCAAGTGGGGGGTTGTGGTATTGAATAAATAAATAAATATATATATATATATATATATATATATATATATCTATATATATATATATATATATATATATATATATATATATAGGAGTTGTCTATAATGCGACTTTTTGGAGATTCCGGTGACGGAATCCGGTGGAAGAAATTGAGGTTAAATCTTGATTTCTTGCAGTTAAAATGGTTTTTAACTGCATATTTGGATTCAGCACCCTCGAAAACCCCTGGGACGCTTTCATTGTGCAGAAACTAGCTATCAAACTTGCGATTCCAATAAATTCCTGTCGGATTTCGACCGGAAAAACCCACCAGAAAAGCTTTCAAAAAGTCGCGTTATAGACAACTGCTATATATATATATATATATATATATATTAAAGAAATTGAATGAGAATTTTAATGCAATGTAAATTTTTGTTTTTGAAATGAAAGATGCCTAATGCAAAAAAAAAAAAATTGTTTTTGCAAAAAGTAAAACAAATGAATAAACTAGGGAATAAAACAATGCATACTTTGACAATTCCTCAGCAACAATGACAAAAAGTGATGAGCCCGAGTATTGCAACAAGAATGTTGCAACTCCCAAGGCTACCAACTTTAATTATCAACCCGAGGTTTGTCCAAACTTAAGAGGGGCATACATTGTATGTGCAACAAAGACCTCTTCCTAGCAGACTCCCTCTGATATAGGTGAAAGAAGACTATGAAACAACTTTAAATGATCAAATATATAAGTAAGTCATAAGTCCTAAGTTACGTAAGGTAAATAGCAATAAACAAGCATATTCTACTTTTGCTGAAAAGTAAATGGTAGAAAGGAAATCTATTATATTTGCAAAAATGTAAAGCACATTGACAACTAAGAAAATATAATCTATCTTGCTGGAAATGAAATGGAATTAAAGGAAATCTATTCTATTTTGCAGGAAAGAAAAGTCATAGATTACTCTTGTAGGAAGGAAATCACACTTTGTTTAAAGTAAATTGCAGAAAGGAAATCTAAACTAATTGCGGAAATCAACATTCAATAAGAAAACAACGTAAAACATAAATTGTAACCTAATTGAGCCTCAACTCAACCAAAGTGGTCTTAGAGAATTCATAGAATATAAATTTATTTCTGTCATGAATTTGAAGTGAATCTGGGCAAGGGAAGAGCTCGAAAAAAAAACTGTTACATGATAGTTTTTGTAGCTACAGGATTGCTACAGGAAACTTCCAATAAGCTTGTTTGTCGAGTTAACTTGCAAAATTCCCAATCTAATCAAATGAAAATGTTGTGGGGTGAATTTTGTTACTAATTTCAATTTTTTAGGCTTCAACCTAAATGGAATCAACTTGAAATAGATTCATTAGCACGTGTTGAAATTCAACAGAAATTTACTACTAAAAAATAGACATTTCAGAACAATGAACTAGTAAGTTGATCTAAGCACCCAAATGCCTAGGTTGATCAAGTGAAAAAATTATGGGGAAATTTTGTTATTAAATTGGATTTTGTTAGGATTCAATCCAAGTGGAATCAAATCGAAAGAATCTCATTATCACGTGCTAAAATTCATCGTAAATTTGTTACAGTTTTGTTGTAGAATACTCCCAGAAATTCTAGAATTGTGAACTAGTAAACCAATCCAAGTAACTCAATGATGAATATGACTTTGTAGATTTGTTCTAAGGATGAATCATACTTATAATTCTATAAATGACCTAAAAAACCACTTAAATCATTTAACCAATCTAACCTACAACAAATGAAGCATGAATACTAAATGCAGAAAGAGGAAATGCGAGAATAAGACATTCAAAGAAGATAAAGAAATTGTACAGCAGGGCCCTAAGGTTCTTGGAATGGCCAAACCCAGGGATACTTAGATTCCTATGAAAGAAATGAAGCCTTAGAAGCTGAAAATGAAACCAAACTTCATTATTAGAATAAATTCAACTACATCCCTGCTAGAAATGAAAATAAAACTACTAAATAACATATTTTATTCACAATAACAATAAAAAAAGCCATGCCCCTAGAGGCTAATTCGAATTGGTACTTATACAAATTGATTGGGAAGCATCCTCCTTGAAATGAGGTAGTTTTCCCCTCCAAAATCCCTCAAAAAGTGGATATGATTACCAACAGTAGGAATCTTCATTAAATATTGGGTTCTAGCTTCTCCCGTAGCAGGGAACACATCCCTAGATTTTCTCAATTAGTGGAGCTCCAAAATATATCAATAATTTCATGATATTCTATTAATTTATTGGTCCATCTTGTAGCATCTTGCAACAGGGAGCAAGTCCCTAAATTCTGTCATTCTGCAGCTCTTTAGAATTTACTCAATATTCTCTCAATATTCTACAAAATAAATAATATTAGGCACATAATATGCAATTACATCTAAACCTTTCAAAAAAAAATTAAAGTTAAAAAAAATAATAAAAAAATAAAAATAAAAATAAAAATTATTAAGTGCAAAAGGAAATATTTAATAGTCTTTATGTGCCGAGGAAAGGTTAGATGGGTCTTAGTTTGTATCTAATTTACATACCCATCACACACAAGCCTCCCTCTCTGCATCAAGACCTCCCCTATAACATACCCACCAACACCTATCTCCACTTTGAAGGGATATTAGAAGTTTCGTAATTCCATAACTGGTGTTTGACTAATATTTTTATTTAATTCGGCAAAGGCCCTTTATTGATCCTTTCCAAACTATAAACTCGTTTAACTTCCTATCATGGCATGGAGTGGTGTTTCTATTGCTGAAAATGAGGCTATGAATTTCCTTAAGTAATGTGCTACGCCAATGAAACTCCTAACCTCAAAAAAATCAATAGGAACCAACCACTTATTAATGGCCTCCATCTTGGTAAGAACTATCTTCAACTCTCCTCCAATCACATACCCTAGATACACGAAAGACTACTATGCAAACTCACACTTATTGAGATTTTCTATTAGTCAATGCTTCTTTAAAGTCTCTAGTACTTGTATCAAATGTGATATGTGCTCCTTCGAGGTAGCATTATATACTAGTATATCATCCAAATAGACAATAAAAATGAATCTATAAAATGGCACAATATATCATCCATTAACCTCACAAATGTAATTGTTGCATTACATAGGCTAAATGGCATGACTAATGAGTCATATAAATCTTTCCTGGTTTTGAAGGCCATCTTCTAGGTATCTTATTTCAGACTTGAACTTGGTGATATCCAAACTTTAATTCTAGTTTAGTCAAGTATTTAACTTGTTGCAATTGATACAACAAATCATTTATCCTATGCAGTTGGTACCTGTTCTTGAGTGAATATATTTAGTTCCCTATAATCAATACGCATATTCCAAGTCCCATCCTTCTTTGGCACAATGAAGATGGGTGGCCCACATGGTGAGCTACTTAGTCAAATGACACCTTGTTCTAGTAGTCGTTGCAACTGTTTCTTCACCTCACTTGCTTCTATAAAAAAACTACTTGTACATCCCAATGTTTGGCAATGGAGAGTAAAACAACAGTTGGATCACGTGCTCCACTACTCACTTGGGTGGTAGCCCTCTAAGCTCCTAGAACACACCCTTATATGCCTATAGAAACTCTTCTAGTTATTATTTTTTATTCTTGGTACGCACCTCCAAGGATGAATTTTCTCTCACTGACTCTTCTATGTATTTCTTTTCTCTTAAAGATAGTAAAACATATGTCTTAATAGAACTAATCAGTTTCTTGGCTTGGTTGTCTCTTACAATCAAAATTTTGGACTTTCTCTTGTGTGCATTGATTATGAAGGATTTTCCATCCTTGATGAGGTGGTACTGCTTGGATCTTTGCATGAAAATTGAATCTCATATGTAGATATAGGAACTTCGAAAAACCACTCTAGATACATCAAAGGGAACTACATCTAGTTATACTTCATCAATAAAATCAACATTGATAGAAAATATCATTTGCACAATTTGGTTACCTTTATTTTTGCATCCTTATTTTCCCATCCCAATGGATATGACTTTGATGATTATGAACTTCTAATCCCAACTTGTTAACTAGCTCTGCTATAATGAGTTTTTCTTGTAATTCTCTTCCTATTGTTGAAGGCTACTCAAACTCGCCTCTTTCAACATTGACGTATAGACAATATTTTCATCCATGTCTGGTAGCTTTCCACCTAATTACTTGAATCTATGGCGATGAAATTCTTCTTCTTCATATCTTTCTTTTTGTTCTTCGAGTTGATCTCTAGATGCAACTTCTAGTGCTTTTCTTATGTATGACCGTCAATATTACTGTGGTTCTTGGGATCTTTTCACTAGTGTACTATGGTTGTTATCTTTTTTTTGTTTCCCCTTCTTCTTCCCTTCCTTGGAAGCTTGGTGGTGCTCTTTCTACTTTGACACAGTTGATTTCCCTTTCTTTTGGCCTATGTTCTCTAGGTGTTGTTCTTATACACGAGCCTCATCCATCAATCTAGGCTTGAACAACATCATTTGTTTCTATAGATAGATGTGTAGACCCCCTAAATACTTGAGAATTGAACAACATCATTTGTTTCTATAGATAGATGTGTAGACCCCCTAAATACTTGAGGAATACATATGGTTTCTTTGGGGAGATACCTAGCGTTATGTTTGTCTTTCTAGATTATGTGGTGTACTCTTATACATGTTATCCATGCTTTTGCATGAAGTAATGCCACTAGATCCATTGGTCCTTTACATACCTAATAGGATAAAAAATGACTTTATGAGGGTTTTGAAGAACTCCTATTTAGTCACTGGAAGATCTCCCTCCAACCTCAAGGTCTCCATGTGGTTGTCCCATCAAGTCAAGGCATGGTCATCTAATTTTAGTCAAGAAAACAAAATTTTATGTTCTTCCTCTATATGATGAACATTAAAATAAACTTCTAATTTATACGACTAGTGATTTAACTTTACAGAATCGATATCACCTTGATACGGCTTAATGAAGACCTTCACTTCCATTTTGAATAGGGACTATGAATGGTTCATGGAACTTGAATATGGTTGTTCCTTAGATTCCCTCTTTGGTTCTTCTCGATCTATTGATTTCCCTTACGATCCAACCTCAATATTAGAACCTCCATCTTATCTGAATAAATCAAGCTTATTTTTTAGGGCCACCATGAGGAGAATCACATTATCGGCCATGACTGAGGTTTTATGAGTTTCAAATCAATTGATATTATTCCTTGCAACTCCCCACAATGTAACACCCTCCTCCCACATTTACCCAAGTTATCGGCCTGGCAAGGTAAACATGTAACAAAGAGTTACTATGATATGATTCGACCTCCTATATCACCTTAAGGAAATGGAATCGATGGACCAACACTTTACAGACCTTCCGGTGCTAAAGGACCTCTAGGAGCCAACCAACCACTTGTAGGTTTTAAACCCGTACAAAAATTACCTGCATACAAATTCTAAAACACAGAAAATAAACAATGCAAGAGCATAACACATCAAACACATATACACAGAGACCCTGGATCCCAAAACCGAGACTACCAGCTTGATTTTTCATTATGTTCCTTCAATGTCACAATCTCTGCAACCAAACTGCTTCCTTGCTTGCATGAGTGGCTGCCATGTATTCTACCTCTGTAGTTGATAGTGCCACTATAGATTGTTTCTTACTCATCCAACTGACTGCACCTCCAAATAGGTTAAACACATACCCACTTGTATATCTTCTCTGATCTAGATCTCCAGCCTAGTCTGCATCAACAAAGCCACGAATATCCAACATTCTATCCAATCCTGATCTTCCTTGGTAGCACAAACCATAATCACTAGTGCCACGCAAACACTTGAAAACCCGCTTCATTGTTGTCCAATGCTCCTTCCCTGGTTTTGACATAAACCTGCTCAATATTCCCACTGCATGTGCAATGTCTGGTCTAGTACAAACCATTGCATACATCAAACTACCAACTGCACTTGCATATGGAACACGGGACATGTCCTCTTCCTCTTCTTGTGTCTCGGGACACTGTTCAGTAAATAACCTCACACCTACAGGAATAGGAACCTTCACCGGTTTACTATCCTACATATTAAACCTCTGCAGTATTGTCTCGACATACTTCCTCTGGTTTAACCAAAGCCTCCTCTTTGCCCGATCTCTTTTAATTTCCATGCCCAAAATATAGTTTGCAGCGCCAAGATCTTTCATGTCGAATTTGGAGGACAATTAGGTCTTCAAATCCTGGATAATTTCTTTGTCATTTCCAACCAGCAACATATCATCCACATACAAGACTAGATAAATAACATGGTCACCAATTAATTTAAAATACACACAGTGATCTGCTTTGCTTCTGGTGAAGCCAAGTCCCCGTATAAATGTATCAAATTTCTGATTTCACATCCTTGGTGATTGTTTTAACCCATATAGAGACTTCTTTAACTTGCATACCAGTTCTTTCTTACCCCTCACCGCAAAGCCTTCAGGTTGCTTCATGTATATTTCCTCTTCCAGATCCCCGTGAAGAAATGATGTCTTCACATCCATCTGTTCTACCTCAAAATCAAAAGCAGCAACAATAGATAAAAGTAATCTAATAGAAGTTACCTTGGAAACAGGAGAAAAAATATCACCAAAATCAATTCCCAGCACCTGGGAATAACCTTTTTCTACCAACCGAGCTTTGTATTTCTCCACCTTTCCTTCTGCATTTGTCTTCTTCTTGAACACCCATTTGCTACCAATGGGTTTCCTTCCAACCGGCAACTCCACATATCCCAAGCCTCATTTTTGTGCAAAGATGCCATTTCATCAACCATGGCCTCTTTCTAGAGTTTTACATCCTCTGAATCCACTGCTTCCTTCACAGTTCTGGGATCATCATCAGTAACAGAGAAAGAAAAATTTGAACAGAAAGTAGATGGACTATACCTTTCTGGCTGCTTTCTTTCTCGAACTGATCTTCTCGCAGTTAGAGTTTATGGCTCTTCATCTTCTGATTCCTCCTCTGTTGTAGAGTCTGATTCTTCCTCCTTTAGCTCAAACTCTATCTTCTCAGGTTCCTTTGGTTGGACTTCATGTTTAATAACATCTTTCACCTCTCTGAACACCACATCTCAGCTGTACACAACCTTCCTTGTTACTGGGTTCCAAAGCTTATAACCCTTTAAACCATCCTTATACCCAATAAAGATGCACTTTTCAGATTTACTATCCAACTTGGTTCTTTTCTCCCTTGGAACATGTACATATGCATCACATCCAAATACCCTTAGATGTGAAAGAGAGGGTTTCTTACCAGTCCATACCTCTTGTGGAGTCTTATCCTCCAACGCTAATGAAGGTGACCTGTTGACCAGGTAACATGCAGTATCCACCATCTCTGCCCAGAATTCTTGTCCTAACCTGGCACCACTGAGCATGATTCTTGCCCTTTCCATCAACGTCTTGTTCATTCTTTCTGCAACTCCATTTTGCTGAGGTGTATATGGAGTAGTCTTCTGCCATGACATACCACACTTCTTATAGAATTCTTCAAATTCCTTGCTGCAAAACTCTCCACCATTATCTGTTCTCAGCACCTTTATCTTCTTCTCTGTCTGGTTTTCCACTAGAGCCTTAAATTCTTTAAACCTGTCAAAGACTTCAGATTTCTTCTTAAGGAAATATATCCATGTATTCCTTGAGAAGTCATCTATAAATGATACATAGTACATAGACTTACCCAATGATGGAACCTTCACAGGTCTAAACACATCATTGTGCACAAGCTCTAATATCTGTTTCGCCCTCTTACCACCAGAGGGGAAACTCACCCGATTCTGCTTCCCATATACACAATTTTCACAGAAATCAAAATCCAAAGAGCTATTACTCATACCTTCTACCATACCTTTACCATGAAGTATTCGAAGGCCCTTCTCTCCAATATGTCCAAGCCTTTGATGCCACAACATGGTTTTCTCTCTAGAGACCACTAGATTTTCTGCTCCACTTTCAGGAACCATAGAACTATTGCACCCATCAATAACAGTGCTACCTTGCAGCTTGTACAGAGTTCCAATCCGAACTCCCCACATCAATACCAGTGCTCCCCGAACCATTTTGTAGGTATCCTTCTCGAACACTGTTTTTACACCTGCATCATCCAGCTTGCTTACAGAAATCAGATTTTTGGCTAATGCAGGAATATGTAGAACACTTGGAAGCGTTCTAACCCTTCCACCTTGCAACTTCAATTTTAATTTTCCACGACCAATGATTCTAGCCTTCCTGTCATCCCCTAAGAATACATCACCACCATCATATTTCTCATACTCGCAAAACCACTCTCTATGGGGAGTGAAGTGAAAGGATGCACCCGAGTCAATCAACCATGCCTCATGATCTACATGTGTACTTGGAGAAGCCAAGTACACATCCCCACCTTCATCTGAGGTGGTTTTCACCTCTGCAGAAGGAGCATCATCAGATCCCTCTTCTTTATCAGGAGCTTTAGATTTACAATCCCTTTTGTAGTGCCCTTCCTTTCCGCATTTCCAGCACACCACCTTTATAGGTTTTCCTGGATATTTAGATCTCCCTCTAAATTTAGATCTCCCACTCGATGACTTATTTTTGTTTCTGTTCTGGGATCGTCCTCGTACAGACAAGACATCACCATTCTGGCTCTCCATATTTTTCCTTCTCATCTCCTCCGTCAGCAAGGATGAGACTATTTCATCAAACTGCAAGGCAGTTGCATTGCTACCTATTGCAATAACTAGACTATCCCACGAATCTGGTAGAGAACACAACAAACTAATGCACTTATCTTCATTTGAAATTTTAATATCAACAGATGCTAACTGACTGACCACAGTATTAAATGCGTTCAAATGCTCTGTCACCAAGTCTCCATCTTTTAACCTCAGGTTATATAGCTTTTTCCACAAGAACAGTTTATTCACCAAAGACTTAGAATGGTACAAAGTCCCTAACTTGTCCCACAAAGCCTTCGTCGTAGCTTCCCCTGATACATTCAGCAATACTGAATCTGAGACACACAATCGTATTGTGCTCTTTGCCTTCCAATCCAACTTCTTCCATTCTTCATTGGACACTCCCGTTGGTTTAGTACCCAGATCTACCACGATCCACTGATCTTTATCCACTAACAGATCCACCAACAGATCCACCATTTTGAGTTTCCACAACTCAAAAATCTACCCATTAAATTTCTCGATCTCTATCTTTCCACTACTTGCCATCTTCTTTCAGCACCAGAATCGATCTCGCAGATCTCCCACTGAATAGGGTCTACCACAGGCTCGAGCGAAACCCCTCAGCAACAAAGGCGTCCCCTTGAAGCCAAAACAACTTTGATTCCAAATGTAGGTTTTAACCCCGTACAAAAATTACCAGCATATGAATTCTAAAACACAGAAAATAAGCAATGCGAGAGCATAACACATAAAACACATATACACAGAGATTTCCCCTGGATCCCAAAACTAGGACTACCAGCTTGATTTTTCATTATGTTCCTTTCAATGTTATAATACATATTTATACATGCTGAAGCATCCAATACCATGGACCGAAAACCATCGCATCCAAAAAAAAAACATGTGTGAAAATCATGCACAAAACCATAGGTGGGTCCGCTCAACCTAACATAGGGTCCAAAACCAAAAATTTTCGGGACATAAAGTGGGGTTACAAGTACACCTCAAATCTCCTATGACCCCCCCCCCGGTACATAATCGGCACAACGAAGGGGGACTCCGCCCCCCCTCTAACCCCCCGGTTAATTACGTGGGCTAGTCGTGGAAAGAATATAACACAACCCAACACCACTCTAGGTGCCCAACCCCTGAGTCAACTTAGCTTTTCACTGAACTAGATCCCTATTCACTCCCATGATAATCCCTCCAAGTGATTAAAATCCTCTAGTCACTCCCATGACAAGCCATCCATGCGACTGCAGTATTTTTCTGGCAGTTATGTGTTAGTGACCCCAAATTTTAAGCCACTTTTTCAGGGCTAGGACTCGGGCCTCTACCCAGAACTTCATGAAACTTCCAGAAATGATAAATAACAATGAAACAAGGCTATAATTGTAAAAACTTGAACAAGGAATTGACCTAACCCCTAACAGCCATGACAGACATTCCGCCAAACACATCATGAACATGTAATCTACAGGTCATAACAACAGATCTGAGCATAAGGGTCTAATACATATCTGAAATTTGTCAAGAAGGAATGATGCCCTCTCAAAATAGTTGCATTGTCATCTATTACATCATACATTTCATTATTAATTCATTTACTAACCAAAACATGATGAGAACAATGACTAAGATTTTTCATAAAACCCTGCTTATAACCAACATATAATCAACAAAATAAAAATAGTAGAACATCTATTAAAGTGACATAATAACAAGTACATTTACATATAAAAATGCAAAATCCAACCAAGTCAGGGACTTCCACATACCACCCGACCATAGATTGGGCTAAACCAAATATTTTCAGCCAATCACCCTTGTGCCATATTCAAAGCATGAATGCGAGACTCACAACAAAACCAACCAAGGATTCCTCAAGCTTTACTGTATATCCCACCAAGGGATTCTTAGGTCTAAAACCCTCATCTACACAACCAGGCTTTACCGCATTCCCCCCAAGGGATTCCTAGGCCCAAAAAAGAAACATACACTACCAAGCTTTACCGCAATCCCACCAAGGGATTCCTAGGCCTATACAAGCATGGATGCCTCCAGATCTCTCCACCTAAAATGTGAGGAGTTTGTCGTCTCCACCCTCCAAGCTTTACCATATATCTCGTCATTCACCATTTGAGGATTCCTAGGCCCAAAGAGAGCATACACAATTAGTATTTACCACAATCCCATTTTTACCGATCAAAGGATTCCTATGCCTTGTGATTTCTCTGAGACCACCCCACTCAGTTTCAAAACCATCCGACAATCCAGCTCAACAAGTAAGAGAAACCCTATCACACCATGGCTATCCGAAAATGGCAAGGCAATGCTCTGTCACACATGGTAAAACTCATGCCCATGACAACAAGAGAACCAAGAACAAACATGCACATACCATGCATGCCAAAACTAGCAAGGAAATCATACATGCAATTCGATACATGCAAATAATCCCATTGCATCCACTTCATTCCACTTTTCCTTGCTTGATCTTTGCTTCCCTTTTTTTTATTGACCTTTCTTTGCCTTCCTTTATCCAATGCTAGAGTGATCCAAGAATGCTCGAAGTGTCCAAGAGTATGAGAGAGTAGAGAGAGAGCTCCAAAAAAAAAAAAAATTGACAAAAGCCAAAAACTAGTCCTCAGAAGCCTTTTTATCAATGAGGCCTCTATTTTCCTCATTTCCCATTATTTTCCTTCAATTTCCTCCTCACATGCAACCTGTGGCCTTTCACCTTTCTTTTCTCCTAATTTCCATTATTTTCATAAATAAAATGTCAAATAATGCCTCATGCCTTTCCAAAGCCTTTTCCATTTCCTTAGCTATAACAAACCAAATGAACACCCACACTATGATGTTTTGCCAAACACTCAGCTTGGAATACATGTCCCATGACCTTTGTTATTATTTTTCCTTTATTGACTTTATTACATAAATGTTTTACCAGGGCTGTTACAAATATACCCAAAGAAACCTACGTTGCTAACAATATGGTTCATAAATTTCCATGGATATTCCACTGGATAGTTCATCACAATAAATTTAATGAAATTATACTTAAAATCTTAAATCTACACTATGAGGGTTAATTTATCCTTAGATTTATGGATTCATTAATTATTGTGTTATGATTATGCAATAGATAAATTATGAAAAAATAGAGAATAACAAAATACAAGTCACAAACCACAAATTAACACAAGATATAACCTAGAAAATCCATTTAGGGGAAAAACCAGTTGGAAGGTGAGGTTTCACTATTGTGTTTCTTTGAATGGAAATAGATGCAAGTGCAATGAATTGAGGTATATGGGATGATATAGTGTGAAAACCCTTATGTTTCTTGTCTTCATATCCACTCTTGGCTACTCTACTTATTTATGGAACAAAATGCACTCAAATAGAATGGAACCTCTTTTTCTCCTAGTGGCCTAGTTCTAACACAACCTAATAGCCTACTAGTGGTTAAGTTTGTGTTATGATCGTTGTGCCTAAAAAGTGATAAGAATCCAATAATTATAGTCCTCTTCGAGGGGAAACCTCCTTTAATAATGAATACAATGTACAAGACACTATTTGATGATCCTAAGATAGGTCTCTTTAGTATATATATAGGAAACAACAGGTACAATTATAATAAATTGGTACCATTAAGAGTTCTAGCCTACATGACAATATAACAATAGAAATGTAATTACTCAATATCTAGGGTGTAATAAGGTTTTTTGGGTTAACAGGGGCTTATATATGGCTTAACATGCCCCTCCCCTTCAAAGAAGTGTTGTCCTCAACACTTGACTATTTGTGGGTGTTTGTGCATGAACATCTCATTTTCCCATGTTGCTTCTTCCACTAGTAGGTTCCTCCATTTATTGAGGTACTCGGTAATTTCCCAATTCTCAACTACTTAGTCCTTGTTTCCAAAATTGTTTGTGATTCTGCTATTATTTCCCCTTCTTCATTATTATTTGGTAGAATAGTTTGGATTATGATCTTGTCATTGATTACCTTCTTTAAGCAAGAAACATGGAATATTGGATTTGCATGTGAAGATGAAGGCAACATCAATTTGTAATCCATACTTCCAATCCTATACAACACTTGATAAGGGCCATAGTATCTTGGAACTAATTTAATGTCCTTCTTTTGTTGGTTGAGGGACATCTTTTTATATGATTTTAGTCTCACAAATACCCAATCCCCCACTTCAAATTCCCTTTCATTGTGATGTTGATATGCTTGTTGTTTCATCCTATTTTGTGCCATAGCCAAATTGTCTTTAAAAAAATTGAGAACCTCTTGTCGGTGTTGTATGTGGTTTCCTACTGCTTGAGCCTTTATAGTCACTTTCAAAGGTGTTATGATGCATGAAGGATGATATATGTAAAGTTCCATAAATGGTGACATTTCTTATGAAGTCTAGAAGAATGTGTTATGCCACCATTCTGCTAAGAGAAATCATTTGACCCATTGTGTTTCTTTATCAAATGCAAAGCAATGTGGATATCCTTCTAAACATTTAATCACAATCTCAGTGTTCCCATCGGAATGAGGATGGTAAGATGACCTTTGAGAAAATTGAGTATCAAAAAAAGAAAATAATTTAGTCCAAAATTTTCGAAAGAAAATTGGATCTCTATCACATACAATAATATTTAGTATTCCATGTAGTTTTTGGACTATTTCCATGAATACTTATGCCATATTACTTACTTTAAAAGCATGAGAAAGAGAGCAAAAGTGGGCATACTTTGTCATTTAATCTACCACTACTATAATGACACTCTTTCCTTGACATTTGGGTAAACCTATAATAAAATCCATTGAAATTTCTTCCCAATGTTGGCTTGGCATGGATAATGGCTAAAGGAGTCTTGGGGACTTGATAGTCTCTCCTTTATTTTGTTGGCATAACACACATTTTGCCACAAAATTTTCGACATTTGCTTTAAGACCTTCCATTTTTTTCTTGATCCTATAGTATGTATTCAAGAACCTTGAATGTCCTCCTACAGGAGAAGTACGTAATTCCAGAAGGACCTTTCTTTTTAGTTTAGAATCCTTACAAAAATATAAGTGATCTTCATACAACAAAAAATCATTTTTCCACATTATTTTTTCTACTACATCGAGATTCTCCTATAGTTTTGAATGATCCTTCATATCTTCTCATCTTGCTTTCGTTCTATCCTTATTTATTCCACTTAGTTAGGTTGTGGAATGCAAATAACACATGGTAAACCATTTGTGTCTTCCTCCGTCCTTAAGAGTACATCTGCCACTATATTTTTTTATTTATTTTGTAAATAATTTCAAATTCATAGCCCAACATATTTGTGACCCATTTTTGTTTCTCTTATGAATAAAGTCTTTGCTCCAAGAAGTACTTCAGACTGTCATGATCTATTTTTATTTTGAAGTGTCCTCCTATTAGGTATGGACATCATTTCTTAACTACATGTAGTATGACCAACATTTCCTTTTCATTGATGGGTTTGAGTGGTTTCATTCCTTTAAGTTCACTACTTTCAAAGGAAACGAGCCTTCCTTCTTGCATTAAAGCTACACTAATGCCATGGCCTGAGGCATCAGTAATATCTTGTTTCCTATGAATCCTATGAGTTTCTTCAAGGTATTTGTGATTGGCCATTCCCTCATAGCTTTTATTTTGTTAGGATCCACCTTGACACCATCATGTGATACAATATGACCAAAATATTCCACGTCTTGAACCCCAAAGGCACACATGGAAGAGGCATATAGTTGTTTCTCTTCCAGTAGTGTCAAGACCCTATCAACATGTTGTGCATGCTCTTCCTAGGATTTGTTGTAGATTAGTATGTCATCAAAAAATAGTAGCATAGATTTTCTAAGTGTTATAGCTTAAAAGGTCACCCTCTTGGGTCTATTAGAAGGGAACAACATTTGGAAGACAAGATGTGGAAATTGGTCAGTGAAAATCTCCAAAAACCCATAATTGGTGCCTTCAATGCTCCCTTTCCATTATAAGCTAACAACACTAGGTCCAAAAATGCTCTATGTAGTTTGGCAAGGTACGACAAATGGATAACAACGCACTAGTTGCACTACAATAGAGCACTAGAGAAAGAATTTGCATGGATAAGCTTAAACTAGGTCAAAGTTGATCACTCTAAGAGGATAATGATCAAATGAAAGAACATGGTAAAAAATATGTATAGGTTCAATGTGATTAGTACATAGATATGTCTATAAAAGAAATGCCTCCATAGATAAAAAAAGGGAGGAGGAAAATAACATGTGTCGAAGTGCTACTAGATTGCAAACCCAGAGGCTTCTTTATGTTAAGCCATCATCATTGTTAGAGTGAACAGTGAGTTTTTGGTGAGAGTAGGACCACACGAAGAGACCATTGAGAGCACGATGATGTACCACATTTCTTTTGGTATACTATAAACATTACATGCTTCCCCCGCCATTATTTCATTCTCTCGTGTTGGTTTGATGCTAATATGTTGATTATGAATATGTGCTAATGCTGACAGGTTTTCGTATAGCATAGGTTTGGTAAAAAAATTCTTGTGTGCAAGTATTCAGTATAGGAGCAAGGATGGAGAAAAGACCTCTGGTGTTCCCCCAAGTTGGATGCACCAACTAACGAGATCTCTCGATAGAAGGTATGTTTCGTTCTCCCTCTATATGATTTTTGTATAAGCATGCATGTTTTGGGATTGGCTTGTTTGACACCTTGACTACAACTCTTCTCGTCTCGGCAAGTCCTCAGAAAAATTTCTTGGTTAAAGTAGCTTACCATTATAACTAAAATTTCACCTTAAATACAATTACAACTCCACTGGGGATAGCGGAGTAGTTTCTTTTTTGTAGTCATTGTTTGATTTTTTAACAACATTTCTTTAATTTCCTCATCATTATATAGTGTCTAAGATTCATAGGATAACTTTGGATCTGAAGCCCTAGTGCTGGAAAACTCAAGATCTAGGTTTTTCCCTACCAGTTCTCCAAGCTAAATTGATCCACACAAAATCCATATGAATTCTAGTTGAACCCTCATTTTGGCCAAAAATATGAATCTCCTTCTTTGGAAATGAATCCTTGTGAAGAATTTGAGTGATTCTTCCTTATCATTAGCTAGGGAAGATTTGTTTCACCATCCAAACCAATTATCTTAAGGGTTTTACCCCATACAAATACAAACTACAATAAATCTCCAAATCGACTTGAGAAAATAATCATGCATAATGAAAGAGTGCCCTCCAATCTCTTTTATCATCAGAGTACCATGGGTCACAAAATACCATGGCTCATCAAAATACCACAGATCTATCTTTTATAATTTTCATCCAACTGACATTTAAATAGTAAAATTAATTGATCCCCTTTTTTATCGTTTATAGCCTACGAGAATCAAATAGGTTACTAAATCGTTCTCTTAGAGTAAACATTCAGAGAGGGACATTAAAGTCCTCCCTTCCTGCGATTTCTTGTCCTTAAGAAATTTCAAACTAGGATGTTAAAAAATATTCTCTCCTTCCCATGTAGAATCCTCTACTCACAAGTCTTTCCACATGATAAGATACTCTCTGATCACTCCACTCATTAATTTCCTTTCCCTAACGTCCAAAATCTCCTTAGGGACTAAAACTACTTATTCCTCCTCATCCAATGAGGGTAATTCTGCTCAAGTAATAACCTCTTTGCCCAACTCCTTCTTGAGGCACGATACATGGAAAAAATTATGAATCTTTCTCCCTTATGGAAGCTCAAGCTTGTAAGCTACTTCCCCCACTCTCCATACTACACTGTTGGGGCCATAAACACATGGTTTCAACTTTTCTACACCACTTTTCTTTAGAGAATATTTTATGTATGGTTTAACCTAAAAAAAACCAAGTCTCCTACCTCAAAACTACGTTCGACCTTGTGCCTGTCTACATACATATTTTGTTGGTTCTAGGAAACCTGCAATTTTTCCTTAAGAACCTTGAGGATATCTTGGCTCTCCTAAATCCATTCTTTGGTTTTGGGAGCCTTATTGTCCCTAAATGCCAAATCCATAAATGAAAGAGCATCATAGCCATATAATGCTTGGAATGGGGTCATACCAATGGACATGTAGTAGTTGGTGTTGTAGCAATGTTCTCCTAGATGCAACTACTTAATCCAAGTATTTTGTTGTCCTAACACATAGTTATGCAGATTTACCTCAACCCACTTATTCACAATATCTATTTGGCCATCCGTTTGAGGGTGATAACTAGTACTAGGAGTTAACCTGATGCCATCCAATTTGAACTGCTCCTATGAAAATACACAGAGAAACTTGTTGTCGTGATCACCAACAATGTACTTAGGCATTTAATGGAGTCTAAACACCTACCTAAAAAAAAAATCTACCACCTTTGTTTCCTTGTGCATCGATGAAATCATAAATAAATTCAAGAACTTGGTTAACATGTCAACAACTACATAAATACAATCTCGGTGCTACACCTTCGGTAAACGTGTGATGAAATCCATCGACACACTTTCCCACTTCTATTTTGGAACAAGAAAAGGATGAAATGAAACAGCAAGATGAATATGCTCTTGTTCTACTGACACATCATACACCCCCTCACATGTTACAACACATCATTCTTGAAGGCCTTCCATGAGAACCTCTCTCTAATATGCATGTAAGTTTTGAAGTATCCTGGGTGCCTTGCTAATGGTGTATCGTGAGTAGCCCTCATAATATTCTCCTTAAGTATGGACTTAGGGACTAAGTATATTTTGACCTTGTAGATGATAGTGTCATCCACCACTTTATACCTGTCATCATGAATGTGCCCATCCATCAAGTCACAAGCAAACTTATTCTTGGGGTATTCGCTAATAGGTGTGACTTCCAATAAGTGGAAATCTCCATAAGGAACATGTTGCCAGTTTTTTGGAAATGGAATTAGCGACAATATTTTTCTTTCCCTTCATATACTCAATGTCAAAATCATAATCTTATATACTTCTCACCCATTTTTATTGCCTCTCATTCAGGTCCTTCTATTCTAGCGAATACTGCAAATTTTTGTGGTCAGTCCTAACCACAAATATACCACCTACCAAATACAATATTCACTTCGCCAAAGCATAGATAATGGTGATCATCTCCTTATCGTATAGATGGAGTAGAGCCTCTATAGTTCCCTAAACTCATGACTCTCAAATTCTATCAAATTTGTGTTTTACATCAATATGGTGCCTATACCCTCTCCCAAAGCATCACACTCAAGCACAAAGGGCTAGGTGAAATTAGGAAGTGCCAGTATTGGATAAGTGCTCATCACCTCCTTGAGATTGTCAAATGTTTGTTGAGCCTCCTTAGTCCACCTAAATGCCCCTTTCTTCGAAATATTATTTAAGGGTGCACCCAACTATGAAAAACCCTTAACAAAGCATCTACAATAGCTACATAATTGAAAGATCCTTGCAACTTTGTAAGTGTCTTAGGTGGTGACCAATCCAATATGGCCTGGATCTTCTCTTGATGTTCCTACACACTTTTTGCACTAATCACATGGCCTAATTATAGAATCTCTGTCATACTGAATTCACATTTTGACTCCTTGGCATACAATCATTCTCTTCCATAATACCTAGTATCTCATTTAAATGCCTTAAGTGTTCCTCCCATGTCTTGTTGTAGATAAGGATATCATCAAAGACCACCAACATAAACTTCCGCAATTGCTTGTTGAAAATGTGGTTCATGCAGGACTAGAAAGTGACAAGTGTGTTGGTCAACCCAAATGGCATGACCAAGAACTCATAGTGCCCATAATGACACCTGGAAGTAGTCTTGTGAACATCTTTCTCCTTGACCTTGATTTAGTGATATCCTGATCAAAGATCAATATTCAAGAAGTATATTGCCCCATGTAACTTGTTTAGTAGTTGTCAATCCTTGGAATGGGGTACCTATTTTTTATTGTCTTATTTTCTAGAGCTTGATAGTTAAAAAAAATCCTCATGGTTCCACCCATCTTCTTAACCAAAACTACTGACAATGTGAATAAACTGGAGTTGGGTGTGATATATCCTATCTTTAACAAATCCTTGATTGTTTTCTTTATCTCATCTATGAACTTTTTTAGATTCCTATAGGGAGTAGTAATGACGAGTTTGGCCCCTTATTATAACTCAATGGTGTGCTCAAAGCCTTTGTTAGTAGGCCTCCCTAGAGGTACCTCTCTAAAAACTCGACCACGTTTTCTCATTAGTGACTGAATGTCTTCATGATAGCGCTAGTTGCTATTATGTTTCCATGTTGTAATCAGACACTATATTTCCCAAGATACATCACCATGATTGAATATGATTGCCATATGCTTGGTTGTAACAATCCCAGTAGCACCATTGGACATGCCCCTCAGAACTACCATCTTACTGTATACTACAATGAATTCCATCTTCATTGTCTAGTAGTCCTTCCAATGTTTCCCTATAGAAATAAGCCACTTAACACCCAATACGACATTAATGTTTGCCAACTCCACCACATAAAAATCATCGGTCATATTGTAGTTGCCCGTCTTCAGCTCCAACCATGGAACCCTATTTTTGCATGTCATACCATTCTGATAAACCACCACAACATCGAATCCCTCAAAGTCTTCTATAGGAATGCCTCTCCTGACTACCAAAGCTAATTCAATGAAGTTGAGGGTTACCCAAACATCAATCAGGATAGTGACATTTTGTCCCTGTACTAATCCTCTAACCCTGAAAGTGTGGTATCTAGGGTCATTTGATAGAGCGGATATAGTTCCAGCCTTAGTCTCCACACAAAGCTTCTTAATAGTTGTAGTTTTATGCTCATCAACTTCAGCCTGTCCTGCGTCTCCTTCCCTTTCATTGTTTGAAAGCACCTCTATGCACTACACCTTGCCCTTCCCCGTGCACCTGCAACCTAGTTCCCAAGGCTCTTTATAGTTAAATCATAGTTTCTTCCTTCTCAATTCCTTCTAAATCTCATTATCCAATTTGTCTTTCTCGGTCCACTCCTTTTGGAAGGGATTATTTTCTTTGTTTTTATGAGGAAGGAAAGGTTTAGGAGAATATTTATCCTTTGGTACTACATCCTTCATGTCTCAAGTTCTAATAATAAAATCTTGTAGACAATTTGTTTTGAGGGCCTTAACTTAACCACATAGGGGTTCAAAGAATCCTTCAATGAATTACATAATCAAACTCTACTCTAACATATTTGTCACCATGATTGGGAGCCTTTGAAACTCTAGAATGTAGGCATCTGTTATACCTATCTACTTGAGCTATGTCAATTATCTCAAATGTATATATGGGTCCTTCTTATCAAATCAATCAATCAACCTTTCTGTGAAGTCTAGGAATGAGGTAATGCTAGAATGCCCCAAAGTGACTAGCCCATGGTACCACTACTCATGAGATTCTCCCTCCAAATGAAGTGTAGTGAATTTAATGGCCTCTGTCTGCAATATAGGGTTGAGCTGGAAATAAGTGTCTAAATTTTGAATTCATACTCTTGTAATGCATTGGTATGAACCATCTAAGGAAGGGATGGCCAATTTCCCCAATTTATATGAAAGATCATAATTATGTGAGCCCTTGTTGTACTCTCTTGACACGTTTTTGTAATTGATGGTACAAAAATCCTGTAAGGACATGGCTACGTGGAATTCCTCACCAAGAGCTCAATACACCCTCAAATCATTAGAAAACCCTTCACCTTGTCCTTGTTGAACCTAATATCTTGTTGGTTGTTCCTCCACTAATTGTGGTAAGCGAGGTCTAGGAGCTACTTTACTTGTTGTTCAAGGGCTATTATAAATTGGGGTATGGGTGTTGCTCCCTCTAGTATGGTTCCCATTATTACTATTCAACCCTCTTGACCCATTGTTGCCATGATTGTTTTGTTTCCCTTGTTTGTTTGTTATAAGATGGGTGATAATTTGAACCAACTATTATTGGCCCCTCGCAAGGTCATTTAAAATATTCATAGTGCTTCCCTCACGTTGTTCATTCATATCCCCTATGTATTCCTCTTCTTCTAATTCTGAGTGAAGATGGTTATCACCCTTTCTTTCTCTCATGGAGGTGATGTATTCCATGTCCTTGGAAAACATCACGATAGAATGCACTCATAGGAAAGCAAGAAAACTAGCTATGATATCACTGAAATGCACTAACTAAACTTGCAATTTCTTGATTTCTAACTTGTATATATTTCATCAAACACTTTACATGTATTCAAATATGAAGCGCTGGTAACACAACAACAACACAACAAATGTTCCACAAGAAAAAATACCATAGTAACTGTAAAAACCCTTTTGTCACAATAACAACACAACAAATATTTTACAATAAAATTTTACAGTAGCAAACTCACAAATAAAATTAGATTTGTTTATTAATTGGGTAGTGAAATTACATGTTAAGCAACCCTTTAAGATACAAATTGACCTTTGGGAATCTGGCATGATTTTACAAGGAACAAAAGATGAAGATGATGTCACTGAAATATCCCTTACAAATTTTTGAAGATGACTTTGTTGGAACAAAATTATTGAGTTGATTCGACCGCGCTTCTTGATGCCACAACCAAACAATTATTAGCTTAGTTTGCTGGGAGAAACAACTTTGGGCTTGAAAAATAAAATTAGGCTTGTACAAACTATAAAAGCCCACAATTTTTTGTTGATAATCTAATAGATTCGGCCTCCCTTGATTTCCATGAAATGATAATGGCTAAATTGGCCTGCACAACCTTTTGAATGACGATACATTGATAAACTCAATTTCCCTGGCTTCCATGAAATGATGATGGTTAAATTGACCCACACAAACCCTCTGAATGTTGGTACATTGATAAACTCAACTCCCTTGGCTTCCATGAATAACTGAAAGCTAAATCGATCCACACAAAATGCACACAAATTCTGGGTGAACTCTCGTTTTGGCTAAAAATATGAATATGCTTCTTTGGCAATGAATTTTAGTGAAGAATCTAAGTGATTATTCCTTATGATAAAGCTAGAGTGGGTTTTTTCATCACCGAAACTGATTACCTTAAGAATTTTACCCCCTTACACACACAAGCTACAAGAGCTCTCTAAATTGACTTGAGAAAATAATCATGCATAAAGTGAGCTCCAATCTCTTTTATCATCATAATAACATGGATCTATACCATGGGTCTCTCTTTTATAACTTTCACCCAACCATCATTTCAATAATTAAATCAATTGATCCCATTTTTGACTGACTATAGCCTATGGGAAGTAAATAGGATATTTAATTGTTCTCTTGGAGTGATCATTCAGAGAGGGACATTACAAATATAACACTGCAAAACTTATATTTGAAGTGAGGAATCTAACACAATTCTCACAATCTTGTCTCATCACAAGGTGAGATTTCTTTCTTTACTAAGCGGGTAGAGCATATCCCATTACATTGTCTTATCTTGAAATGTTAGTGGCATAATTTCAACAACAAAATATGAGGATTAGTAATGTTTAATGATGTGATATTGTTAAGAGATTAAGTATAAAGCATATAAAGAATGCCTTTAAAATTAACCATTCACACATGGAAAGTGGACCCATTACTCTAATTTCATGGTTAAATATATAAAATAATTAATGATTGTAAAATCACTCTATAGATTGACCCAGGGGGCAACTCAATTAGTGATCAAAATAATGTGAGTCTATGATAACTATGAGATCCAAGGTTCAAATCCTCCTAATTGCTGATTTACGGAGAGGATGACATGCCGTAGACCCCTAGAGGCTTATTGGTAGCCCTATGTCACGTGCATTGCCAAGTTCCTTTGGGTTACAAAAAAAATCACTCGGTAAATTTCATACATAGATTGTGTATATTTTGTATAGATGACACTTCATAAATAATACAATACCAAGATATTCAAACTTTCATGCCTTATTGGACTTATAGAAATTACTCTGTCACAATTTACAACATATTTAAAATTTTTGTCACACATGCTAACATACCCTTAGAGAATAAAACCCAAGTGAAAAAGTTAAACCTACCAACTACCACTCAAATTATTGTCTTTTAACTACTCTTTTTTGCTTTTATAAATATAATATTTATAAATAAAATGTAATGAAAAACAATTCACAATTACATCTCTTATGATTTAACACTCTTATAATTCTACTTGTAATATGACTAAAAGGTACCCATTTAGAAATGTATAGAGTTTTAATGTACATACCAATCCTTCGCATTAATGCTAGTCTTTTATCTATTAAAATTAATTATTGCAAAAGAGTACTTGTATGTTTATTTTATATGAATAATATTTTGACCAAAAAATCACTCATTAGCTGTACATTTAATCATTTTAAGTTTTACTAATCATCATGTATTTTCAAATTTCTAGGACAGAAATTAAACTATCATAAAACAAACTTGTTAATATCAAAATTTAATATATTAAAGTAATAAATTAAAATATTCACATAATAAAATTTAGTATACTCTAATATAAATAATATTGTATAATAATCTTTTTATAAATATTATTATATAATAATTTGAGCACTAACAAAAAGCAATGATCCACCTATTTATTATTTAAAATGTACAATATTATTTTCAAATATATAATATTTTTATTTCCAATTTGAGTTGTCATTAGTGCGACTTTTTGGAAGCTTTTCTGGTGGGTTCTTCAGGTCTAATTTTTCTAAAATCTGGTCGGAATTTATTGAAATCACAAGTTTGATGGGTAACCCCTGTACAATCAAAGTGCTCTAGGTTTTTAAGGGTGTTGAACCCATATATACAATAAAAAAAAACTGGTTTAAATAACACAAATCAAGATTTCACCTCAACTTTTTCTGTCGGATTCAGCACCGAAAAGTCCAAAAAGTCGCACTAAAAACAACTCCTTTCCAATTTACTATTTATTAATATTATTATATAATAATTCGAGCACGTAACAAAAAGAAATGGAAAATAAATCAATATTAAATGTTAAAAATGGCAAGGAAATCTTAGATTTTGTGGTAACAAATCATTTAGGCCAAGTTAAAATTGCTTTAGCAGACAAAACATGGAAATGGATTTGGGTAAATGAAAAACAATATTGGGGCATTTTAAAGTGCGGGCTTGCTTGCTTTAAATGGGAACAAAGAAGAAGAAAACAATCTCAGAGAAAGAAAACAAATAAGAGGAGCAAAAATAAAGAAGAGTCAACCATTTACAGTTCCACATACACACCTCTTACTTGGTCACCAAATCTCTATGTCCAGGAACTGATGAAGGCCAACGAAAAATTGGAAACTTTGGAAGCCAAAGAACAGGAAAGAGACCGCAAAATTTCAAAGATCACACTTGCAAATCGATGTTTAAGGGATGGTAATAAGATTTTAAAAGAGTAGGTAACAATGCTACAAGAGGCTTTAGAGACAAGAAAACAATAACGGGAAAACATGAAGACAACATAGCAAACCATGAAAGAATCAATAGCATCAAACACGGAAGTGATAATCTCTAAACCAACTCAGGTAGATACAAAAATATCTCAGCAAGTAGTCCTTTCCTAAAAGAAGGCAAAAGAGAACAAGAGGACAAACATTCCAAAAGAAATCCAAACCATAGCTGATGACTCTAATGGTTACATAAGGATGGAGGAAAAATAAGATGTAAGTGCTCGTAGAGCACATGAAAGAGAACACAAAGAAAGAAAAGATAGAGAAACACACTTTCTTATTAGGAGAATAAGAGACTATGGAAAGAATGAAAGCACTCTCAATTTGACAAGGGACTTTTTGAAAGAGAAATTACATTGGAGAGGGCAAATTTTCCAAGCAAGGAGGGTGGGAAAGATATGTGAAGAGAGGCCTCGACCCATAAAAGTCATCATGGCAAGTGTGCAAGACAAACACCATCTCTTAAGCAAAAAGAAACTCTTGAAAGGCTCACACTTCTTCTTAGATGAAGATTTAACTAGCAAACAACAAGAGGAGAGAAGAGAAGAAGTGGAGAAAATTAGAGCAGCAAGAAACGAAGGGAAAAGAGCATGGTTGTACAATGGTAAAGTTGTTATTACAGTGTTTGGGCCTCATGACAAAACAGTGCAACAAGATGGCAGTAAAAAAAGAAGTTAATTCTATAATAGGGAGGAAAACAACAAGATCAACATGGATGAATAGGGGTGAAGACTAAAATTTGAGTCTTGTGTTCCAAACCATGTAGCAATCAAATCCTACCCATGTATACCTAAGTCTAGTTTTTTGGAACTATAGATGTTATGTTAGGCCCCTAAACTACTAGTGTAACCCCTTATTGTTATTAGTACAACCCACTTATTATATTGATGTACCCATGTAGTGCCCATATTGTTACTAATGTGCCCCATAGAAGCCCACTATTGTTATTATTGTGCCCTTACATTATTATTGTTATGTCGGCTCTGGTTATGTTATGACCCCTTAGACTCTTATATATAGAAAGGAGGTCTTTTCATTTGTATCATCAAAGAATTGTTCATTTATGTAATGTAAAGGAGGTTGCCCCCTCGAAGAGCCTGAATTCTAAGGCGTTGATCTATCTTTTCTTGAGCTGGTTTCATAACATTTGATATCAGAGCTTTGGATTCTAGGGTTTCGTTGCTCCAAACAGTCCATCGTGGCATTTTTGCTATGACTTTGTTTCTGTGACGTTTCAGAAGTCACAAAAAAAACCCATTTGAGAAGAAATTGCGTTGAACCTTGGGTCCGAATTTCAGACCTTTTCGCGCGATATTTACGGAGATATGATCTAAGGAAGTTGGTCTTTTTGTAGACTCCTGAATTACATTCAAAACAGGTGACCTAGGGAAAATAGTCATAACTTTCTCTCTGAGCATTGGATTGAAATTTCGTAAGAAGGTATAGAAAGAGGATGGACTGTAGTTTCTTGTATGCATTTTTCAGATCCATAGGTCGAAAAATTGACACGTGGCACTTCATACAAGTTCGCTCTTCTAGAAAGGTCTATAATCAGGTCATCTTGGGAGATTGTGCATAACTCTTTTTTGGGGAATCCAATTTGGATCAGACTGGTGGCATTGGAAAGAGGACACAGAGGGCTACTACAGGTAGCAATTTCAGAACTTAAATATCCGCAAGTACAGAGTTACAGTCGTTTCAAGTTTGAGGTCCTAAAATCAAGAAAAAGCAAGATGAGGAAGTTTGATGGCAAGGATCCGGTAAATTGGATACTTCAGATGGAGCAATATTTTGATCTACATGGTGTACCACTGTTACAAAAGGTATGTATTGCATCTTCATATTTAGAACCGGATCAATTTTTATGGTATAAAGGGCTTTGTTCTCGTAAAAAACTTGTTACGTGGTCAATTCTCACGGAGGAAATGATACCACATTATGAAGATATAAAGAGCAACACCTTCTTTAGAGCAACACCACAACAATTGGAAAGAGTAAAAGGGCTTTGTGAAATATTTGAAAGTAAAATTATGGCAACAAGGAAGTCTACCCCTCACAACTATAAAGATGAACGTGTTGTTCCTCCTAGCCTTCCACAACCTACAAGGGTTACACCACAACAATTGGAAGAAAAAAGAGAAAAAGGGCTTTGTTACAATTGTGATAGCAAATGCACTAAAGGTCATAAGTGTGCTGAGAATAAATTATTTTACATAGAGTATGAAGAGGAGGAAGAAAAGGATCAAGAAACATCAAAAGAAGAGGATATATGCCAGGACCCGGCCCCAGAGAAAGAAGAAATGAATCAGAACATATCTTGTAAACTATTGGCAAGAATGACCACTCCTCAAACTCTCAAGATAGAAGGAAATATCAAGAAGAAAAAGGTGCAAGAAGTGAAAGATCACATCAAGAAAGAAGAAATGAATCCAACCATATCTTGTAATTCACTGGTCGGAATTACCACTCCTCAAACTAGCGAGATAGAAGGACATATCAAGAAGAAAAATGTTCAAGAAGTGAAAGATCACATCGAGCGTCAATAAATGAATCCGACCATATCATGTAAAGGATTGGAAGAAACTACCACTCCTCAAAATCTAAAGATAGAAGGACATATCAAGAAGAAAAAGGTTCAAGCAGTGAAATATCACATCGAGCATCAACAACAAGTTCTCCAACTTTTAAAGGATAGCGCCACTTCGGTGCAAAATCAAATGAAACAACAGGTAGATCAACATCATAGTGAAAAATGTTTTGATGTAGGCGATTGGGTATTTTTACTGCTACATCTAAAGCAAGCTATTTATGAGAAGGAAACGTTGGCAATACTACATGCACTTAAAAAATGGCGACCTTATTGAATGGGAAGACTCTTCAAGGATGAGGATGTGGAAGCATTGTTTTGTGCTATTTCTATTATCCAACCAGATTGGATAAACGAAGCAAGGGATGAATGGAAGAAGGACAAAGAAGTATGGCCACTTATTCAAAACTTGCAAAAGATCCCAATTCAAACAATATTTCCAGATATTGAAAAGGAAGGAAAAATCATATTGGAACCTGGAGCAGTCACAGAAACAAGAACCCGACAGCTATGAAATCGATCAATTTCAGAGTATCTCATTAAGTGGAAGAACTTACCCGCTGAAGATTCCACATGGGAGGACAAGAATTTTATACAGAAGCATCAAGAACTACTCAAGCGTTGAGGACAACGCTTTTTGAAGGAGAGGGGCATGTTAGGCCCCTAAACTACTGGTGTAACCCCTTATTGTTATTAGTACAACCCACTTATTATATTGATGTACCCATGTAGTGCCCATATTGTTACTAATGTGCCCCATAGAAGCCCACTATTGTTATTATTGTGCCCTTACATTATTATTGTTATGTCGGCTCTGGTTATGTTATGACCCCTTAGACTCCTATATATAGAAAGGAGGTCTTTTCATTTGTATCATCAAAGAATTGTTCATTTATGTAATGTAAAGGAGGTTGCCCCCTCGAAGAGGCTGAATTCTAAGGCGTTGATCTATCTTTTCTATCTTTTCTTGAGCTGGTTTCATAACAGGTTACCCTTGGAGGAGGGGACTTGGGATAGGACCTACTGCATAAGGTAGAGACATAATTTGTCTCATAGAAACTCATGAACATGATGGTTGCAAGACTCCTACGTTTGATGCTTATTTGAAATTAGCAGTTTGGAACAAGGCAACATGAAATGGCAAAGGGTACAGAGGAATACTGGTTTTAGTGAAAGAAAAAGAAGGTCGCCATATTTAGTTAGTGAAAGAAGATACAAATAAACAATATTTATGGTTCAAAATAACATAGAATGAGAACCACATAAGAATTGCAACAAACTATTTTGCACCTCAAGTCTCAAAAACTTACAAAAATAAGGGGCTAGACAACAAAGACCCATATGCAGCTTTAAAGCAAGATATTGTCGCATATTCTCAACAGGGAGAAGTTCTTTTAGTGAGAGATTTCAATGCTAGAACAACAAATCAACAAGCTAGTATTATTTGTTGCAAAGAAGATCACAATCCTATTTGGCTCATTCAAGAGGAGAATCCACAATGGTTGAGATGTTCAGAAGATGACAAAGTTAGCAATCATTTTGGAGAGTAGTTGCTCACATTGTGTGGTGCTTTCAACTTAATTATATGCAATAGTCTAGATAAATGGAAAATGTCTGGGAACTTCACTTGCAACACATACAATGGGGCAAGTGTCATTGACTATGTTATTTGTTCACAAAGCTTATTAGAAAGGATATATGAGGTTAAGATTGGAGAGCACACGTGGGACTTAAAAATCAGACCATAACCAAATTTATATAAAGCTATCTTGGTTAGAAGAAAAACAACATAAGAGGAAAACCCGATGTTCTCGACAATCGATATCAAGGGGCAAAATTTTTCTAACACAAGAAAATTTCATTATCTTCAAAACAATGCTGAAAAGATAAATTCAGAAGGAGAAGATTGGATCCCAAAGCCTCAACAGTCATGAGTTAACAAATATAATTCAGGGTGCACTTGAGAAGTGCAAAAGAGAAAAAATAAGAAATTAGAATCAAATTGTTTTCTTGTAAATGCTTGGTTTGATGAAGAATGAAAATGACAAGGAAAACCTTGAAAAAGGAAGGTGAGGAGAAGACAAATGTAAAGTTATATAAGCAAATTTTAAAATGGAAAAAAGATGAGTTCATGCAAACAAGGCAAGAAGAGTTAATATATCCAGGCAAGAATAACCCAAAGCTTTTTTGGCAGGAACTTCAACCAAGGAATAAGTAAATTGAAAATAATATTACAACCAATCAATGGTTTGACTATGCAAGACAACTCTATGAGAAAGAATCAGAGATTGAGCCTCCTCCCAGGATCAACACAACCACAAATATTTTCACATTACAAGAAGTGGAGGCAGGAATTAAGAAGTTGAAAACAGGTAGGGCAAAGGACTTGGTTGAACTTCAAGCAGAATATCTAAAGTGGTGAATGAACATTCTTACACCGCACATCATGGAAATATTTTACCAAGGTCATTCGACAATGATTCCCAAGAGATTGGACAACTAGTTTAGCAATACCCCTTTTTAAAAGTGGAGACATTAATAATCCTTCCAACTATAGAACCATTATGATCAATCCTTTGTTTGTAAATCTCTTCAACGACATGGTAGAAAATAGAATCAGTAAGTGGGCAGAAGTAAAAGAAAAGAGGACAAAAGGGCAAGTAGGTTTTAGGCCGAAACATTCTACAGTAGATCATGGTATCACATTAAGACACATTATTGAAAAGGTTTGGGGGAAAAATAAGAAGTATGTTGCTGCTTTGTTGACTTTGAAAAGGCATTTGACACGGTCCCTAGAGATAAGTTGTGGAGTAGAATGGAAGAACTTGAAATTATTTTGCATTATAGAGCCACTGTCAATAGGCTTTATGAAGAGGTGAAAATCAAAATTAGAACTTCAATAGGCATTTCAGAAATTTTTAGAAGTGACATCGAAGTCAAGCAAGGTTGCCCTTTATCCCATACTCTTTTTGGTTTATATATTGATAAATTGGAAGAGTGGCTAAATCTGCAAGGTGGGGATGGTGTTCGGTTGAGGGAGTTTGTGATAAAGCTTCTTTTATATGTTGATGACCTTGTATTGATTGCTAAATTGGGTCAGGGATTGCAGATGCACCTATATGCCCTTGAGCATTTTTTGTAAAGCAACAGGGATGCAAGTCAATACCAAAAACCAAAATAATGATTTTCTCTAGTAAAAGGAAGTAGAGCCAACATACATTCTTTTTTGAAGGAAACATTCCCGAAGAAGTAAATGAATACAAGTACCTTAGGATTGATTTCAACAATAAGCTTAATTGGGAGGACTGCAGAAAGAAGAGAATTTGAGGAGGATGGAAAGCATTATATGCTCTTCAAAACAGATGTAGAGAGACGGAGTTATGGGATTGGAAAACGATTAAAGTGCTTTTTGGGCTCCTAGTTTCTCTAGTAATATTATATGGGTGTGAACTATGGGATAGTAGTATCCCTGTCTCAAAATGGAAGCAAATTGAGAAAATCCAAAAACGCTTGATCATGAGCAAGTTCAAAATAAAAAGTTCGGTTCCTTATGAGATAATGTTGAGTGAAACAAGAGCAGCTCCCATAGAAGCAATTTCTATGGTGCATATCATAAGGTACGTAAAAATAATTGAGCAAATGAGAGTAGGTAGATGGCCTAAAGTTATCTTCAATGAAGGTATGAGTGAAAAAAAGAAATCATGGATGAGACAAAACAACAAATGGATCCAAAAATGGAATATTTACCTCAATGCTTGTTCCACAAATAGCAAAGAGTTAAAGAATTTTGTTATGGAGAAGTTCCATAAGTGTATATGGGGAAAAGAGTTGGGCAGAAAGAAGAAGTACTATGTTCAGGAATTCAAACCCACTTGTGATCTCCAACAAAAAGAGTACATTGGAGCTAACATTCCATAGAGAGCAAAGATTCTTATTGCTCAATTAAGAACTAACTTGCATCAACTTCGGTGTGAAACGGGTTGATGGAAAAGACCTAAAGAAACTTGGGAAGAACGGGTGTGTACTTTTTGCATTTATGGGGTAGTGGATATGTTAGGATCGATTTTTTGACATTGTCTTTTCAGTGAGAAAACTATTAGAAGATTGAGTTAGCTCATCATTAATTTGAATAAAAAATGAATGAATGACAAAGACAAAAACAAAAAATAATAATCCCAAAAACTATTTTTAATTTCATCACTGCTCGGGTCTTAGCTAAAGCTGCTCTACAAGGTCGCATCGATTGGTTGAAAGGCTTGAAGGAAAATGTTATTCTCGGGGGGATGATACCTGCCGGTACTGGGCAACATATTCACCGTTCAGGGAAATGAAACAGAATAGATCCAAGAATAGGGAATAGGAATCTATTTAGCAACAAAGTGAAGGACATTTTATTTCATCATGACAAAGTAGATTTTTTTTCCTTTCAAGACAATTCTCACAAATATCACAATATATTAAAACAACAATTAAAATAGTCTTGAGAAATAGATTTCTTGTTATGTTCATGAATATCTCTTCTATAATAGGAAGAATATCAAATATTCTATGTGTGAGAACGTTTCTCACCTACTACAGAGCCCATACTACCTCCCATGAACTGAAAATCCATAACTCCGAGTGCAATAGTAAGACCATTTAATTGACCTATACCTGTTTGAATAGCATCAGTTAAATCTGTCTCTATTTGATAGAAAGTGATATGATCCTTATAAGATTCATCCTCAGAATTAAGATTATCAGAATGAGAAGGTTCATTCTCAGAATAAAATTGAAGAACATCTAGAGTGTACATGTCTTCATCCATAGGACGCCAAGTGTCACGATCAATTGGAAGTTCTATTCTATCTGAACTATTCATTTGCAGATAATATCCACATTCTTTACAAACACTTTGATTCTCTCTCAAGAATCTGAGATATAGCAAGTTCTCGCAATTATCGCATTGAGCCCATAACTTCTTAATTTTAGCGTAATCAATACTTTTATTCTTGTTTTTCTCCGTCTCATTGGCATCCTTACTATCCCTTTCGACCGAATTTTTTAGTAATGCAGTTATTTTACGCTTGTCTTCGAACCACTCCTTTATAGACATAGAGTTTTCCTTCCATATAAAGGTGAAAATTGTTACTTTTCCTATCTTATTTTGTATGAAGAGAAGTCGTATAAGTATAAATACAATGATGAAAATTATTAATCAATAGTGGAATGAATCATTGAGAAATCATTTCCATTCATTATTGATTAGGAATCTGAAGTATCGATCCGGGATTATGATAGAATACTTTATTCTATTATAAAGAAAGATTCTCTCCTATACCGCGATGGAAAGGAATTTTCATTTAAAATACAACATCTTTTGGGCTAGAAAGGATTTGAACCCTTGACTTCACGGTCCTGAACCATGAGCTCTGATCCACTGAGCTACCAACCCTATCGAATGATCTATAAGATCATTGTAAAGGATGAATAGGATTATCATTAAAAATAACCTATCTCATTTATTATTTAAAATTTACAATATTTCTTTTCAAATATTTACTATTTCCATTTCCACTTTTACTCTTTCTTAAAAATTTAAAAGAAAATTCAAACCATTTTCAAAATTCCCATGTTCAGAATACCCATACGACATCGCAACTAAGCAAACTAAAAAAATTAAACTGCTTAAAATTTTCCAGTCCGTTCTTGTCAGATATCCTCACCTGCATATGTTTTAGTTGTGGAGAATGATAACTCACTGATAAAAGTTTGGAATGAGAGAGGAGATGAGATGGTATCCTGCGTGCTTCGAAGTTGGTGTCTACCATTTGCCATGTCCAATCAACTAAGTGGGAATGATTGTACAGGTTGAAAATTGCCTCTAACCAAATAATGTCTCCAGTCATAGTTGTTGGTATGCTCTTACATTGACGACCGTCCGTGCAAATAAATTGGGTGCTTGCAGAAGACTTTGGAAACAGCGCCGAAAGATGTGCCCATGTCCAAGACCTCTGGAAGTGGCGGCTTGTCCTTGCTTACGATGGTACCAAATATTCAGGCAAGTTCTCTTTTTTAGATTAGTTATTAGGTCCAACTTGGAAAAAATGCACCCACTGTAGTTCGTTTTGCTGTCTGAAATTGGCTATAAGACATCAGTGAAAGCCTAATTACAACCTTCAACGAAGAAAACCCAAATCCGTATTTACAATGGCTTTGCGAGACAATCTCATACAACAATGGAGGGCAATAGGAGAATAATGATGATGGGTATTGTGATGAGCACTAATGGATAAGGGTATTTTGTTTTATTATTCCAACATGTTATCTTGAAGACTAGAGTAATTAAGGATTGGCATTGTGGATTAAAGACCAGTACCACAGACCCGTTTTTTAACCGTAAGTGCCTAACGTTAATCACCTTTTAACATTTCAAGGGTTAGGCTCTTCCATACACTGTACGGGGGAATTGAACCCTGATGGGACTGTACCAGCACCCTGCTTTCACCGATCAGCCTTGCTTCTTGTGGCTTGATTAGAGTAGTTAAGATTCTGTTGTTACTGTAACATTATAGGATGTGACTGTAGCAGCACCCTGCTTTCACATATCAGGCTTGCTTCTTGTGGCTTGATTAGAGTAGTTAAGATTCTGCTATTATTGTAATATTATAGGATGTGCCCAAAGGTTCCAGCTTTTGTAGAAATAAGTTCCTCAAGTCTCATATGGACAACACTGATTGGTGTTTGTATGGTGTCTCTTAGGCTTTCATCTCACAAAACAATCTTTATATTCACATCTGTTAAATGGCATATCTCTATGATGGGATTTGATTCCACGTTAATACTCTCCTTTTGCTATATGGATAAAGTTTTCTTGAAATTTTGAGTTATATCTAGTCTAACTAGTTCTATTTACAATGGAGAAATTTCACCGTGAAAATTTTGCTACATTGATGCTTGGAAGCTCTTGCAAATATTTGACAACAATAAATCCAACATAGACATGGGTCAAGAAACTGCATCTGCTAACTAAATAGAAATCAGGGAAACATATATAGCAGATTACTTTTCTTATATTCATCAATTTCCTTACCATGCTGGCCGGGGAAACATAGCCAGTCATGATGTTACTGAAATTTTGCTAAAGTCTCTCTGAATTCCTCTCTTGAGCATCCTCAAGCAAGAATGTTGTCATGTCAGAGTCAATTTTTTTGTTGCCACTTGTATTATTCAGGAGTTACATTGTTCTAGGCTTCCAGCCTCTTCCTTACTCTCAGATAATTCCTGAGAAATAAGGTTGTCATGTTCATGCTTTACTATCCGTGGATTGGATAGAAGATCTTGGGTCCTTGGGTCCCTACTTTAGTGATCCTTTTTTCTACCTTTTCTAGCTACTGCTTTAGGGTCCATACAACAAAGCAACGGTAACATTCTGGTTCTCATTCATGTCAACTAGATCATTGTCTTGTGTTGACTCAACACTTTTCTGTTCCTCCCGTTCTCATCAAGAATACTGCCTACAATAGAGAGCTTGTGACAGCTTGACATACATCTGCCTCAGCTTGCTTCAAACAGACATCCATTTGCTTTATCTTGTAATAGTACTTTATAGTGCAAAAATGGGTATGCGATTATAATCCATCTACAGCCTAGCTCTTATTGGAGCTAACCCAAAACAAGTAGATGTTGTCTTATAAGTTGTTGCTTATTTTCGACCTTCAAGTCATTGTCATCCTCATCTTTATCAATAATATCCTTTGTTAATTCTATAGCCCATTTCTTCACTATCAGTGCCGGTTTTTTTACCAGTTGTCCTTTGTAGTATGTACATCCACTTGCATTACTACATTATTCAACAACTCCCTAGCAAACAAGTTCAGTCAATTCAGTAACTGCCCGTCATGCTGAATTGTGACCGTCTGTAATTGAGATCAATGGGTTGAATGGGGTTTAAGGCATTGATTACTCTTTATCTGAGTCAACCTTTCTAGGTAGGTTCTTTATAAGGACAAGCTCTACCAAATGTGCATGAGTGATTCAAACACTATGGCAAGTTACCTCATGATTATCGATTTTGGAGATGAGGTCTTTGCCATTTGTACAAATATAAAAAGTGAGGACTTTACTTATTGCACGAAATGGCTTTTCCTCCTATTTGTGAAGCCTTTGTTCAAGCCTCAAGCCTCAAGGTGTCTATGTTTGAGAAAAACTCCCAACTAATGTGAAACTTTGGGCTATCTTTACTAAAGAAGAAACAAGATGGAAATTGTTTCAACCTGAATATAAGAGGCCCAAGACCTTGCTCTCATCAGGAAGATGAAGAAAGGCAGAAAGAAAAAGAGACTTGTCAAGGGTGAAGAAGAGGGGACATCCTCTTTTGACTCTGCTGCAAAGATTTTGAGTCATGTGAATTGTTACAAAGTGCAATATAAAAAGGCACTATGCAAGCAATGCTTAGAGGAGAGAAAAGGGCAGAATAAGCAACAACATAAGCAATTTTAGGGAGCCTAGACACCTCAATTGAAGTGGACGAGCTGGCATCCAAGTTAGAAACCACCTTTTCTATGGGTTTATACCTTTCTAGTTTCTACCAACACTATCTTAGATGTTGTTTGGTAGGTAGACAATGTAGCCTTGAAAATAATGAATAATAACAATTATGATTGTCTTTCAAGTTTGTACATTGAACATTTGATTGAACTTGCCCTTGGACTATTAAGCTTGATGTATGGAGGGTTGTCCACTGCTGAGAGTATTATTGATAGAACTGAGTGTATCTTATCACAAAAGGGCTGGATGCTTGATTAGTAAATTGTGAGAGCTTTATGTATTGAGTTAGTTGGCCATTTAATTTGTTGTCCCATTGATTGAACTAAAACATGGATGAAACTTTCCTAAATTCCCTTAATAAATTAGCAGCAGCAAACAACAGACCCTTCTCAAAAAGGGTCTATGCCATTCTTCAAAAAGAAGAACCAAGGGATCTGCAGAAAGAGTTGGAGATTGGACACAAAATCCTTGCACTTGGAACAGATTTAAAACACATGAGGGTCATATGGAAGGTCCTTTTCAAACTAGATGAACTGGATGCTCTCCTTTCCGAAGTGAATCATTCAGAGGGGGAGAAACTAATTTGGCTCTAAAACCAGTTATGTTTGCTCTCATACAACACAAGTTCTTGGAGGAACCTTGTGAAGGGGCCAGACTTCCAGTTGCATCCTGTCTCAGCAACATTATGAGATTGACCGCACCTATACCTCCTTACAACAATGATGTTATGAGGAGAGTTTTCAGATTGATAGTAGATACCTTTCAGGACTTGGATAACACTGTGGGTCTTACCTTTGGGAAAAAGCTCTAGATTTTGGAAGATATGGCCAAGCTCCGAACCTATGACATCATGTTTGATCTAGAGTGTGATGACCTAATTTTTCAAATGTTCCAATACTTCTTCAACATTAAGAAACATCATCCAGACACGGTCAAAGCACACATGCAGTCCATCTTGTCTTTAGTTATGGGAGACCGTGATGCCATCTGCAAGAAGTTACAATCTAAGTTGTTGGCCATTTGGAGAAAGGAATAGATGGTCTCACCCGCTGCTTATGAGCTAGCCGAAAGGTTGGTTGAGTAGAACATTAGACTGTTCCAGAGATAGTTGACCAGGAAGGAGTTGCTCAGGATTGGAGGACTATGTAGCAAGAATGAGTTAAGGAGGAAGGGCATTTGCTGCACCTACAGGGAACCTTGGGGTCCTGACCACTCATGCAAGGTTGACACGGAGGAGATGGTAGGGGTAGATCAGGAGGAGATTCCTTCTGACTTTCTAGTCGAGGATTCTTCTTTTTTAGTTGAGTCCATGGATTCTTATGGGGATGCCTCTGAGGAGCATGAGCAGTCATGTGGAGTTGATGAAAATAGCCCAAATATGCATCCATGTGTGGTAGAGGAGTATGATGAGTAGCCGATTCTCCCCATGAGGGAAGGAGATCAGGGAGTAGATGAGCGACTGGTGTTTTAAATTTTAGCATAGAGAGCTCATAGAGGAGCATGAGTCAAATGATACAAAAAGTGTGCAGGATGGGCCATTTTTGGAGAATCTGCTAGTAGCTCATGTTGAGCCCATGATAGAGGATGAGTAGGCACCCTTGGGGCCAACCATTGGAGAGGAGCATGCAAATGTGCAAGCAACCACCTGGGAGGTAGTATTTGCAGATATTGGTCATCAGGAGGCGTTGGGACCCGACAGGACGATTTTGCAGGGGACGAGTGGACTGATGGAGCATGGACTTTCTGTTCAGATGATGGGGGAGATGTTGGATATGGTGGTGCATCCATCTTTGGGCCTACCCATTGATGAGGTGTAGACATGTGCAGTGGTGTCCAATAGAGCTGCAGTATTTCCAGGCTGCAACCCTCTCCAGGAGTACATAGACAGGGCTTGTAGCACATCTTGCCCACTTTTGCCTATTATAGAGAGAGGGGTAGGTTTCCTTAGACAAATCTTGTTGATTGACCAAGTAGAGCATCTTGAGTTGAGCAGGGACCCATATTAGCCTAGTAGACTTGTTCCTTACACAGGTGTCCATGCATTGGATTGGCAAGAGATCATGAGTTGGTATCCTATTGATGGTGCGATATTCTTAGTTAGGGGTGTAGTAGAGCGGGGACCCCTAGACATGTCAGATACTACATGCCCCAGTTGGCAGTGGGATACAGGTCGACAACTCTTCAACATTCCATCCTTGTCATAAGGAGAGTGGGATTGGCATTGGATTGAGTCAAGGGTTGGATTGGAGAGAAGTTCTAGAAGGGTCCATAATAATTAAAGTAATAATAAAATGGGAGGTTCTAGAAGGGTCCATTAGATCTAAAAAAAGAGGAGGGGGAGGCCATTAGAGGACATTTTGGATTTGATATTTCTACTTGTATGAGAGGTTGAGAACTCGGTTCTCTACTCCATTGGTAGCCCCAGGATGGAAACACTTGGGTGATTCAGTGAGATTAGGCGAGTTCGCATCTCCCCTTGGTGAATTCATCCAGAATTCACGGGAGAGCTCATTAGTGCAGTTCAATTCAGATTGGAGGGCCATTATAGCATTGGAGCATATTCTCGAGGCCAATTTCTCATCTCAACTATTTTGTGTATCAACATGTAAACCCTAGCCTCTAGTATAATAAAGTTGAGATTGTTCCTGTTCATTTTGTTGTTATTTTTCCGTATGCTCATGGTTACATTTTTACATGGAAATGTTCTGTTAAAATATGGAAATTTTTATGGAGTAAATTTTGTGCAGTTAGTTTTCTGCAAAATATCCCATTTGGGACATTACAACAGAGAGTGTGGTAGCAGTTCCCCAAGACCTTGATCAACAGACAGAGTACAAGAAGGAAATGGCAAAGGCGAAGAAGCCGATTCTGGATGGTGTCCGATATCGCCTAGTCTCACATGTGGCAGAGAAAGGGATGACTAAGGAGATGTGGGATGCCTTGTCTGAGCTATTTTAGAGTTCTTCCGAGCAGTGGAAGATGTACCTCCAGGAGAAGCCAAGGAACACCAGAATGCAGAAGGGCGAGAGCATTGATGCTTTCTCACTTAGATTCAGGAAGTCTGAGATCAACTGTCAACTGTTGGTGTTAGCTCTGCTGCATAATTCAGCATTTGCTGGATCAAAGACACTGTGGCCGTGTGTTTTTTGTAAAAAGGTGAGCTCGCAGTTGTTCATTTTATCTTTCCCCCTCCCTTTATGTGCTTTATACCCTTATAACTCCCGCTACCCCGTTTCCTCCTTCCCTTTCTTTCCCCTTATTCCCCCTAACCCCATTATTTCTGTTTTCCTCTATAAACCCTATAGACCCCGTATAACCCCTTTTCCCTCGGATCCCGGGCACAAGGTCTAAACCCACATGACCATATGCATTTAACCACGCGTTGTTGCTGTCCCTGTCACATCAATCTCGAAAACATGTGCGATTAACCTGGGCCGTCCGGTCTTTTCCTCGCCAGGATCCAATGTTATGAAACCAGCTCAAGAAAAGATAGAAAAGATAGATCAACACCTTAGAATTTAGCCTCTTCGAGGGGGCAACCTCCTTTACATTACATAAATGAACAATTCTTGGATGATACAAATGAAAAGACCTCCTTTCTATATATAGGAGTCTAAGGGGTCATAACATAATGAGCGCCGACATAACAATAATAATGTAAGGGCACAATAATAACAATAGTGGGCTTCTATGGGGCACAATAGGAACAATATGGGCACTACATGGGTACATCAATATAATAAGTGGGTTATACTAATAACAATAAGGGGTTACACTAGTAGTATAGGGGCCTAACATGCCCCTCTCCTTCAAAAAGCGTTGTCCTCAACGCTTGAGTAGTTCTTGATGCTTCTGTATAAAATTCTTGTCCTCCCATGTGGAATCTTCAGTGGGTAAGTTCTTCCACTTGATGAGATACTCTGAAATTGATCGATTTCGTAGCTGTCGGGTTCTTGTTTCTGTGACTGCTCCAGGTTCTAATATGATTTTTCCTTCCTCTTCAATTTCTGGCAATATTGTTTGAATTGGGATCTTTTGCAACTTTTGAATAAGTGGCCATACTTCTTCGTCCTTCTTCCATTCATCCCTTGCTTCGTTTATCCAATCTGGTTGGATAATATAAATAGCACAAAACAATGTTTCCACATCCTCATCCTTGAAGAGTCTTCCCATTCGGTAAGGTCGCCATTTTTTAAGTGCATGTAGTATTGCCAACATTTCCTTCTCATAAATAGCTTGTTTGAGATGTAGCAGTAAAAATACCCAATCACCTACATCAAAACATTTTTCACTACAATGTTGATCTACTTGTTGTTTCGTTTGATTTTTCACCGAAGTGGCGTTATCGTTTAAAAGTTGGAGAACTTGTTGTTGATGCTCGATGTGATCTTTCATTGCTTGAACCTTTTTCTTCTTGATATGTCCTTCTATCTCTAGAGTTTGAGGAGTGGTAATTTCTTCCAATCCTTTACAAGATATGGTCCGATTCATTTCTTGATGCTCGATGTGATCTTTCACTTCTTGAACATTTTTCTTCTTGATATGTCCTTCTATCTTGATAGTTTGAGGAGTGGTAATTTTGAACAATGAATTACAAGATATGGTTGGATTCATTTCTTCTTTCTTGATGTGATCTTTCACTTCTTGCACCCTTTTATTCTTGATATGTCCTTCTATCTTGAGAGTTTGAGGAGTGGTAATTCTTGCCAATGCTTTACAAGATATGGTCTGATTCATTTCTTCTTTCTTTGGGGTGGGGTCCTGGCGTATATCTTCTTCTTTTGATGTTTCTTGATCCTTTTCTTCCTCCTCTTCATATTTTATGTAAAATAATTTCTTCTCGGCACACTTATGACCTTTAGTGCATTTGCTATCACAATTGTAACAAAGCCCTTTTTCTCTTTTTTCTTCCAATTGTTGTGGTGTAACCCTTGTAGGTTGTGGAAGGCTAGGAGAAACATTACTTCCATCTTTATAGTTGTGAGGGGTACGCTTCCTGGTTTCCATAATTTTGCTTTCCACTATGTCACAAATCCCTTTTACTCTTTCCAATTGTTGTGGTGTTGCTCTAAAGAAGGTGTTGCTCTTTGTATCCTCATAATGTGCTATCATTTCCTCCGTGAAAATTGACCACGTAACAAGTTGTTTACGAGAACAAAGCCCTTCGTACCATAAAAACTGACCTGGCTCTAAATATGAAGATGCAATACATACCTTTTGTAACAGTTGTACACCATGTAGATCAAAATATTGCTCCATCTGAAGTATCCAATTTACCGGATCCTTGCCATCAAACTTCCTCATCTTGCTTTTTCTTGATTTTAGGAGCTCGACCTTGAAACGATTGTAACTCTGTACTTTCAGATCTTTAAGTTCTGAAATTGCAACCTATAGTAGCCCTCTATGTCCTCTTTCCAATGCCACTAGTTTGATCCAAATTGGATTCTCTAAGAAAAAGTTATGCACAATCTCCCAAGATGACCTGATTATAGACTAGTTCAGTAGAGCGAACTTGTACGACGTGCCATGTGTCACTGTTTCGACCTTTGGATCTGAAACATGCATACAAGAAACTACAGTCCGTCCTCTTTCTGTACCTTCTTACGAAATTTCAATCCGATCCCCAGAGACAAAGTTATGACGATTTTCTCCAGGTCACCTGTTTTGAATGTAATTTAGGAGTCTGCAAAAAGACCAACTTCCTCAGATCATATCTCCGCCAATATCGCGCGAAAAGCTCTGGAATTCGGACCCAAGGTTCAGCGCGATTTCTTCTCAAATGGGTTTTTTTTGCGACTTCTGAAACGTCACAGAAAAAAAGTTATAGCGAAAATGCCACGATGACCTGTTTGGAGCAGTGAAACCCTAGAATCCAAAGCTCTGATACCAAATGTTATGAAACCAGCTCAAGAAAAGATAGAAAAGATAGATCAATGCCTTAGAATTCAGCCTCTTCGAGGGGGCAACCTCCTTTACATTACATAAATGAACAATTCTTGGATGATACAAATGAAAAGACCTCCTTTCTATATATAGGAGTCTAAGGGGTCATAACATAATGAGAGCCGACATAACAATAATAATGTAAAGGCACAATAATAACAATAGTGGGCTTCTATGGGGCACAATAGGAACAATATGGGCACTACATGGGTACATCAATATAATAAGTGGGTTATACTAATAACAATAAGGGGTTACACTAGTAGTATAGGGGCCTAACATCCAACGATAGACGCTCCTCCCGCTGCTGGAACCTGCGCACGCGATAATCCGCGGGGAAAGCAGTTTCCCCGCCGTCCCATCCGCCATGCGTCGCTATTATACTGGATCGCTCCTCCACATATGAAAACCGCCCACCTCCCGTGAACGGTGCGGGGAAACCGCTTACCGCCCTCATGTACGGTCCCCGCTCGCTAACACTCTCGCATCTCTGCCTCTCGATAGCCGTCGGATCTGCTCGACCGCGATCTGACGGCCCACGATCCTCCATCTGCGTTCCCTCCCGATAGCCTCCGTAAACTGTTCTCCACTGTTTGATTACACGATCCGACGGCTTGTAGTCGCTTCGCCTCACGTCCTCCCATTGCCTCCCGCCATCAGATCTCAGCCATCTGTCAGTTGCATCCAACAGCCAATATTCATTCCCTGCCCTCCATTCATTCCCCATGCAGTTATCGTGTTTTTAGTCTGTCCCGTGCATCCGAGGGAAGAAGGCAATCACCCACCAGCGCTCTTCATAGTTAAGTCTTCAACTACCTCATTCAAGAGACAACATAGCCAGGGAAGGAGAGTACTGCCTCGAGCAGTTGAATTCATTTACCAGTTATGGAGTTTTTGTCCCATACGGTACTCCGCCTGCTCAAGAAGGACATCAGAGTACCAGAAAGGCCGATTTTGTTCATTAAAACACACAGTTTGCAGCAGAGACCCATATCTGATTGTAAATGTGGTTGGTGGTCCATTATGACCCCTCCACGCATAGCATAACAGAGCAATTTTGTAAACAAACTCCATATATACCCAGAAAGAAGATGTAATGAGGGTTGATGAATGTTATTTTGATGTAAAGTTCAACTTCTGGAGACTGTAACTACTGTGATACCTGCAGCTTCTGGTCTTCATTTTCAGCTAATGCAAGCTTCTTTTGTTGTTAATTGCTCACTTTCCACTTCTTCTTTATTCCAGGCTGTGCATGTTATACATTTTTCATGTGCTCTTGATGTTTAGCATTAGAGGGGCTGTCATCCCACCTTTGTGTCAGAATCTATTATGTATCATTGAATTTGTGTGCAGATTTCTGTTATTTTAATGCCAAAGAGCTGTCATCCTATCTGTGCATTAGGAAATAGATTTGCAAACCTCCTTACTGGTTGCAGTTGGCCATCACAGGGTCCTGTGCAACTGCTGGTGTGATCAGTATTCTCCATCATCACATTTTCTTTAAACTGTGAGTAATTGGTGGTCTAAAGCCTTGTAGTCTGGGGTTGTTCACCCATGTCTGGGGTTAAGCATAGTAGAAGTGGTTATCTGGCTTGAATATGCATCATTCCTTCCATTCATCCACCATTTTCCAACATTTTTGTTGAGTTTCTAATATTCCCGAGCATCTTTGAGATACAACCTAGAAGAGTTTCTTGGGGTGATAACATTAATTGGCGCCGTTGCTGGGGAGAGGAGATTGAAGCTCAGCTTCCCTGGGAGAACGACACAGTTCCAGATTTTGATGATAGATAAGGTCTGGGCACATTTCTGGTTGTAATCATCTATCTGGCGACTCCACTGGAGGAAGATCAACATTTGGTGACTCCACATTGAAGTTCTGGCTCAGTTTGTGAGACATACTCGAAGAAATTCTCATAAATCACTAGCTGAACCAGTGCCTGACCCTGAGAGGACTGTCAAATCGAAGAAAGCATCACAAGGGGCATCAGGATCAGGTAAACCTAAGAAATCTCATGCATCTCTGAAAGATAAAGTTATAGTTAAAGATATACAGTTTGAAGATTTAGAGCCCAACACTGTTAATAAGAAAATTCCTTCAGAGATTTATTCAGCCCCTTGTCCATCTAGGTCCCCTTTGAATCTCAGTCCAAACAAAGTTTCCCATACAGTCCAAAACATCCCTTTGTCTCTGCCATCCATCACATTAGTTCCTACCATTCAATCTGCTAGTATCCTTCCACATATTCCAATCATGGCAGGACAGCAAGCATCCACGAAGATAGAGAGAATTGTAACTGCCAGATATGGACCTTTGGTCTTGCCTGTCCCTTTAAATCCTATGCCTGTGGGAGAATATCAGAAATATATGCCTAAGTTCACTGGCACAGAGGGAGTGACAGCAGAAGAACACCTTGAAGCTTTTTACAGTTATGCTGATAATTTAGATATAAGTGAAAATGATGTATGGATGAGAGTTTTTGTTAAAATTGGCAACCAGGGCAAAACTTCATGTGGGTCATCTTATTCATGGCTGATAATATTATTATTAGATTCCTCTCGTCGAGAGGTGTAGGATTGATATAAAGATCATCCGATTCCGATAAGTATTCATGGAGATATGAATTTATTTTGATTATGGAATTATTATCAAGCCGACCTACAACTCATGTAGGCTCAGAAGCCCAACAGTCGCATCTATTCACCCACCAATGTTGTGTATAAATATAAGAGAACTTTTCCTCATTTGGACTCACTCATCTCATCACATCTCTCTCTCTCTAGTGCGCAGATATGAGTCTCTTCTCTATTGTGCTGAAATGGGTCTCTCTCTCTCACACATGTGAAGCCGGAAGCTGTTGAATTTGAAGCAGCAACTGCAGAAGTAAAGATTGACTTGCGTGGCCTAGAATATCTCCTCTTTGGAACTGCGCTGTAGGTTCATCTGAACCTCCTTTGAAAGCCGCAACTTTTGGTGGTGGAATGAAGTCAATCCAACGAACGGTTTGCAAGATATCGACTGCCCTAGTTTGAAGCCGGAAACTGCTGAAACTGAAGCTACAACTGCAGAAGTAAAGATTGACTTGCGTGGCCTAGAAGATCTCCTCTTTGGAACTGCACTGTAGGTTTATTTGAACCTCTTTTGAAAGCCGCAACTTTTGGTGGTGGAATGAAGTCAATCCGACGAACGGTTTGCAAGATATCGACTGCCCTAGTTTGAAGCCGGAAACTGCTGAAACTGAAGCTGCAACTGCAGAAGTAAAGATTGACTTGCGTGGCCTAGAAGATCTCCTCATCTGAGCTGCGCTGTAGGTTCATTTGAACCTCCTCTGGAAGCCGAAACTTTTGGTGGTGGAATGAAGTCAATCCGACTGTCGGTTTGTGAGATATGGTCTGCCCTAGTTTGATAATGAAGCCGCTAATGCTGATGCTACTGATCTAGGGTTTGCTACCGCTGATATGAATCAGATTTATTGTACTATTTCTCTCTGCTGAATTATTGAAGATAAAAGAAGATTTGATCAAAGGGTTTCCCCACACATTGTGGGGTTTGTCCCTGGCTAGCCGCCACATCTTGTGTCTCTTGTCTTGGCTTGTTTTCTGTCGATCGTTTAATGTTCTATCTGCACTTTAATTTATGTACATGTGATTGCTAATCCGTGGAATATAATAAGAAAAAGAAGTAAACTGTTATAAGCATAGAACATACCATAACTTAACATGGTATTGGAGCTGAGGTGAAGACAAAGCCCGAGCAAGAGCAAGAGCAATCATTGAAGAGAAGATTGGCAAGGCTATCCTAAAAGAATTATGGGGTCCTCAACACTCTTTCCTGCCGAAGACAAGCTCCGTGAGAAAGCTGACTATCACGGATGAAAGATGTCTATCGATCTAACCCTTGAAGATCAAGGAGTGCTGGACCATGTAAGAGGCAATATTGTTGAGCCTTCATCAAATGCATCTGCTGCTGCCTGGAACAAATGGAAAAATGGAGAAGTCAAAACAAAGAAGATCATCCGGGACTCTATCGACAAGCGCTTGGTGGCCTACATCTCTGATCTAGACACCTCCAAGGAAATCTACGACAGATTGGTGAGTTTATTTAAAGTTAATGATGCAAATCAAGTTTTGTTTCTTAGAAATAAGCTGAGGGAAATCAAGAAGGGTAAAGATGAAAGTATGCAAGCATACTTCTTAAGAATCACCGAGATCAAGAACGATCTCCTATCTATTGGGGAAACTATTACTGACAGAGAAATGGCACTCACAACTCTTGAAGGATTACCATCTGAATGGTATGTGTTCAGGACTACTCTTCTGAACTATAATGTAATTCCTGGTTTCGAGGAATTAATGGCTAGATGCATTCAAGAAGAAACAAGGGAAGAAGTGTAAGAAATGCCTCCTGCTGCCTTTTCTTTTCATGCAAAGAAAAGAAATAATTCCGGGACTAAATCAAAAGGAAAGGCTGGACCTAACACTAGAAGAAAATGACGATGTTATATTTGCGATAAAGCAAGTCACTATGTATGAGATCATGAGCATCATGATGAATGAGATCATGGACATAAAGGGCAACATGAGATCATGAACATATAGGATAGCGTGATGATGATACACACTAGTTTGAGCAGCATGGACAACATGATGATAATCATGATCAGAGAAGCATGGTACAATATGCAGTGGTGCAACTCGAAATCCCTCTGATGGCAATCAAAGGAATGACAAATTCAAAAGCAAAGGTAAGAGGAGAGCTGGGAATCAAGGAAGAGGACAAGCATTCAAGAAGGCCAGAAATTCCAGGATGTATTAAATGCACCTGACCTCAAAAAGAACCTAGTGTCCATCTCGGGAACGGAAGACAAAGGCTACAAGGTAACCTTCAGCGATGGCAAGGTATGTATATGGAAAAATAATGTTAAAGATGCCTTTACTCTTGGGTTTAGTGTTGATTCATTATATCAGGTCGATGGAAGTCTGCTAGGTGTCATGTCTTATGACATATCTCTTCAGTCCGAACTTTGGCATTAGAGGTTTTCCCCCCTTCATTATAAAGCTATACTTGGTGTAAGACAAATGGTGATAGGGATGCCTGTATTCTGAATAGAGAATGAAGGTGTATGTCCAGGATGTGCTGAAGGAAAGCTCAAAAGGGGACCATTCCCCTCAAGCCAAAGCAAGTCCTCTGATATATTACAATTGGTTCACTCAGGCATACCTGAGGTTGGCATTAAGAGGGAGACTACTACACCACATACTCCTGAGCAGAATGGTGTGGTGGGAAGGAAGAACCGCACGATGATGGAAGCTGTCTGGGCCATGCTACATGATCAAAGACTTCTGATGTTTCTATGGGCTGAAACTACAATCACCGTCGTATATGTACAAAATCGATGCCCTCATCGAGCATTGGGTTCCAAGACTCCTAAAGAAAAGTTCACCGCAAGGTGAACAATCTTTCGACTTTGAGGAGCTCTCAAGAAGCCAACACCAGGGAACCGAAAGAAAAGGATGATGAATCAATGCCTGATGTAGAAGAACCCATGGATCTGATAGATTCTCATCCACATGAGCCTTCCTCTTCTAGGAAGAGGCCTTCATGGCTTAGGGGGATACTTGATGATGCTAAAGGACATGCTGCACCCTGAGGAACCTTCCGTCAAAGTAAGAAACTTAATAGGTATCAAGGATACCTGACCATCATGAGCACGATCATACAAAATGAGCCTTCGTCATTCTCAGATGCCGTCAAGCATCAAGTATGGAAGGATGCTATGACCGTAGAATATGAGTCTATTATGGAGAATGATGTCTGGGAAGTAGTTCCCAGACCCTGGACAAGACAATTGTTACTTCAAAATGGCTTTACAAGATAAAGCATGCAACAGATGGAAGCACGGAAAAGTATAAGGCTTGTTTTGTTGCTCGAGGTTTCTCCCAAAAGGAAGGTATAGACTATGATGAGATTTTTGCACCTGTTGCCAGATATACGACCATCCGCTCGATCATAGCCCTTGCCGCTTCACAAGGATGGAACCTACATCAGATGGATGTCAAGACTGCGTTCTTGCATGGCTCGATCAAAGAAGAGGTCTACGTGGAGCAACCCGAAGGATTTGACATTTATGATCGAAAATCTCATGTATGCAGGTTGAAGAAAGCTCTCTATGGGCTGAAGCAAGCACCTCGAGCATGGTATGAGAGGATCGATAGCTACTTGATAAAGCTAGGATTCACTAGGAGTGAAGCCGATCCTAACCTTTACTTTAAGGTTGAAGATGACAAGCCTCTCATATTGGTATTGTATGTGGATAACCTCTTTCTAACAGGTGCAGACCCTCTCATTCACAAATGTAAGAGGGAGCTGGCCTTTGAATTTGAAATGAAAGACCTAGGACTGATGCACTACTTCCTAGGACTTGAAGTATGGCAGAAGCCAAGGGAAATTTTCCTATCTCAAGGGAAATATGTGGTAAAGATATTGGAAAGATTTGGTATGATGGACTGCAAGCCTGTGACTACCTCAAGGATCTTAACTTTTAGAAGTTATATGGTAGTGATGTCGGACCAGATTTGGGAAATGCCTCTGAGTTTCATAAACTCATTCGCATTGATGTTCTTGGTGAACCTCCGTCCGAACATATTTTTTGTAGTTAGCATTGTGAGCTCATATTTGGTTGAGCCTCACTGGATTGATGCCAGGAATCTTCTGAGATGTCTTCAGGACACAATCTCTCATGGATTAAGATACACTGCCGGAGATGTGAGACTACTTGGATATACTGATGTTGATTGGGCAGGCAGTGTGGTGGACCGTAAGAGCACTTCCGGGTGCTGTTTCACCTTGGGATCTGCTTCGATATCCTGGATGAGCAGGAAGTAGAAGTCGGTGGCTTTGAGCACCGCCGAAGCAGGATATATTGTTGCTAGCATAACCTCGTGTGAGGTAGTCTGGTTACGAAAGCTCTTCAGTGAGCTGTTTGGATTTACATTGGATACCATTGTGATTCTCTATAACAACCAGAGGTGGGATTCGATTATTGAGGAATCCCGTATTCGTCGATTGCTCCAGCAGATAGACATCATCTTGGATATGGTAAGTTGATGAGCAAGGAGGCTCCATCGCATTAAGATGATGTACAGGTTGATACACCTTGTCAAAGCCCCGAGGAAAGATCTAATCTGTGATTTTCCCAAACGACTTGGAGTCGGTAAGAAACCCTTGTACAAGGGTCCTACATGTTGCATACATTGAGCTCTGGGAGCTCTGAGGGCTTGCGGTTATTACTGGAGCAACATACGACCACAGGGTGACTCACCCTCCCCTGGTGGTGCGCACTGGAACAAGATGATTCGCTCTCTTGTGGGACAAGATGATTCGCTCTCTTGTGGAACAGGATGATTCGCTCTCCTGTGTAGCAGGATGATTAGTTCTCCTGTGAGGCCTGGATTGATGTGCATACGACCACAGGGTGACTCACCCTCCCCTGGTGGTGCGCACTGGAACAAGATGATTCGCTCTCTTGTGAGACAAGATGATTGGCTCTCTTGTGGAACAGGATGATTCGCTCTCCTGTGTAGCAGGATGATTAGTTCTCCTGTGAGGCCTGGATTGATGTGTTCTCCATGGCAGCCTGGATTGATGTGTTCTCCATGGCAATTGTAGCAGGATTGATGTGTTCTCCTGTGAGGCCTGGATTGATGTGTTCTCCATGGAAATTGTAGCAGGATTGATGTGTTCTCCTGTGAGGACAGGATTGATTAGTTCTCCTGTCGAGGCATCCTACCCATGCAGTCTGGGACTCATGGGAAGTACCTCTCATCTGATCAATGAGCAGGGAAATGAAGTTAGGGACCATAGTAGTACCGATGGACGCATCGTTGTAACTACCGTACTCCCTACGCTAGGATGACCTCCATTGATCTGGGATCAATGATATTGGTCTGGGACCAGTGGTAGGAGTGGTACTTACTATGAAGCTGACTTCGGGTCGGCTGAGACTGGTCTGGGACCAGTGGTACGCACTCTGAGACTGACTTTGAGTCAGTGGAGGATGATACTGGTCTAGGACCAGTGGAGTTGTACTCACTATGACGCTGACTTCGAGTTGGTTGAGATTGGTTTGGGACCAGTGGTACATACTCTGAGACTGACTTTGAGTCAGTATGATACATCCTCGATCATTTCTTCTTCTTCATAATTCAGACAAAAGCAGAGCAGAATAGAACAATGCAAGAGCAGAGCAGAACAGAGCAAAACAGTACAGATCAGTGCAGGGCAGAACAAGACAAAGCAGAACAGGCAGAATAAAGCAGAGCAGAATAGAACAATGCAAGAGCAGAGCAGAACAGAACAAAACAGTACAGATCAGTGCAGGGCAGAACAAGACAAAGCAGAACAGGCAAAATAGAGCAGAGCAGGGCAAGGGTCAGGCTGTACAAGGCAGTGCATTTGATGGATGAATAGTAACGACCGATAGACAAATTGCAGATGAAGTTCTCCATGGTTGAGAGGGAGTGTTAAAATTGGCAACCAGGGCAAAACTTCATGTGGGTCATCTTATTCATGGCTGATAATATTTTTATTAGATTCCTCTCGTCGAGAGGTGTAGGATTGATATAAAGATCATCCGATTCCGATAAGTATTCATGGAGATATGAATTTATTTTGATTATGGAATTATTATCAAGCCGACCTACAACTCATGTAGGCTCAGAAGCCCAACAGTCGCATCTATTCACCCACCAATGTTGTGTATAAATATAAGAGAACTTTTCCTCATTTGGACTCACTCATCTCATCACATCTCTCTCTCTACTGCGCAGATATGAGTCTCTTCTCTACTGCGCTGACATGGGTCTCTCTCTCTCACACATGTGAAGCCGGAAGCTGTTGAATTTGAAGCAGCAACTGCAGAAGTAAAGATTGACTTGTGTGGCCTAGAAGATCTCCTCTTTGGAACTGCGCTGTAGGTTCATCTGAACCTCCTTTGAAAGCCGCAACTTTTGGTGGTGGAATGAAGTCAATCCAACGAACGGTTTGCAAGATATCGACTGCCCTAGTTTGAAGCCGGAAACTGCTGAAACTGAAGCTGCAACTGTAGAAGTAAAGATTGACTTGCGTGGCCTAGAAGATCTCCTCTTTGGAACTGCGTTGTAGGTTCATCTGAACCTCTTTTGAAAGCCGCAACTTTTGGTGGTGGAATGAAGTCAATCCGACGAACGGCTTGCAAGATATCGACTGCCCTAGTTTGAAGCCGGAAACTGCTGAAACTGAAGCTGCAACTGCAGAAGTAAAGATTGACTTGCGTGGCCTAGAAGATCTCCTCATCTGAACTGCGCTGTAGGTTCATCTGAACCTCTTCTGGAAGCCGAAACTTTTGGTGGTGGAATGAAGTCAATCCGACTGTCGGTTTGTGAGATATGGTCTGCCCTAGTTTGATAATGAAGCCGCTAATGCTGATGCTACTGATTTAGGGTTTGCTACTGCTGATATGAATCAGATTTATTGTACTATTTCTCTCTGTTGAATTATTGAAGATAAAAGAAGATTTGATCAAAGGGTTTCCCCACACATTGTGGGGTTTGTCCCTGGCTAGCCGCCACATCTTGTGTCTCTTGTCTTGGCTTGTTTTCTGTCGATCGTTTAATGTTCTATCTGCACTTTATTTTATGTACATGTGATTGCTAATCCGTGGAATATAATAAGAAAAAGAAGTAAACTGTTATAAGCATAGAACATACCATAACTTAACAGTTTTTGTCCAGAGCCTTGATGGAGAGGCCAGGAAGTGGTTCAGAGAATTACCCCAGAGATCTATAACAGATATTGAAGCATTAGATGATGCATTTTTGAAGCACTGGGGAGATAAAAAGGACTTGCTGTATTATCATACTGAGTTTGGTAACCTGAAGAGGGAAAATGGGGAATCATTGCTTGATTTTAATAAAAGATTCAATCGTATGTATAGTAAGATACCAGTTGAGGTAAAGCCTACCCCTACCTCTGCCAAACTCACTTATGCCAATGCTTTTGACTCTGATTTCTGCCTGTTATTGAGAGAAAGGAGATGTGCTACTCTGGTAGACATGCAGGATGCAGCCCTAGAAGTAGAATCCAATATTATGGCTGCAGAAAAACTAAAGAATCAAGATGATAGAAGGAGGCAGAGAGGTCAGGCTTCTACCTCCTCTAGTTCATCTTCAGAGCCTAAATTAGACAAAATGACTAAGATGATAGAGTCATTGGCTGCTGAAATTTCTAAGCTGAAGGTTGAGCAAAATTCAAGGAAAACAAGGCAGCAAAACACATTTTCTCCAAGAAATCCTAATCCATTCCGAAGAGCAAATGAGCAGTTACAAATAATTCAGAGGGGTGAAGAATCAAAAGAAGAACAGAAAGTTAAAGCTCCTTTCCAAAATGTAGTCATGGAGGAGGAACAATCTGATGGTGAGGATGAAATTCACTGCATGGAAGATAAAGGCAGCGCTGCATTTTTAACCTTGGCTGCTTATGAAGAATCATTGCTGCAGGAACAAAACAGCCAAGAATGGGATAGGGAAGCTGTCCTACAAACTGAGGAGCAACGAAGATATAATCTAAGGTTGAATGCAAAAAATGTCAAAGAGAATCCTGCCCAAAGAGCTACTGTCCAAATAGAGTCACTGAATGTCAGGCAGAGAAGACCAACAGTTGATCCAGTCATCCTCAAAGCTCTAGTTCAAGAGGTAAGAGGTTCTGATAAGTTACCATCCTCTTTCAGCTTTGAGTCAGAGGTTCAGAAATTGAAAATATCTGTGCCTCTTGTAGAGTTGGTAAAGAGTGAAATGTTTAGAAAGCCTATCCTTGAGGCCCTTGAGCTGGAAACCACACAAACCTCCATTGACTCTGTCAATTTGCAAGATGATAAGCCTGCCATTGTGCTTAGCCCTATGATTGAACCTGCTGATAATAATTCTCCATCTTTTTATGTTTCATTGACCATTCATGACAAAATCCTCCACAATTGCCTGCTAGACACAGGGGCCAGCCACAATCTAATGCCTAAAGCTGTCATGGAAGAGTTAGGCCTTGACATCGCTAGACCTTATCATGATTTGTTCTCTTTTGATTCAAGGAAGGTGAAGTGCCTAGGATTAATCAAAGACCTGGCCATTACCCTAACCCATCTGCCCATGAAGAGTATGATGATGGATATTGTGGTAGCAGATGTCCCTCCTAAGTTTGGCATGCTGCTGTCTAGAGGGTGGATTAAGAGACTAGGTGGGACATTACAGAATGATCTATCTTATGCCACTATCCCAGTTTTTGGAGGGGAAAGCAGGAGATTGTACAGAGAAGCACAGTTGGCATACATCATCAGTGATGAGAAGAATCCTACTAATCATCCCATATATGCTGTGGACACTGATTTTGGAGCATGTATTCTCCAAATAGAAGAATCCCAGAAGGCCTCAATGCAGCTCAGGAAACCAACAAATCAGGCTGAGAAAGAGCAAGGAAGTCAGGTTTGGGAGATGTTATTTGATGGAGCATGTTCCAGGGAGATTGCGAGAGTAGGGGTGGTGCTAATATCTCCAAAGAAAGAAAGTACACAACTGTCTTTTAAGCTGGCTTTTCAAGTCACAAACAACATAGCAGAATATGAAGCTCTGCTATTGGGCCTTAATGTAGCAAAAGATAGAGGAATCAGGAACATAAAGGTGTTTGGAGATGCTGATTTGATCATTCAGCAAGTAAATAAAACATTTCAAGCAAAGCACCCAAGGCTGAAAGCATATAGAGATGAGGTATGGAGACTCAAAGATTCCTTTGAAAATTTCTGTATTTCATATATTCCTAGAGCCCAAAATCAGCTTGCTGATTCCCTTGTTGTTTCTGCTAGTTTATTTATCCCTCCCATGCCTCCCAGACTGATTTATGAAGTCCAAATGAAGTATAGACCATCCTTGCCTGATAATGTCCACCATTGGAAAGTTTTTGATGATGATGATGAGATAAATAGGTTCCTTCAAGTCATTGATGAGTTTTCTGAAATGCAAATTGATCAAGATAATGAAGCCTTGCAAGAAAGCCCCCAATCCCAGCTTAGAAATAAAATTGGTAAAAATAGCATTGCTCAGCTTTCCAGCAATCATATTCCTAAGGGTCTAATTCCTCTAGAAAGACTGTTTGACCAAAATGACGTGCCTTACAAGGCTGCCCAAAAAGAAGACCAATCTGCAGTCTGTATGCATGATATAGGAAATCCAGGTCAGCCTAGATACATAAATCTGTCCACCCATCTGTCTGCTGACCAAAGTTCTGAATACTGCAAATTAATGAGGCAATTTGCTGATGTGTTTGCCTGGGAGTATAGTGATCTGAAAACGTATGATAAAAACATAATCCAGCATAAAATCCCTCTGGAGAAAGACACTATTCCTTTCAAACAGAAGCTGAGACCAATAAATCCTATGCTTCTTCCTCTAATTGAAAAAGAAATTAAAAAACTGCTCGCTGCCAAGATTATAGTTCCTCTTAGATATTCCAAATGGGTAGCCAATCTAGTAGTGGTGAGGAAGAAAAGTGGAGAAATCAGATTGTGTGTTGATTTCAGAAACTTGAACAAGTGCTCAAAGAAAGACAATTATCCCCTACCAAAGATGGAGCATTTGCTGCAAAAGGTCTCAGGAGCCAAAGTAATGTCTTTTTTGAATGGTTTTTCAGGCTTTAATCAGATTGTTGTGCATCCAGACGACCAACATTATGGCACTTTTATGTATGCCAAGATGCCTTTTGGGTTGATGAATGCTGGAGCCACCTTTCAGAGAGCTATGGATATAGCATTTGTGGGAGAGAAGGATAAATTTGTCCTTATTGACCTTGATGACATAACAGTATACTCCAGCAGCGATCAAAATCATTTGCAACATTTGAAAAAAGTGTTCTTGAAGTGCAGAAGGTTTGGGATATTAGTGAATCCTAAAAAGTCACAATTTGCTTTAGAAGAGGGCAAGCTGGTAGGACATGTTGTTTTTGCTGCAGGTGTCCGGATTGATCCAGAAAGAGTAAAAGTAATACAGACTTTATCTATTCCGAGATCAAAGAAGGATATCCAGTCCTTTCTGGGCAAGATTAACTTTGTAAGGAGGTTTATCTCGAATTTTGCTGAATATGTGAAGCATATTACCTCTATGTTGAAGAAAGGGCCAGAGGTCAGGTGGACTGATGCAACAAGAAAATCATTTGAGTCTATTAAGAAAGCTATCATGGAGGCCCCCACTTTAATAAGTCCAGATTACAGCAAGGAGTTCCAGGTATTCTCATTTGTCTCTGAAGACACTATTGCAGCAATTTTATTGCAGGCAGATGAAAAAAGTTCATAACATCCAGTAGCATTTTTCAGCAAGAACTTGAGGGATGCTGAACTGAGGTACGACATTATTGAGAAACAAGCATATGCTCTTATCAAATCCTTAAAAGCTTTCAGAGTTTACATTATGCATTCCAAGATAATTGCATATGTACCTTTTGCTGCAATAAAAGATGTCTTGACACAACCTGATGCTGATGGAAGAAGAGCTAAATGGACTGCAAAGCTGATTGAATTTAATATAGAACTGAAGCCCACCAAACTTGTCAGAGGTCAGGGTCTTGCCAAGCTATTGGCTGAAGAAAATTGCAGGTTTTTAGATATTGATTTCCTGTACACAATTGCAGGAAGTGGTTAGACAGATGAAGAAGAGGAAGCAGCTGAACCAGACAGAAAGTAGTCAGTGGCCGAGAATCTAGCTTCTTGTGATTGGTATGCTGAAATAATTAATTTTTTGCTGAAGCTAGAAATCCCTTCAAGCTTTACTCAAAGTCAAGCCAGAACTATAAAGCTTAGGGCAGCAAAATATTGTATTTATGAAAATCTGCTCTATTGGAGGGATCCATCTGGAGTACTTTTGAGGTGTCTGGACAAAGAACAGTCAATAGAAGTCATGCAGCAGTGGCATGCCAACATGTGTGGAGGGCACCATTATTGGAAGACTACAACCCACAAGATCCTCAGAGCTGGATACTATTGGCCCACTTTATTTTCTGATGTATTTTCATTTGTTAAGTCTTGTGACAGGTGCCAAAGGTTTGAAGGAAAACAACAGTTGAAGTCCCTGCCATTAAAACCAATACTTGCAAAAGGACCTTTTCAACAGTGGGGCTTGGATTTCATTGGAGAAATCAATCCACATTCCAGTGGCCAGCATAGGTGGATATTAGTAGCTATTGATTATTTCACTGAGTGGATTGAAGCAGTCCCTACCAGAAAGGCTGATTACAATGTGGTCATGAAGTTTTTGACAGAAAATATCTTTACCAGATTTGGTTGTCCACACAAACTAGTCACAGATAATGCAGCAGCTTTTAGGGCAAAAGAATTGGTGGAAATGTGTGATTCAATGGGTATTAAACTGGTTCATTCCACTGCATATTATCCTCAAGGCAATGGTCTAGCAGAATCCTCTAATAAAAGCCTGATAAGGATAATTAAAAAGCTGTTAGAGGACAATAAAAAGAATTGGAATTCAAAGCTCAAATATGCATTGTGGGCTGACAGAGTAACCATCAAAAAATCCACAGGGAATTCTCATTTCAAGCTGGTATATGGCATTGAAGCTGCATTCCCAATTCAATTGACTCTCCTTGTGGCAAAATTCCTTCAAACAGAACAAAATGAAGAAGAAGAAATGGCAAAGAGGATCACTGATTTAGCAGAAGTACATCAGATTAGAGAACAACTGGTTGAAAAGGCTGCAACACATCAGAGAAAGATCAAGGAAGCCTTTGACAAGAAGGCAAAAACAAATAATTTTGAGGTTGGTGACTTGGTTTTGAAGTGGGATGCATTGAAGGAAAAGACAGGAAACCATGGGAAATTTGATGCTTTTTGGACAGGGCCTTTCATCATTTCATAGATTCAAGGAAACAACACCTTCATACTGAAAAGTATGGGGGAAGAGGTAGTTTTTGATGGCCCAGTCAATGGGCGTTTTCTGAAAAATTATGTTGTTTAAGGTCTTTGGCCTTAAAGATTGTAAATATTTTGTTTTTATCAGTTTTGTGTAGGCAAAGTAGACTCCATGCCCAATGGAACACTAGGAATTTTGGCTAATTTGTTTTCAATTGGAAAGGCAATGGTCTGCAGGTTCTTGAGACCTCACAGGGAGGATCTCATCCCCAGAAGGAGCCAGTGTTAGCTTTGCTGCATAATTCGGCATTTACTGGATCAAAGACACTATGGCCGTGTGTTTTTTGTAAAAAGGTGAGCTCGCAACTGTTCATTTTATCTTCCCCCCCCCTTTATGTGCTTTATACCCTTATAACTCCTGCTACCCCGTTTCCTCCTTCCCTTTCATTCCCCTTATTCCCCCTAACTCCATTATTTCTGTTTTCCTCTATAAACCCTATAAACCCCGTATAACCCCTTTCCCTTGGATCCTAGGCGCAAGGTCTAAACCCACATGACCATATGCATTTAACCACCTACTGTCGCTGTCCCTGTCACATCAATCCCGAAAATGTGTGCGATTAACCTGGGCCGTCCAATCTTTTCCCTGCCGGGATCCAACGATAGACGCTCCTCCTGCCACTGGAACTTGCGCACGTGATAACCCGTGGGGAAAGCGGTTTCCCCGCTGTCCCATCCGCCACGTGTCGCTATTATACTGGATCGCTCCTCCGCATACGAAAACCGCCCACCTCCCATGAACGGTGCGGGGAAACCGCTTACCGCCCACATGTAAGGTCCCCGCTCGCTAAGACTCTCGCATCTCTGCCTCCCGATAGCTGTCGGATCTGCCCGACCGCGATCCGACGGCCCACGATCCTCCATTCGCTTTCCCTCCCGATAGCCTTCGTAAATTGTTCTCCACCGTTCGATTACTCGATCTGACGGCTTGTAGTCACTTCGCCTCGCGTTCTCCCATTGCCTCCCGCCATTAGATCTCAGCCATCCGTCAGTTGCATCCAACGGCCAATATTCATTCCCTGCCCTCCATTCATTCCCCATGCAATTATCGTGTTTTTAGTCTGTCCCGTGCATCCAAGGGAAGAAGGCAATCACCCACCAGCGCTCTTCACAGTTAAGTCTTCAACTACCTTATTCAAGAGACAGCACGGCCAGGGAAGGAGAGTACTGCCTCGAGCAGTTGAATTCATTTACCAGTTATGGAGTTTTTGTCCCATATGGTACTCCGCCTGCTCAAGAAGGACATCAGAGTACTAGAAAGGCCGATTTTGTTCATCAAAACAAACAGTTTGCAGCAGAGACTCATATCTGATTGTAAATGTGGTTGGTGGTCCATTATGACCCCTCCACGCATAGCATAACAGAGCAATTTTGTAAACAAACTCTATATATACCCAGAAAGAAGATGTAATGAGGGTTGATGAATGTTATTTTGATGTAAAGTTCAACTTCTGGAGACTGTAACTACTGTGATACCTGCAGCTTCTGGTCTTCATTTTCAGCTAATGCAAGCTTCTTTTGCTATTAATTGCTCACTTTCCACTTCTTCTTTGTTCCAGGCTATGCCTGTTATACATTTTTCATGTGCTCTTGATGTTTAGCATTAGAGGGGCTGTCATCCCACCTCTGTGTTAGAATCTGGTATGTATCATTGAATTTGTATGCAGGTTTCTATTATTTTAATGCCAGAGAGCTGTCATCCTGTCTGTGCATTAGGAAATAGATTTGCAAACCTTTTTACTGGTTGCAGCTAGCCATCACAGGGTCCTGTGCATCTGCTGGTGTGATCAGTATTCTCCATCATCACATTTTCCTTAAACTGTGAGTAATTGGTGGTTTAAAGCCTTGTAGTCTGGGGGTGTTCACCCATGTCTGGGGTTAAGCATAGTAGAAGTGGTTATTTGGCTTGAATATGCATCATTCCTTCCATTCATCCACCATTTTCCAACATTTTTGTTGAGTTTCTAATGTTCCCGAGCATCTCTAAGATACAACCTAGGAGAGTTTCTTGGGGTGATAACAGTTGGGTTAACACCTCAACCCACAGAGCTTGTATGATTGACACTAAACAGTGTCTCGGAGGATTGGCAAGTATTTGTCTAGAGCATCTTAGGCAGAGATACCTTACCAAGGTGGGACAAAATGTGGTCTGATCTACAACAGGAATTGAGGTGGGCTTTGTTGAAGAGTAACATCAGTGGCAGCAACACCAAGGGCGTGAAGAGTGAGGAGGAGAATGTGGCCCTAGAATCTAAGGGTCCCAGTCAGGGGCAGGGGGAGTAGAAGAAGAAGAAGGACTTGCCAAAGGTCAGTGTCTTCTTAGGAAGAAGGACAAGCAAGAGAAGCAGGACCAGGCAGCAACGTCTGCGAAGATTGACAAGCTTTCTTCCAGGTTGGAAGAAGAGTTTGTCGTGTTTGTAGCCATACCTCCAGGAGAGAGGTGGGGCGACTTGGAGCTGTAGTCCTAGAGATTGCAGGGATTGGGCAGGGTCCACTGAGGTGTCCACCTCATGGATCATTACTTGGCTATTGGGGCCCACATATTCAGTAGCAGGATGGATCAATGTTAGTTGATGTAGTCAGATTCTAGGGTGACAGTTGCAGACTAGAAGCAGTTAGGTGCTGAGGAGCGCAGTACAATGTTGGCAGTAGTGTAGAGTGGCATAGTGCAGAGTCAGCAACAACGCAAATTCTTCAGTGACAGTGCAAAGACTAGTAGCAGTCAAGACTCAAGAGATAGATGCATCATATTGATCATAGTTGATTTAGTATTTTGGATGCTTCTCAGTTGCATTTGTTGCAATTGCAACAACAACAACTGAGAGGGAGTTGCAGTGCATATGTAGAGTTGGCATCAATATGCCAGTGTCATCAGCAACATGGATGCAACATCAAAGTTGTGCAGTGGTTGGTGGGTAGTAGCAATCGAACATCAACATCGTCAAAGAGGATGATACAAAGATAGAGTGTGCAACACTAGAACACAGTCCTCGCTAATGAGTGTTAGTTTTTGTAGCATTGGATTTGTTCTAGTCACAAAACTTGGTGGGGAGGCTAGAATACATGAGATCTCCATAACCCAAAATTCGATCCTGGAAATTCCACCTAGAGATGACTTAATTATATTATTAATCTATTTTTTAATGTTTCCTAAGTCTAGACTCTAAACTTAGGAAAACTAGTTAATTAATCATAATTAATTAAGTCAAGGTGAGAATTTTTTAGAAACTCACACGGATCGACTCTGATATGATCTTGACCATTGGAACCCCAACAGAGGATTATAAGAAGAAGTCGATGGGCACTTGGAGAATATGCCAGGGACCAGTGAAGCACCACCCGTTTTAAACCCGCAGGTAAGGGCGGGTCTATGGCTGGGCCGGGTCAACTGCATAGAACCCGTGGTCTAGACCCGGACCCAATGGGTTTTCCATAAGACCCGGCTACTCGCATCAAACCTGTGGGTAACCCATTAGACCCCTATTGGATCCGTATAGGACTCGTCGGGCATGAAAACCCACAAACTGTCCAAAATTTTGATTTTTTCTTTTCTTTTTTGGAAATGAGGTGGAGGAAAAAAATGCTTTATAAGCACCTCTCTCCCTTCCATTTCTCATTCACTTGTCATTTGAGTGTTTGGCTAATTTGTGTGAGTGTTGAGAGTGAAGCTAAAGGAGCTTGAAGGAGTTGTTGGAGGAGGCTAAAGGAGGCTAAAGGAGGCTTCATCGGATCAAACTAAGCTTCAGGTAGGCTTCATGAACCTAGTTAGAATGTTTTCCATGTATTCATTTTTGTTTTTAATTTTTTTTATGTTTGCAATTTTTTGTTTGTTTGTTTGGGGTGGCCTGTGGCTGAGTTTCTCAGCCACATAGGGCTGTTGTGTGTGGCTAAGAAACTCAACCACACAACCAAAAATATTTGCAAATAAAAAAATAAATTAAAAACCAATTTTTTTTTTTTTGTTCTTCCAGATTTTGTCACCATGCCACCAAAGGGTTTCAGACAGTCTCGTGATCTGGCATGGGCACATGGTCAACGAATCATTTCTGGTAATGACCACAATATCAAGTGCAATTATTGCAATGCCACAATGCATGCAGGCATAAACAGGCTAAAACACCACCTAGCCAGAATTCATGGGAATGGTGTGGGATGTCGTCCAAGTTGCCCTGATGAAGTCACTACTGAAATGTTAGCTGCTTTGGAATCCATTAAAGAATAAAGTTCTAATAGGGCAAGAAGGAAGGATGAGGTTGTTGGGATAGGTAGATCTTCATCTTAGAGTGAAACACAATTTCAAAGTCCAGGTATTGGTAACTCCTTTTCAAGTGATGTGGCAAACAGGTGTATAACCTCTTCTTTCTTCAGTCCTCGTACAACTCCAGGATCTCAACCAACCTTGGACAATTTCAATGAAAAGAAGAGGAAGGAGGCAGATATGGCAGTGAGGAGGTTTTGGTACCATAGTAGCCTTTCATTCAACTATGCAAAGTCTTATTTTTGTCAGCCCATGGTGGATGCCATTGCATGTGCTGGCCCTGGATACAAAGCCCCATCTTATAATGCACTTAGGGGGAAGAGCTAGATGAGGAGCTTGAGTGTGTCAAGGAACAATTGGAGAGCATTAAAAGTTCATGGAAATTTACAGGTTGTACAATTATGTCTGATGGGTGGACAGATCAAAGAAGTAGAACAATAATAAATTTTGTTATAGTTTGCCCTAAAGGAACCATGTTCCTAAAATCCATTGATGCATCTGCAAATGTAAAAGATGCACATTTGATTTTGTCATTGTTGGCTGATGTGGTGGAGGAAGTTGGGTTTGCAAATGTTGTCCAAGTAATCACGAGCAATGCGGCAGCTGGAAGGTTGCTTCGTGCCAAATATCCCACCATTTTTTGGACTCCATGTACTGCTCATTGTATAGACTTGATGCTAGAGGACATTGGGAAGTTGGAGTGGGTGCAAGATGTTGTGCAAGAATGAAAGCATATTACCAAGTATATTTATAATCATGCTTGGGTGTTGAACCTTATGAGGGAATTCACACAGGGTGAGCTTAGTCGCCCAACTGTCACACGGTTTGCTACAAACTTTCTTTCCCTCCAAAGCCTTTTGTATGAGTACCAAGCTTTGAGAAGAATGTTTTGTAGCCAACAATGGGTATTCTGGAAAGATAGCACAAAACCAGAAGCAATGTCTGTGAAAACATCTGTCTTTGTTGATAGTTTGTGGGACAAAGTGACTGAGATTGTCAGCTTCACTGAGCCCCTTGTGAAAGTCTTGAGATTGATGGATGGAGAGAAACCTGCAATGGGATATATTTATGAGGGCATGGACAAGGCCAAAGAGGTCATCCAAATTTTCTATAAGGGAAATGAATCTAAATATCTCCCTATATGGAAAATTATTGATTCCAGGTGGGACAGGCAACTACATTCACCATTGCATGCAGCAGGAGCATATCTCAATCTGAGCTTATTCTATAATGAGGGGTCTAGCATTCAAAGAGATCCCGAGGTGATGAGAGGTGTCATGATATGCATTGAGAAGATGTTCCCAAATCAAGATATTCAAGACAAAATCAACATACAACGAGATATGTACAAGGAAGCATCTGACATGTTTGGATTCAGCTCAAGCCAATGTCTCAAGGACAAGAAAATGCCTTGTAAGTGCAAATTGTTAGAACTTAGCTTGTAATTTTTCTAGTTTTCTTTTATATGTTTGGCATTGCAAATTGATAACCTTTCTTGTTATTTTTTTTACAGCTCATTGGTGGATAGATTGTGGCACTGAGGCACCACAATTGCAAGAATTTGCCATCAGAGTTCTGAGTCAACCTTGCAATGCTTCTTCTTATGAGCGCAATTGGTCAGTGTTTGAGCACATCCACGACAAAAAGAAAAACAGGTTAGAGCATGAGAGGTTGGAGAAGTTGGTTTTCATCTACTACAACCTTCGAATGCTCACAAAACAAGTGCAACCAAAGGATATAGATCCAATTTTATTGGATACTATTGACTTAGAGCCTGATTGGGTTGTGGAGGGGAAGGCCCCTGATTTGAGTTGGCTTGATGAAGAGACTGAGGATCTCTCTCGTTTGCCATCTCAAATGGAGACTCCAAATACACCTGCCTCACAAGTGCTTCAACCTTTCGATGTTACCACTAGCTCCACGAGGGCTTATTTTAGGCGTGGTCGTATATGAGTAATGAGACTTAAGATTGTTATGAGACAATCATTTATCATTTATGACATGTATTTGAATTTTTAACTTGTTGACATTTTTTTATTTTAATTATGGAATCATGAGTCCTTTTCTTATTCAATATCTAAATGTTTTGCATACAAAAATTGAATATGTTATGTTGTACTTTTATAGATATGAGATGATGTTATTGCATATATTGTGGTTTTTATAACTTATAAGGATTGGAATTGTCATTAGTTTCTTTTTTGTGCTTAAAATTTACCATATTTTAAGTTTTTTTTGTTTTTTGTTTGATGAGTCTTATAAGGGTTGTTCCCGAGTCTTATACGAGTTGACGAGTCAATGCCGTGATGAGTCTTATACGAGTACGAGTCGTGCAACATTGCCAGGGACACTGGTGGGGTTCGATTTCCTTGGCATTTTGATTTCCAGAGAGCAGCAACAATTGCCAGAAAGCTAGAGATCGAAGCAGAGACAGTGAGGGGTAGGGACAGTGAGGCTAGAGGAAGTTTTCTAGACCCATCGAGTATATTTGCAGAGAGGCCGAAGTTTCTCCAGGAGGCTGCACAGTCCTAGTGCAGAAGCCTCAGAGGGAAGTTCTATTTGCTGAAGAGGGAAGATGTTTTCGGATCTAGAGGCTAGGCAGAGGTTCAAGAGTATCAGAGAGACGTTTTCTCAGTCAACAACAAGCAGGACGACTTGATTAGTAGACGATTCGGGCAACATGTGTGGCAGGCAGCTTCAGAGTGACGTAAAGCCGACGCAGGCCCAGTTGGACAACTTGCTTTTTAGAGGCAGTCCAGTGTCAGAATTGCCCGGAGAGAGTAATTTCCCTCTAGATATTTTTGCTAGTATTTTCTCTACAGGTTAGCCAGATTTCGACATTCAGATTATCGTACTCAGAATTTCTCATTGTTGCATAATAATAAAACCCTCAACTGCTGCATCGATTTCCCAAGTTGGGTTTTTTTGGGGACAATTGTGCAAAAATAACAATGTAAATTTTATGTGTGTGTGCTAGATTTTCTTAGTTTCCAACTCTATTTTCTTCTGCAATATTTTTTGTGAAGTTTGCAGTAGTGATTAATTCGTTGTTGTCGTAAGCAATAAACTGCATAATTAAATTACAGTTAGGAGAATTAAGTCCAGTCGTTGCAATAATATTTCGTAGCGAAATTTTCTCAGCCGCAGAATAATTTCGTAGCGCGAAATTTTCACATCAACATAAACCTCCAACTAGGTCTCCACAAAAGGCTCATAATGCATACTGTGCATATCATCCTCCTCAACTGACTCATGCTCCACCATATGCTGCTCATGTTGAATTGTCTCTAGTGATTCATCACCTTGAATGTCTCCCATAGGGTCTACTGACTGCTCACTATCCACACCGAAATATAAATCTGGCCTGCTGTCAACAACTCCACATGACTGTTCATGCTCCTTAGAGGCATCCTCATATGAACCCATGGACTTGTCCAAAGAAGAATCCTCATCTTGAAAGTCGGAAAGAATCTCCTCCTTATCTACCCCTGTCATCTCCTCAACGTCACTCAAGCATGAGTGGTCAGGTCCCCGAGGTTACTTGCACTTGATGCAAAGACCCTTCCTCCTCAGCTCATTCTTGTTGTATGGTTGGTCACTACCAATCCTCTGCATCTCCTCCCGGTTCAATTGTCTCCTAAACAAACCAATGTTTTACTTAACCAACATTTCTGCTAGTTCATAAGTAGTAGGTGATACCAATTGTTCTCTCCTCCGAATGGCCAACAATCTAGACTGCAACCTCATGTAAATGGCATCATGGCCTCCCATACATGCGAACAAAATGGAGTGCATGTGTGTTGTGACTATGTTAGGATGATGTTTCCTAATGCTGAAGAAGCATTGGAATATCTATAGGATCAAGTCATCACACTTCATCTCAAACATGAGGTCATAAGATCTAACCAAGGCCATGACTTCTAGAATATCTAGCCTCTTCCCAAAGGTAGGGCCCTCACTATTATCCAAATCTCAAAAAGTATCCACTATCAGTTTGAAGACTCTTTATATTGTCATCGCTGTAAGGGGGTATAGGTGCAGTCAACATCATGATACTATTGAGAAAAGAGGCGACTGGAAATTTGACTTCTATATAGGGGTGCTCCAAATACTTGGGTTGTACTAAAGCAAGCATGGCTGGCTTTAGAGCCCAAATCAATCTCTTCCCATATTATTGATACACCTTGGAGAGGAGTGAAGCAAGTTCTTCCAATTTGAAAAGGTCTTTTGTTGAAAATCCCATGAATCTCAAATCTGTTCCAAGAGTAAATATTTTGTATCCCATCTCATGTTTTTTCTGTGGCAGTTGTTGCTGTAGCATAGTAAGTATCTCCTTGGAAAGGGTTCTGTTAATTGCTATTGCTAGTTTATTAAGAGAATTGATGAAGGTCTTATCCATTTTTTTGTTCAAACAAGCTGGCGTACCTTATCCAACCAATAGGACAACAATAAACTTTTGATTACATGACCATCTGACTCAATACATAGACCTCTCACATCAAGACATACTCATCCCTAACGAGTCACATTCAACAATTACATAGAGGTCCAAATATAATATGAACACCTCATGTAGACTCACCATACTCTCACTAACTTTGCAAATACTAAAAACTTTCTTTGAGAAATTTTAACAAACAATCAACATGCAATACCTTTGTCAAACACTTTGCAGATAAAGTGGAAACACTTCTAACATAAATAAATATGATTCCACACTGCGTGCATGCAAAACCCAGGTGAAATGAGGTAGACCCAAGTGATGGAGATGACCCAAACAAGTAGCACGCACTGCCCAAAAAACATTGTTGTTGCTGTTGAAGAAGGACAAGAGTTTCTGCCCTCAAAACTAAGAAAATTCTGAAAATTTAACCCGGGGCTCCTCACAACAAACCCATAAAAAACCAAAAATGGTTTGGCTTAACTCAAGCCAAGATCAAGTCTACCAAATGGTGTGAATTACCTAGTTTACCAATAAGGTGCACTGCTGAATGTTGATTTACAACCCAAATATTGCCCAAAAAATTTAGAAATTTTAAGCACAGATTCCTCTCACAAAACCTAGAAAAATCTTGGGCAAATTCCAGCTGACCTAGAAAGCCCCAATTAGTGCATATTCCCCTATCTGCCCAACTTTGTGCACTGCTCCAAATAAGATAGATTCGTATCACAATGCTCCAACTTTTAAGTCCTGCAGACCCATTGCAAAATCAACAACGCAAATGAGAGAAATATCTTGTAAAACCTATGGAAAATAAACTAGGCTCCGAAAAATAAATTGGGTTATAGCAAATAAACTCAATCCAACAAATAAACTCGACCCCAATAGATAAATCTGGCTCTGGAAAATAAACTTGGCTTCGGCAAATAAACTGAACCCAACAAATAAACTTAGCCCCAATAAATAAATTTTGGATCCGGAAAATAATTACAATAAATGGAACAATAATACGACCTTAGCAAATAAATTTCTTCAGAAAATATCTAGAAGTAATTTTGCCAAAATTTTAATAAATTCCAGCAAAAATTGGACAACCAGTGAATCACAATTTTTTATTGAAAAATGTCACAACATGAAACCCGACCAAATTTATTAATAATACCGAGGAAGAACCTCTTCACCAATAAATTCAATTGCTACAAAATAATTCGACCCAACAAGAGGAATTCAACCCGACAAGAGAAATTTGGCACGCGAAGATAATTGTGGCCTAGCAAAATAATCTCAATCCAGAAAGATAAATTCATCCCAACAAAATAATTTTGGCGCATTAAAATAAATTTTTCCCAACAAGATCATTAATTTCATCCCTGCAAGCCAATATTACTCCATCTAATATGTTCTCTTCGACACTTTGAGAAATCACTTGCAACAATTATTCTCCAGTAAATAGATTAAGAAATTTAACCCACAAACTTTGCTCCTTTATTCTTTAAGAACAATACAACAACTTTGATTTTAACTCACAACTGGCCAAAATCATGCTCTGATACCAATGTAATATCCCAAATATAAAATTTTGTAGACAATTGCTTAAAATTGAAACTGTCAATTCCTTAAACCATTTGCACAAATTGAACCACAAAATCAACAACAAAAACATGAAATAAACACTGCAACTAAAAATTTGACAAGATAATCATGCAGAAAACTCAGCCTTATTTTATTAAATAGAAGAGTACATATAATGCCAGAAATGGCTAAGAGAATGGCCTCCCACAATTATCTGTTGCAAGATGAAACTGGGCCTCCAAAATCTCAACGGAAAACAATCGCTGCAACCTATGAATTCTGGATGAATTTACCAAGGAGAGAGATGGGTGCTCACCCCCTCTCATTGAATCACTCGAGGTTTTTCGTCCTGGGGCTATTGAAGTTGAGAGAGAGTAATTTCCCTCTAGATATTTTTGCCAGTATTTTCTCTGCGGGATAGCCAGATTTCAGCATCCAGATTATTGTACTCAGAATTTCTCGCTGTCGCATAATAATAAAACCCTCAACTGCTGCATCGGTTTTCCCAAGTTGGGTTTTTTCGGGGACAATTGTCCAAAAATAACTGTGTAAATTTTATGTGTGTGTGCTAGATTTTCTTAGTTTCCAACTCTATTTTCTTTTGCAGTGTTTTTTTATGAAGTTTGGTGCAGTGGTTAATTTGTTGTTGTCGTAAGCAATAAACTGCATAATTAAATTACAGTTAGGAGAATTAATTCCAGTCGCTGCAATAATATTTCGTAGCGAAATTTTCTCAACTGTAGAATAATTTCGTACTGCGAAATTTTCACATCAACATAAACCTCCAACTGGGTTTCCACAAAAGGCTCATAATGCATACTGTGCATATCCTCCTCCTCAACTGACTCATGCTAAACCATATGCTGCTCATGTTGAATCGTCTCTAGTGACTCATCACCCTGAATGTCTCCCATAGGGTCCACTGACTGCTCACTATCCACACCAAAATATAAATTTGGCCTGTTGTCAACAACTCCACATGACTGTTCATGCTGCTCAGAGGCATCCTCATATGAACCCATGGACTCGTCCAAAGAAGAATCCTCATCTTGAAAGTCGGAAAGAATCTCCTCCTTATCTACCCCTATCATCTCCTCAACGTCACGGAAGCATGAGTGGTCAGGTTCCCAAGGTTCCTTGCACATGATGTAAAGACTCTTTCTCCTCAACTCATTCTTGCTGCATAGTTGGTCACTACCAATCCTTTGCACCTCCTCCTGGGTCAATTGTCTCCTAAACAAACTAATGTTTTTCTTAACCAACCTTTCCGATAGTTCATAAGCAACATGTGATACCAATTGTTCTCTCCTCCAAATGGCCAACAATCTAGACTGCAACCTCATGTAAATGGCATGATGGCCTCCCATACATGCGAACAAAATGGAGCCATACATGCGAACAAAATGGAGTGCATGTGTGTTATGAATGTGTTAGGATGATGTTTCCTAACGCTGAAGAAGCATTGGAATATCTACAGGATCAAGTCATCACACTTCAGCTCAAACATGAGGTCATAAGATCTAACCAAGGCCATGACTTCTAGTATATCTAGCCTTTGGCCCTCACTATTATCCAAATCCCGAAAGGTCTCCACTATCAGTTTGAAGACTCTCGTTATAATGTCATCACTGTAAGGGGGTATAGGTGCGGTCAACATCATGATACTATTGAGACAAGAGACAACTGGAAGTTTGATTTCTATACAAGGGTGCTCCAAATACTTGGGTTGTACTAAAGCAAGCATGGCTAGCTTTAGAGCCCAAATCAAGCTCTTCCCATATTATTGATACACCTCGGAGAGGAGTGAAGCAAGTTCTTCCAATTTGAGAAGGTGTTTTATTGAAAATCCCATGAATCTCAAATCTGTTCCAAGAGTAAAGATTTTGTATCCCATCTCATGTTCTTTTTGTGGTAGTTGTTGTTGTAGCATAGTAAGTATCTCCTCGGAAAGGGTTTTGTTAATTGTTGTTGCTAGTTTATTAAGGAATTGATGAAGGTCTTATCCATTTTTTAGTTCAAACAAGTTGGCGTACCTTATCCACCCAACAGGATAACAATAAACTTTTGATTACATGACCAACTGACTCAATACTTAGATCTCTCACATCAAGACATATTCATGCCTAACAAGTCACATTCAACAATTACATAGAGGTCCAAATATAATATGAACACCTCATGTAGACTCACCATACTCTCACTAATTTTGCAAATACTAAAAACTTTATTTGAGAAATTTTAACAAACAATTAGCAGGCAATACCTTTGTCAAACACTTCGCAGATAAAGTGGAAACACTTGTAACATAAATAAATATGATGCCACACTGCGTGCATGCAAAACCCATGTGAAATGAGGTAGACCCAAGTGATGGAAATGACCCAAACAAGTAGCACGCACTGCCCAAAAAACATTGTTGCTGCTGCTGAAGAAGAACATGAGTTTCTGCCCTCAAAACTACTCAAAAAATTCTGAAAATTTAACCTGGAGCTCCTCACAACAAACCCATAAAAACCCAAAAATGGTCTGGCTTAATGCCAAGCTAAGATCAAGTCCACCAAATGGTGTGAATTACCTAGTTTACCAATAAGGTGCACTGCTGAAGGAATGTTGATTTACAACCCAAATACTGCTCGAAAAATTCATAAATTTTAACCATGGATTCCTCTCACAAAACCTAGAAAAATCTTGGGCAAATTCTAGCTGACCCAGAAAGCCCCAATTAGTGCATTCCCCTATCTGCCCAACTTTGTGCACTGCTCCAAATAAGATAGATTCATACCACAATGCTCCAAGTTTTTAGTCCTGCAAACCCATTGCAAAATCACCAGCTCAAATGAGAGAAATCTCTTGTAAAACCTCTGGAAAATAAACTAGGCTCCGACAAATAAATTGGGTTCTAGCAAATAAACTCAATCCAACAAATAAACTCAGCCCCAATAGATAAATCTGGCTCCGGCATATAATCTGGGCTTCGGCAAATAAATTGAGCCCAACAAATAAACTCGCCCCCAATAAATAAATTTTGGGTCCAAAAAATAATTACAATAAATGGAACAATAATATGACTTTAGTGAATAAATTTCTTCAAAAAATATCTAGAAGTAATTTTGCCGAAATTTTAATAAATTCCAGCAAAAATTGGACAATCGGTGAATCACAATTTTTTATTGAAAAATGTCACAATAGGAAACCCGACCAAATTTATTAATAATATTGAGGAAGAACCTCTTCACCAATAAATTCAATTGCTACAAAATAATTCAACCCAACAAGAGAAATTCAGCCTGACAAGAGAAATTTGGGACGACAAGATAATTGTGGCCGAGCAAAATTATCTCAATCCAGAAAGATAAATTCGGCCCAACAAAATAATTTTGGCCCAACAAACTAATTTTGGCGCATTAAAATAAATCTTTCTTGACAAGATCATTAATTTCGTCCCTGCAAGCCAATATTACTCCATCCAATATGTCCTCTTCGACACTTTGAGAAATCACCTGCAACAATTATTCTCCGGTCGTTAGATTAAAAAATTTAACCCACAAACTTTGCTCCTTTATTCTTTAAGAACAATACAACGACTTTGATTTTAACCTGCAGCTGGCCAAAATCATGCTCTGATACCACTGTAATATCCCAAATATAAAATTTTGCAGACAATTGCTTAAAAATTGAAACTGTCAATTCCTTAAACCATTTGCACAAATTGAACCACAAAATCAACAACGAAAACATGAAATATAAACTGCAACTAAAGATTTGACAAGATAATCATGCAGAAAAGTCAGCCTTATTTTATTAAATAGAAGATTACATATAGTGCCAGAAATGGCTAAGAGAATGGCCTCCCACAATTATCTGCTGCAAGCTAACACTGGGCCTCCAAAATTTGAACGGAAAACAATAGCTGCAACTTGTGAATTCTGGATGAATTCACCAAGGAGAGAGATGGGTGCTCGCCCCCTCTCGTTGAATCACCTGAGGGTTTCTGTCCTGGGGCTACTGAAGTTGAGAACCTCGTTCCCAAAACCTCTCCACAAAAAATACTCAAATCCCAAATGTCTCCAAATGGTTTCCTCCTCCTTTTTTATAGATCTCCATAGATAGATCGCCAAGCCTCTAGAAGTATCTCATTTTATTATTTTGTTGTTATTCTAGAAGCTCCTCCATTGACTTTATCTTAAGTGACCTTTTAATTTAATTTTATTTCACTTAAGTCACTTTTGGCCTTTTTTCCTCCAATTAATTATTTTTCCTTAATTAAATTACTAATTAAAGTCATTTTTAATAAAGGAAAATGGTAAATCTCCCACCATACTCTCTTCGACCACTGGAAGTCACTTCTTAGCATCCATCCTATAGATCTTCTCATTCCGGTTTCAATGAGCTCTTACACTTGAGGTATTCCATCAAACATTTCTCCCGGAATGCCATCTCAAGCGAAATTAATTAAGTCAGGCTCAATAATAACCCTATTTTTTGGAAGTTGTTGGAATGCAACAAAACAAAAGGCAAATTGTGCGGATTATAGAATATGCTAAGCGAATGCCATCAGATCTCGTAAAAACTCCTCAAAAATCCCCCGGAACCCTTGATGACATAAACCTTTTTCGATGACCTGACCATCCTGTGCCTTGGAAATCCACCCTGGTTGTACTATAGAGGAAAATAAAAGTGGGGACACAACAACCACAGACTTTAGAATTAGGATTTTGCTTATTAGCATTGTTGGGTTCATCTCATAGATGTTGTTTAGTTGATTTTTCTAGATAGGATTATGGTTGAAGATATGGATCATTATACTCTCTTTTGCTGAATCATTCAATGATAATCTAAGAAGAAGAAGAATTTGAAACGGTTTTTCATGTAGTGGTTTTTCCCTGGTCTCCGACCAATCCTGGTGTCTCTATGTGTGAATTCTTTTCTTTTATTGATTCTTTATGTTCCGCTGCATTAATGATGATGTTCTTTCTATATAATTGCATATGTTGCTGAATAATGTTGTAAAACTGAATAATGATATGATGTTATGGGGTGAATTTAGTATGCAAATGAAGAAATGCAATTATCTAAAGCAAAGAACAATTAGCCGTAAGAAAATTTAACACGTGGAGGCATGAGTTATCTTGTTGGGCCTTCATTATCCATCACTCTAGTGCACCTTCTTTTTGATAATGCTTTGTGTTATCGCTCAAACTAGCAGGGGACCTAAAAGGGATTCCTAAAGGGTCAAATGCTAGACCAAGGGCAACAAATGGAGACTTAGCCCACTGTCACCTTAGCTAAGGCTCCCTACTATTTACGGACTTTCACTAATGGGAGGAGACCTGATATATATGGAGTCACAAATGAAGGATAAATCAACAAATGGATATAAAGTGACCCAAATAATCCCTTTCCAGAAGAGGTTCAAGAATGGAGTTTTCTTGCTTTCTAAGCAAGGTGAAAGAGTTTCCCAATCCTTAAAATCCTTATTGAAATTGGTACCCCAGATGGTTTTTGAAGAATTGTCTTTTCAAAGGAGTGGAATCACACGGGACCAGATGGGCCCGACCCAGGTCAAGAGGCAAGAATTTAGAAACCAATGATGTTCTTAACCCAGATAAGGAGAGGGAAAGGATCAAAGAAATAATTTTCACTTAAAGGTGTTGAATTGATCCTATGAGGCACTAGCCTTGGGGATACTAGGGCAAAGTTTGATCTCGGAGCTAGGGCTTGGCTTTTCTCACAACTCCATCGTCAAAATGGCTTCAAAATTGGAGGAAGCCTTGAGGACACACCAACGTAGGAGAGGCTAGGAGATCAAACTTTTTGGAGGGCTACTTTGCCGAGAAAATGATGCCCTAGGTGACCCAACTTGGCTAGACCTAGGAAAAGGTGAAAAAGAGTTGATTTTTGGGTGACCACCTCTTGGTAGATCAGTGCCTTAGTCTTGGGAGAATGGAGTCTATGATAAATATGAATGAGGACCTTGTTTCTTAGTCAAGGAGGCCTTAAGACTACCTTGCTAGCCTTCTAGGGCAAAGGGAAGCAACCTTACAACTTTTATACTTCGACTTGCAAAAGGTGATGGCTTATCAAGATGAATTCGTTGATAGAATTATCCCTAGGAAATTTCATTCAAATTACATGGCCCATACATTGAGAGATGCTATATAGAGACAAAATTCCACAATTTAAGCAGTAAATGCATGCAGCAATTAGCCCTAAAAATAGCAAAAATCCCAATCCAATGTATATGACAAAGTAAAACAAGAATAACATTAAAAGCATGTACTTACATGTAATAGAACATATCCAACCATCCACAATTTGACAATAGAGAAGCTCCAAGATAAGATAAACCAAATCCAAACATCAAAATTCATCCATAAAGCTCCAATTCATCCTCCAAGAAAAGGTGCGAAATTCTCAAGAGAGAAGAGATCCAATTCAAAGTGATGATGAGCAAATGAACTCATCTCAGTTGTATTTATACACTAATGAGGAGTTCGAATTAGTGTAATAGGCCTACATAAGCCCCAAAAATAAAATAATATGCTAATATTCTAAATTTTGGTGACAAGCCCACCAAACTAGCTCACAAATGAAATAATAAGCCTCTTAAGAGGTCAGATGCTGAATAACACATCGTAGGGCCCTCCAAGTGGTCTGAAGAGGTCCATAGGTGCCATAATGAAGAATAAGACCCTCAAAAGTGATGGACAAGGGGTTGGCCCCTTGTTCTCCAAACAATAAATCTGTGGTGCACAATAACAATCTCATGGGTCTCCAAATGAGTCGAAGATGCATGTAGATCATCTACAAGGGCTCTGATGATGGTGTAGGTGATGCCACATCATCCTACAAGTCCAGTGTCAGCTACCAAGTGTATGGTACATCTGTGGGGCCGGTTGGGCAAAGGTGAACTAGGTGCATATTCCTCGTTCAATAGGTGCATCTCGAGCATATTTGAACATCCTCGAAGGTCCATGGAGTTCTGTCTACTGTTGTGGAGGCCCATGGCTCTCAACACACACCCTACATGTGCCAATGTAGCCCTCTGGAGGATTAGGACCCTGTATAGGGAGACCAAACCCAAGATGGAGACCATCTGCAATCCTGCATAAGATCCAATGCATCCCCTAGCCTTCCAATACAACAAGTCATTAGAGAAATCGAGTAAATGAGCTTACCAACCATGGACCACAAGTGGGGACTTCATAATGGCCTGCCCTTCCATAATGGGCTTCGGGATGTGCCAATGTCTCCCAAACTCCAAATGGGGTTAACCAAGTATCCTATTAGGTGGTTTCTACTTCTAAAGGGGATAATATGCTTAAGGCACATCCTTTAAAAGGTGGTGGTATGTGATAGATAGGTGAATGAAATAGGGGATGAGAAGGGGCAGCCCTGGGCGACATGCTGAGGTGCAAGGGTAGCTACTAAAAGGGAAGCCAACACTTGGGCTTATAATGTATAGGAGGGAACAATTGTGGTACATGAGGTGCCCTGACCTTGATTTTTCCACTATTCTTTATATGCCTTTTGCCTTTTTATGATTTTTCTTTGATTAACTGCTTGGGGCTCAAGGGGTAAGAACATGATGAATGAGATGTAGCAGTGGATACCCCCTTTTAGGTTAGGGCTGTTCATTACCCACCAAGGGTTGGGACAATCATGGGTTCCTATATGATGAAGGAGGCTCCTAGAACTTGTAGGAATCAGGGTGATGGCCATGATGATGGGGTAGAGCTCATGTATTAGCTTTTGCCCACATGCTAAATGTGTTTGTCCCGACCATCTTTTGCAATTTGTGGTACATTTTCTTGTTGAACGTCGTCAATTATGCTTTTATCTTTCTTTTTAGTTGCATCGAACTCTGGGGCATCATTCCAGGCCTGACCCAAGGTGTGGGCAAGGGGAAGGGGTGATCTAGCCCTATGTGGACCTAGTGGGGAAATGTTGACCCAGGTGGGAGAAATCATGAATGGAAAGGGGGTAATATATGCAAATAAGGGAGCGAGACCATGCAACCAAAATAAGGGTTTCCTGTGAAATACCATCCCTAAAGCCAAAGGGTCAGTAAAAGAGATCCCATGAGACTCGATTCCAAGGTTAATATCCAAAAGGGGTCTAGGGGACAAGAGCACAAACCTAGCCCATTCTTTCTGCCAAATCCCCCCTTTAATCCATGCCTAGAAGTGTCCATGATAAGCAAACTACAATACTCAGTTACCAAATGACAAGCCATACCTTTAGGTTTGGGAGGCCCACCTACCTTCAAACATACGATCATGGTAGATGTGTGAGGAACCAAATGGTTGGCTCAAGTGGCAGAGAAATGGCACAATGAGCTAGCTGGTGACTGCAAGGTGCTGCTGGTTGTTGTCTGAGGACCATTTTAGAGAAAAATTTCTCCAAGGGATATCACTCACAAAATGGCGGGTAACATCTGGCTCCAACTGGGACGTGATCTCTCGAAGAAGTGGACGAAGCTACTCGAATGGGAGGTGATGAGAACTCCAACAATCTCTTGGTTACCGTAGACCTGGCACCTGCACATATAATAGATGAAGAACACAGGGCAACATGCTTTCACGACGTCTCATGATTGCACATGCTAAATATTAGGCCATAAAAGCAACAATAAAATAAAATATGCAAAGATGCATCTGTTTACCATGAGAAATATTATATGATGTTAATTCTAATGCAAAAATCATGATGGAATGCATTCTACTCTACCATGCATATGATACAATGTCAAGTCTCAATGAAAGAGGTGATATGACTTAATTTGACCGGCTCGGGCCAAAGTTCGTTGTTAAGTTTGGCAATGTAGTAATAATCCTCCCCAACCTTTCCATGAATCCTGACAGGTATTGGATTCCTATCAATCAAGACTAAATCCCCAACCTTATATTCTTTTTTAGGCTTCCAATTTTTTCTTGTTTTAGAGATTGGTCGCTTGAGGATACAAACTTCTTGAGTTGGGAGAATAGGAGAAGGCTTCTCAATTTCACATATTTCATAGTAAGTTCCAGACTTGATCGCATGATGCAAATAGGTAGATTCCCTATAAAGGATAAAAGGAGTGCCATCAGATTGTGGAATGGTCACATATGATAAGTCCACTTGAACATGGCCCCCAACGGTAGCCCCCCATTTCCTAGATAATAGCATCCCCCATACATCAGGAATATCAATGACAATAACATCCACGAGGAGGGATATATTGGGATTCCTAGCTAAAGAAACCTTAAGGTCTTTGATGATACCTTCCACTTCCACAGGTTTGGAATTAAAACCACACACCTTCTTGTACGGTCGAGTGATGCTGAGACCCAATTGCTTCATAACTGTTAAAGGCATGATATTTGCGGAAGCCCCTGAGTCTAACATACAATTGTGTAAGAAGAGGTCATTGATAGCCAAAGTAAGCAAGAAAGGTTCATGCCTAGGGTTTTGGTCAAGAATATGAATGTTTTGCAATTCTTCAGGTAGTTCTTCTTCCTGAATTCCCAGGGACTTCTTAATTTGTTGTTGTTGCTTGGGAAGCTTAGCAATCTCTTTCAAAGGAATGGGTATAGTCATTCTTCCTACGACAGCTCCTATGTCGATGTCGAGTTTAACTTCTTTCCCTTTTTCCTTCTTCTTGATGTTTTCTTTCCTTGGAGGATCCTTTTTTGGATTGGCTTTTGTTGGGGGATCCTTCTTGGGAGGAATTTCAGGGAGAGATTCTTTGGGAGGGGCTTGCTTAGGCGATGGATCTCCTTTAGATGGTTCCTTGGGAGTTGAGGGGTCTTTGTTATTTTCTTTTCGTGAGTATTGGACCCCTTTGAACCTTCCCTTGCTATCAGAGTTAAGAATGGATTCTTCCTTTTCCTCTTTAAGGGTGACTTGACTAATGGGAGGATGTGTATACAACCCCCTAGCAAAATGTTGAAGATATGAAATTCCACAACGTTGGCCTGCTCATCAGTTTGTTCTTCCTCATTCTCTTCTCCCTCACTTTCCTCATCCTTAGATGAAGACTCTGGCTCAACAACATTAGTTGGAGCCAAAGTGTTTGGGATTTGAGAAGAGCTTGGCCTATCTTCTTCACTTTGTGTTTTGGGAAAAGGCTTTCTTTTCAGGATATAACTAGATTTTTGTGCCCTTTCCGAGGCGGTGATTTTGTTCATGATAACCCTATCACGCGCATTGGCTTATTCGGTGAACTTCTCCATCTTTTTAAGGATGGCAACAAGAGTTTCCTCATGTTGATCTTCAGATCTCTCCTTTTTGACCTCATCTTTAGCTCTAAGATGGTCATTGATATCAACCTTCGAGATTCGTATGTTCTCTTCAACTTCCATTGCTATCTCTTTAGCTTCAGCCAAAGTGGAAGGTTTCTTATCCCTTAACACATAGGTGAAGTGGCCACCCACTGCTTTTATGAACTTATCAAGAATATTGGCTTTGGATGGCTTCAAATGATTAGGTATATCTTTGACTACCCTATCAAATTTTTGAATGAATTCTCGCACATCCTCCCTTCCCTTGGTTATTTGGTAGAATTTTTCGATATTGAAGGTCCCTTGGGCATTGCATGACCACCTCTTCATGAATAGGTCTTCAAATTCATCGGAGTCTTGTATGCATGCAGGGGGAAGGCTAAGGTACCAATCTCTTGCTTGTCCCTCAAGTGATAAGGCAAAAAGCATCATGGGCCTATCTTCATCAAAGATCATTTTTGGGGACATTTGCCGATAAAATTCTTCAATAAAGCCATGACCACCTCTTCATGAATAGGTCTTCAAATTCATTGGAGTCTTGTATGCATGCAGGGGGAAGGCTAAGGTACTAATCTCTTGCTTGTCCCTCAAGTGATAAGGCAAAAAGCATCATGAGCCTATCTTCATCAAAGATCATTCTGGGGGACATTTGTCAATAGAATTCTTCAATAAAGCCATGGGCAGTCCAAGTAACATCCCCTTTGAATTTGGGTAACCATCGATCATATTTTTCAGTTAGCGTTTGGGATCATCACTCAATTTCAAAGGGGCAAAGACACTAACCAAGTGTCTTTCACTCTTGGTCATCTTAGGTTGATCTTGTTTTGGGTTAGTGTTAGAACTAGATGGCATTTTGGAGATGGATCACTGACCTTCTCAAATTCAGGGAAAAGAGCGGTTCCAACAGGTGATGGAGTTTGCTCTCCCCTTTTTGCAGCAGCCCTAGTTAAAGGAGGAATGTTGTCGCCTTCAAGTAAACTAGGGGTTTGGACAATGAGTGGAGTTGCCAGAGGAATGCTTTATAGATGTCGTCAATGAATCAATTCCTCAATGATTCACTAGGGAGGTAGACCTGCTTCCTCCCCGACAATGGCGCCAAAATGTTACTGCTCAAACTAGCAAGGGACCTAAAGGGGATTCCTAAAGGGTCAAATGCTAGACCAAGGGAAACAAATGGAGACTTAGCCCACTGTCACCTCAGCTGAGGCTCCCTACTATTTATGGACTTTCACCGATGGGAGGAGGCCCTGTTGTCGCACAAAGTGTCTAGGCACTGTGATAACGCTCAGAGTAAGGGCTGTGACTCTAATCCTTACTCACTTCGTTTAGACTCTTTCCTAGACAAGTCAAGGGGGTTAGTCCCTAAGACAAATGAATGAGGATAGCCTGTGGAACACAAGCTCTAGGAGACTTAAAGATGAACAACTTGATGTATGTAAACAAGTCCTGGTTAACTGAGATGAATAGATCAAACAATCAATACGAATAAGACACAACCTCAAGATAGAAATGATTTTAGACCAGTGCCTTTATATTTAATTAACCATAGACTAAATAAAAACAAGTTATCCAGATCAATTTATAAATGTGGCGAAAGTGACGATTATGATGATTAAATGTAAACACCCAAAATTGCAATATATTCTAGCAATTAAATCCCATGAAAAATTATGAAAATTAATTGCTAAGCAATGATTCTAGATTAAAAATGATTTTCTTCAATAACCCAGATCTAGAATTTATCTTTCTCCTATAGTCAATGATTTTAAAACATTAATCACACTTGACAATAGAGAAATCACTACCACAAAATTTAAAATTTTACACTTAACACAAAAGACACCAAGGAACTTTAAATTAGAATTTAATTATCCCTTAGGTAAGTTTAATGCGCTAAGCTTATGAAGCAAAGTTTAATGTGGCAATTAAATTTTTTAAATGTGACCAAAGATTAAAATCAAAAGTACTTAATTAAATTTAAATTTTTTTTATGGGCCATAGGCCACATAAAAATTAAAACTTCTTAAATGTGAAAGCTTAGGTTCCCCTTTTGATTTATTTCATTCAATTTCAAAATCACCAAATATTATTTTTTTAAATTTTTATTTTTTTAGATTTGTTAATGTTTTTTTTTTTTAAATGAAATCAAAATATGAAAAATAAATAAATCAAAACACAAAGTCATAAGAAATAAATTGAAAAAAATATAACAAAAAAAATAAAATCAAAATAAACAAATCGAAAAGTCAAAAACAAAATAAAATAAAATCTAATGCAAATCCTAAACTAAACTAACAAAAACAATAAAAATCAAAGCTAAACCCTAAACCTAGCACATAAACATAATACAAATGAACAAAATAAAAAAAGGTCGAATGTTTTGAATGTATTGAATGTTTGGTTGCAGGTCTGGTGGCGGAAGGGAGGAACGACGACAGTGAACGAAGGAATGAGGGTTGAGGGAGCTGCGGCAGGAGTTTGACGAAGGAAAGAGTTGAGGGTCGAGTCTTGCAGGTATAGTCGACGGCAGAAGGTGGCAATGACAGGCAGCGTTAAGAAGTGGTTTGACGCAGGCTTGTAGGAAGGAACACGGGAGAGCAGGGAGCAAGGAGTCACGGGGATGGAGAAGAGATACGCGGGATTAGGGATGCGGATGGGTGACGCAGCGAACAAGGGATAGCAGCTTTGAAGGATGCCGCGGATAGAAGGAGCAGATAGCACGAAGGGAAATGGAGCTCGAGCAGCAAAGGTATGGCAGCGAAATAGGAGAGGCAATGGAGGAGGAGCTTGGGCACGATGGAGGAGTTTTGGAGGTTAGGCAGAAGAGTGGGTTAGGAAGAATTGCGATCAGCGATGGTGAAGGAGAACACAGGTCAAGATGGAAATTGGAGAGGAGTTTTGAGGGGTTTTGAGGGTTGAGGGTCGCGGACAGAGAAAAACGAGGAGCTGTAGGGAGTTTAGGAAGACAGAGAAAATGGGAAACCGACAGGGAGAAAGATATGAAGAGCAAAAAATGTAGGAATTGAGGGTGGCAGAGAAAAAAATCGAAAATTTGTAGCAGTTCAAAAAACCCCAGGCAACAGAGAAATGGTATCCCAGAAACTTAATTTTTTTCAGAAAATTTTGATTTAAAATGATGTATCCTTTTACTTCAAACCCTTATAAAATTTCCAGATCTAAGAATTTTTAAACCCTTGGACTGCAAAAAATTTGAATAATATCCTTGCAAAGTGACATTGAGGCCAGATCTTACCCTCTAGGGCCTAGATCTGGCTTCAAACAAAAAATCTTCCTTCAGATCCGCACCTGTAATGACAAAAATGAAACACCCAGAAACGATATATGTAATGATGAAATTTAGAAAAAAAATAAAAAAAACTAGTTAAATTACAATAGTATAAGCTGAAGGTTCTAAGTAGCCAGATCTATCAGAAATTAAAAGATTTTTTAAATATTAAAGGAGGTGCTAACTCGAAACCCTTTATGCATAACCAACAAAAAAATCTTATGATAAGCCTAGAGCTAATTTAGATGGGCTCTTCAGAAAATACAGATCGAGAGTTGGTTGGTCAAACTGAAAACTTTCCCTAACGCCCGATGATCTAAAATCAATATTTCCCTGCAAAACTCGATCCAACCATTAAAAATAGAGCGAGAAAATAATAATAGAATTTAGACAAATAGAGATACTTGCTATTACGTTCAAAATTTAAGTTATTATTCAAACCTCAAATCGCTCTTCAGAAGCTACCATCAATGGCTTTAGAAACAATTATGCATAAAAACAACACATCTTACAGTATTCCCATGAAGAGTAACACCAACAGAATTTAACCCCAAAGACTTTCTTTATTATCCAGAAAAAAATTACATCAGAGCTTCTTGCTAAGCACATGACTCAGAGATTGGATGGATCCACTGACAAATGACCTCCTATTTAAAGATAAATCCTCCTACGGCTAGTTCGAGTGATTCTCATCAAATTAATCTTGACCGCTGATGAAGATCAAAATGTCTTTTAATCTCATCCGTTGAAATATTTAATTTTTTAGGAAATTCGAAATTTTCATTTAAATGCGTTTTAATTAACTCAAAAATTAAATTTCTCAAATTTTTGAGTTAATTTCTCAAAAAGTTTGACTTTGACTTAATTCCAGGGATCAAAGGTTTAAAATTTATCAAAATAATTAATTTACCTTAGTCCGTGGACCTCTTAATTTTTTTTTTTTTTTAGGACCGACGAATTTTGCCTTTGGAGAATTTAAATTTACCTAAGATCTAGAATTAATTAAATTTCTGGCTTAGGATATTAATGAATTTGCCATAAAATTTAGTTAATTAACCTATAAGGGGATAAATTACTTTTTAGCCCTAAAGACACTTTACATCATGATTTTCATCCTTTTTTAAATCATAAGGGGGAAAACCCATTTGTAAAAGACCCTCACAGACTACCCATTTCTGCGACACAAATATAATCCAATAGACCAAGTAATTTTTAATAAAATAACCTAACCAAATAGTTAGGATTATTCCCAAATAACTTTTACATAGACTTGATCTAGAATACTAGGACTTGCCTAAGATTCTAGCGACAAAATCCCATTCCAACTTTGGAGTAAGACTGGAGGGGAAAACTCTACCGACCATCCGAGAATGGATCGATGAGACAAAAATCTCCCAAAATGGAGGTCGTCACTAGAAAGGTATGTTTACCTAGGTCGTTACATACATGACATAGGTCTGCTGAGATTATTTACATTATACACATGCAGAATGGATTTACATAACATCTTGGAAGTCAGGCTGATGATGATAGCTGGACGGCACAGACACATCGATCAGGTGCTATCCCTTTTGCGAAAAAAGGGGGTGTACTGCTATGGGTCGTTGACACGTAGTGGTCAACATTTGGCTCTACTTGGGGACACATTGCTGCACTAGAGGAATGTGAGAATCTGGAATCTGCATCCATGCAATACACAATATAACATAAGTAGCGTCCATCTAAAAATCATCATATAACATTATGCACAGGAAAGATATAAGCTCTTCATTTATAAACTATCCTAATAACATGAAAAACACAAATCTAACTACAAAATGAAATACTTTAAGGTTAGAAATACAATACAAAGATGCCCCATGGCATCAAATGCGTTCAATATAGTGCATACTGAGCATTTCCTTGCTTTCAGTGAAATCTGTTGGCTGTTTCTCGGATGTGCCATGTCCAATCCTGCACAAGGTATGACTTTTTCCTATCCGAAAATCAAGCTACTCGCGACCATCAGATGCATCCAGCCGCTTTCTCATTCTCTTTCTCTTGCGCTTTTTCTTTGTGGCATGCTGTATCACTGATGATGTGGAACATTTTGCTTGAAAACCCTCAGATGAAGTATGTATAAGATATGCATAACATGTCTTTCTTGATTCTGCATATCTGTCAAGAATGATGGATCAGTCTCACAGGTGTCATGAGTTATAACTTGATCTTTTTTAATTTCTTCTTTGATCATGTCATTCTTAGTTAAATCTTCGTTAATGGAGTTAGCCTCTTTCTCGGGATATTCACAACAAGATGGGACCTACAATTTCCTCTCTTCCAGCCTCTTATGTAATAAACTCATTTCTCTGGCATGTCTTACTATTAACTTCGCTTGATTGAGTTCAGTTTTCACAAATTTTTCTTGTAGAGTGACATGATTAGCTTGCATAGCCTTTATTAGATTCTGAATAATGGACATCTGATTAGAATGATTAACTTCCATTATTTTTAATCTGTTTTCGACGATATCTATTCCCTCTGTATTTATGACCTCTATGGCCAATAATCTATTCTAAGGAGATATTTGACCAACTTCCATGTCCTTTATAATTTTATCATTCTTTGCTTTCATGCCCATGAAGCAGTTTTGCATATAGTTTATCTCTTTCTTATGATTTGCTTGCATGGTAGCTAACTGATTATTATAATCGAATCTCATGATGGTCATTTCTTCATCCATAGTTGACAATCTGTTCTGAATCGAACTTATTTCTTCTTGATAATGTGCTTCCATGGCAGCCACTTGATTTGAATGATTGAATTCCATGGTCGTCATCTTTTCCTCTAGGGCTAATAACTTGCTTGCTTAGAATTAATTTCCTTGGCATGATCAACTGTTAATCTTGCTTGATTAAGTTCCATATCTTTAATAAGTTGAGCCTAATTAACTTCTGGATTCTTGATTAATTTAGCCTGATTTAACTCTATGTCTTTAACCATTTGAATTAACTCCTTGAAATTATTTTCAACTTCTATAGTTTCCTTTACTTCAACTTTTGCTTTGACCTTTTCTTTATCTCCATATCTATCTTCAAAGGCATCAATGATTGATTGTAGAGAATCAAAAGTGTTATCAGGGAACTTAATAAACCAATCTAAAGCATCTCCAGATAAGGTGAGAACGAAAATCTTCATCTTCACATCTTCATATTTAGAATATGGGCGACACTTGCTTATACAGAGGCTGACATTCTGAAGGTGAGTTTCGACAGTAAAAGCATTGTTACCTTGAAAAGGAGGAAATTCATTGATGGCTTCACCCAAAACATAAGAATAACCATGCAGAGCTCCCTGAATGTTAGTAAAATCACAAGGAGCAAACAAGTCAAAATCCATGATGACCTGCTTAATGGGAAAAAGATGGGCCAAATGGATATCAGAGAGAGAGAGATCCCTACTCAAGAAAATCAAAACATCTACAAGAAGCGAGCTTCTAGCAGAAATTCTTGTAAGAAATGGAAGAAGTGGAGTCGCCACTTGAGCATGAATCTCTCACAAAGTTTCCAAAGGCAAAACCGAAAAGTTAGTGGATGGAGGCAGATGGATATTTAGGGAGGGCTCCTTGTCTGGGATTAAATGAATGAATAAGTGGAGTCGCCACCCAAACAAGAAACCAACTGGAATGTCCAGGTGCAGAAAGTGAAGATGAAAGGATTAGATGAGAGAGATGACGAGAGTTAGGATGGTGAGAAATGAAGAGACAAAATGATGCCAGAAAAATGAGATGAAATGCCGTAAAGCCAAGGTCCAATAAATTGGTCCTTGGTGGCAATGCCAAGAAGTGTTGGCTTTGCCGACTCGAATGAGAGATGAGAAATGAGAAGAATGATGAGGAAATGTCGTTGAAACGCTGAGAATAAAATATCCCCGGCAACGACGCCAAAAAATGTTGTCGCACAAAATGTTTAGGCACCGCGACAACGCATTGAGTAAGGAGTAGAGTGACATCCCTTACTTAGGCGTTTTCGCAGTGCCTAGACACTTTGTGCGACAACATGCCCGATATATATGGAGTCACAAATGAAGGATAAATCAACAAGTGGATATAAAGTGACCCAAATAATCCCTTTCTAGAAGAGGTTCAAGAATGAAGCTTGCTTGCTTTCTAAGCAAGGTGAAAGAGTTTCCCAATTCCTAAACTCCTTACTGAAATTGGTATCCCAAATTGTTTTTGAAGAATTGACTTTTCAAAGGAGTGAGACCACACGGGACAAGATGGACCCAACCCAGGTCAAGTGGCAAGGATTTAGCAACCAATGATGTTCTTAACCCAGACAAGGAGTGGGAAAGGATCAAAGAAAGAATTCCACTTAAAGGTGTTGAATTGATCCTATGAAGCACTAGCCCTGGGGATACTAGGGCAAAGTTTGATCTCGGAGCTAGGGCTTGGATTTTCTCACAACTCCACCGTCAGAATGGCTTCAAAATTGGAGGAGGCCACGAGGACATGCCAACGCAGGAGATCGAACTTTTTGGAGGGCTACTTTGTTGGGAAAATGATGCCCTAGGTGACCAAACTTGGCTAGACCTAGGAAAAGATGAAAAGGAGTTGAGTTTTGGGTGATCACCTCTTGGTAGATCAGTGCCTTAGTATTGGGAGAATGGAGTCTATGATAAATATGAATGAGGACCTTGTTTCTTAGTCAAGGAGGCCTTAAGATTACCTCGCTAGCCTTCTAGGGCAAAGGGAAGCAACCTTACAACTTTTATACTTCGACTTGCAAAAGGTGATGGCTTATCAAGATGAATTCATTGATAGAATTATCCCTAGGAAATTTCATTCAAATTACATGACCCATACATTGAGAGATGCTATATAGAGACAAAATTCCACAATTTAAGTAGTAAATGCATGCAACAATTAGCCTTGAAATAGTGAAAATCCCAATGCAATGTATATGACAAAGTAAAACAAGAATAACATTAAAAGCATGTACTTACATGTAATAAAACATATCCAACCATCCACAATTTGACAATAGAGAAGTTCCAAGATAAGATAAACCAAATCCAAACATCAACATTCATCCATAAAGCTCCAATTCATCCTCCAAGAAAAGTGCGAAATTCTCAAGAGAGAGAAGAGATCCAATCCAAAATGTTGATAAGCAAATGAACTCATCTCACTTGTATTTATACGCTAATGAGGAGTTCGAATCAGTCTCCTAGGCCTACATAAGCCCCAAAAATAAAATAATGTGCTAATAATCTAACTTTTGGTGACAAGCCCATCAAAATAGCTCACAAATGAAATAATAAGCCTCTTAAAAGATTAGGTCACAAATAACACATGTCGTAGGGCCCTCCAAGTGGCCTGATGAGATCCATGTGTGCCATAATGAAGAATAAGACCCTCAAAAGTGATGGACAAGGTGTTGGCCTCTTGTTCCCAAAACAATAAACCTGTGGTGCTCCCAGTGGGTGTGGGGGCACAATAACAAACTCATGGGTCTCCAAATGAGTCGACGATGCCTGTAGATCATCTGAAAGGGCTCTGATGATGGTGTAGGGAATGCCACATCATCCTATAAGTCCTAGGTCAGCTACGAAGTGTATGGTATGTCTGTGGGGCAAGTTAGGCAAAGGTGAACCAGGTGCATATTCCTTGTCCAATAGGTGAATCTCGAGCATCTTTGAACATCCTCGGGGATCCATGGAGTTCTGTCTACTGCTGTGGAGGCCCATGGCTCTCAACACACACCCTACTTGTGCGCGTGTAGCCCTTTGGAGGATTAGGACCTCGTATAGGGAGACCAAACCCAAGATGGAGACCATCTGCAACCCTGCATAAGATCCAATGTGTCCCCTAGCCTTCCAATACAACAAGTCATTAGAGAAATTGAGTAAATGAGCTTACCAGCCATGGACCACAGGTGGGGACTTCATAATGGCCTGCGCTTGCATAATGGGTTTTGGGATGTGCCAATGTCTTCCAAACTCCAAATGGGTTTAACCAAGTAACCTATTAGGTGGTTTCTACTTCTAAAGGGGATGATATGCTCAAGGTACATTCTTTAAAAGGTGGTGGTATGTGATAGATAGGTGAATGAAGTAGGGGATGAGAAGGGGTAGCCCTGGGTGACATGCTAAGATGCAAGGGTAGCTACTAAAAGGGAAGCCCATAGTTGGGCTTATAATGTATAGGAGGGAACAATTGTGGTACATGAGGTGCCCCGACCTTGATTTTTCCACCCTTCTTTATATGCCTTTTGCCTTTTTATGATTTTTCTTTGATTAACTGCTCGGGGCTCAAGGGGTAAGAGCATGATGTATGAGATGTAGCAGTGGATACCCCCTTTTAGGGTAGGGCGGTTCATTGCCCACCAAGGGTTGGGACAATCATGGGTTCCTATATGATGAAGGAGGCTCATAGAACTTGTAGGAACCAGGGTGATGGCCATGATGATGGGGTAGAGCTCATGTATTAGCTTTTGCCCACATGCTAAATGTGTTTGTCCCGACCATCTTTTGCATTTTGTGGTACATTTTCCTGTTGAATGTGGCCAATTATGCTTTTATCTTTCTTTTTAGCTGCATCAACCTCCGGGGCATCATTCTAGGCCTGACCCAAGGTGTGGGCAAGGGGAAGGGGTGAGCTAGCGCTATGTGGACCTAGTGGGGAAATGTGGACCCAAATGGGAGAAATGATGAATGGGGAAGAAATGAATTGAAAGGGGGTAATAGATGCGCATAAGAGAGTGGTACCACGCAACCAAAATCACGATTTCCCATGAAATACCATCCATAAAGCCAAATGGCCAATAAAAGAGATCCCACAGGACTAGTATCCAAAATTAATATCCAAAAGGGGTCTAAGGGACAATAGCACAGACCTCGCCAATTCTTTCCGCCGAATCCCCCCATTAATCCATGCCCATAAGTGTGCATGATAAGAAAACTACAATTCTCAATTACCAAATGACAAGGCATACCTTTAGGTTCGGGAGGCCCACCTTCAAACATATGATCATGGAAGATGGGTGAGGGACCACATGGCTGGTTCAGGTGGCTTAGAAATGACACAATGTGCTAGCTGGTGATTGCAAGGGGCTGTCGGTTGAGGACCATCTTAGAGAAAAATTTCTCTTAGGGATATCACCCACAAAATGGTGGGTAACACTTTGTATTACGGTGCATAGCTCAAGGGTTAGGGATTGCTCTTTATGATGTACTATTTAATTTTACCCCTTAAGATGAGGCAATTTATTGCTCATCAGGGTTGGGACATGCAATGTTTCATTTTGATGTAATGGAGCATCAAGTGCTAAGGAATCGGGTGATGGCTAATGAGGAGGGTAGAGCTTATACTAGGCTTTTGCCCATGTGCTAACTTATGTCTCGACCATCTTTTGCGTTTTGATTTTCTTCTTTTTCTTTCATTGTGGTTGTAATGTGCTTTTTCATTCTTTTAGCTGCATCAACCTCCAGGGCAATGTTTCTTGGCCAGACTCAAAGATGTGGATAAGAGGGTGCCAAATCTAGATAAACCACTGACAAGTTAGACCCGAAGAATGTGTAAAGCACTATTTTCGGGAAATTTACAACCTTGACAGATTGAAGCTTAATTATTCACACAGTGACATCTTAAGACACAATTTTCCAATTAAATGCACAATACATACCTGGTTTTTGCTGTTGAGGTCAATCCCGGGCTGTCGACGCTCCAAATTCACTCTTGTTACCAAAAGACCAACACCTCCCTGCCAAACTGGGCACAATCTCGGTACCCAGCTCCAAAATACTTCAAATTTGAAGTAATTTGGCCCCGTGCCCAAAAGCTTCAAGAACAATCAAGGCTGCTCTATCTGTGGTTCTTTACTGTAAGTTCTCCCTTCCTGCACTGCGCTCGAAAGGCAAAAAAAGACCCCTTCTCCGTCGCACTCCCTTCTCCTTTTATTGCTTAGAGCCACCGTTCATTCATCCTCCACCGCCGTGGCTGTGAGGCGAGGATTCTTGCCCCCTGTCCCTTTACGTGGCTCCTCACAGTGATTTAAGGAGGTAGTCACGTTTTATTTGACACTCATCACTTTATCAAATTACGTAGTCCCCTTTTCATTAGGATTTATTTAAGATTGTATTATATTATACTTCTTTTAATGTTTGACCTTTAATTAAAAGTTAATTCTTTTATAACAATATAGTTCTCTTTTAACTTTAATAATTTAATTTAGAAGCTTTAGGTTTACATAGTCCTTTTTATTTGATATATAATATATTAAATAATTTCTTTTATTTAATTAAAATCTTTTGTATTAATATATTTGGAATAATGTATTAGTTATTTTATGATGGTGGTATAACAAGTATTCCATAAGTATATATATATATTTGATTCTGGTGAGTTTAGGTATTTACCTCGTATGTCAATAATTCATTCACTGGACTTTTATAAATGGTTTGCATATATACTAATGCAATATATGCGATATATGCATATGTACCTATCATATGCATGCTAATATTTACGTTCTGTTTTTAAATTGTAGGTGGGTCATTATAGAATGGAGGTGGTATAAGGGCTGGTAAAAATGGAAGATGTCAAGTATGATGTAAGGGATGTTGAACACTATCTCAATTTGGGTTTTCCAAGTTGTGCCCCTTTTATAACCCTAAGGCCTCAAGGGAGGTCCCACTGGACTAGGGCTAAATATTAACCCCCCTAGTAAGGTGAGAGAACAGATTTATAGTTAAGATTGGTCAATCTTCCAAATCACCCCTTTATCCATACCACATGCCCCAAAAAAAAAAGTATAAGCACCCGAAGATCACCCCTTTATCCATACCACATGCTCGAACAAAAACAAGTATAAGCACTTGACTGCAAAATGATCAAAATGCCTTTTGAATAGAAGCCCGCCTTCATCCAAGACGAAAATGCCAGATGATGAGAGGTATGTGGTTGATGCAGATGGCGGAGGAACATGGCATATCATCATCAAGAAGTGAATATTAGGGGCTGTTGGCTAACTGTTTTTCAAATGTAGGAGATATTTTTTTTCCTATGGGGTTACCCATTTTGGTGGGTTATATATTGTTTGAGTGATGAGCAGATTTTTACTAAAATCATGACAAAGGAGTTCAACAAACAATGCCACCAACATCGAGGTACATAGAGGGCTTGGTGCTTTTGATTAAATGCTAGTTCCATAACATCATACGTGACAAAATCCAATGGCAACGTGGTAATCCCACCAATCTTGAAATTTGTTAAGTCTATTGGATTTTGAGTGGGATCTAAAATTCTACTTTCTTTATATGAAATCCAATGAGATTGGAACTACTCTTAAACATCTTGAAACAATTAATATTAATGTTAAAATTCTAAGATATAGGAGAACACCACCTTTACTTTAAGTATTTAAAATTACCATTAATTACATAGCATTAGTAGTGTTGAATAATGTAACTAGTGTCGGTCTTCATAATTGTATTTGAATATATTTATCAAAAAAAAGATTTTTATTATTATTATTAAATAAATTGACTTATTAAAGCATGGTTTCATGTTTGGGTCAATTGTTTTTAGGTCAAAGCCTCCTTTGAAGGCTTCTAGGGTTTATGTCAAGTGTCCTTGTTCATGTCATATTGTAACCCTTCTTGGGATTTATTTGTCGAAGAGGAAATTTATTTTATTGTAAAATAAGTCAATTAGGCCTCAAACTGGACAAGTCAGCCTAAACTGGGCAACATAATCACTATATAAAGGTAGCAACTCGGCCTCATTTGTTACACACACTCAACAAGTTTGATTAGTAGATTTTGGGCTAAGAAAAAAAGTGAATTTCAAGGAAAGAAGAAGAAAAGGATAGTGAAGTAGGAGGTCTCTCACAAGCATAAGAAGTTGAAATTTTGTCTTTTTCTCACACACGTGTGACGCTGATGGAGGGGCCGAAATTTGTAGTACCGAAGGAGGGTCAAAATTCTCTAGTTGGGGTCGAAGTTCTGTTGCTGGGAAGTCAAATTTTTTGATTTGATGTTGGGTTGTAGCAGCTGGACAAGAAGAGACTATTGAAGGTTGTTGTATCTCATTGGAATGCTGACTTGGTGGAGGAGGAAGGTCTATAGGTCTAAGGTCTTGATCCATCTCATTTTGAATTACTGAAGGAAGAGTTCTTGACTGGGTTTTCCCCTATATAGGGGTTTTTCCCTGGCTATGTGACTACATCTGGTGTCCTTGATCTTTGTGTTTTGGTTTTGGTAATTGCTTGATGAACTAAGATAAAAGAAAAACATAAGAAATATAATAATAACTCAAAGAAAACACAAGTATTTATCAACAAGAGAAAATATTTCGGCCTTTTCGATTTTCCAACATGGAATCAGAGATAAGATGAAGAAGAAGGAAAAAGGAAGCTCGAAGATCCATTGAAGAAAAAGAGATTGAAAGAAGGTCATTAAGGAGGACTATATAAGAAGAGAAATCTACTTTCTATAAGAACTATGTCTAACTCAATGAAGGGAGAAAACAAACTAGAAGAAGCCTCCAACTACAAAGCCTAGAAAAAGAGGATAGATCTCAACCTCGAGAAAAACAAAGTTTTGGATCTTGTTCTAGGAAAAGTCAAGAATCCTATAGATGAAGTAGAGAAAACAAAGTTCAGAGAAACCGAAATCTTGGCCATGAACCTAATAATGGATGGAGTAAAGGACAACCTCATTCCATACATATCCAACATAGATTCCGCTCAAGAAATGTATGAAGCTCCATCCAAATTATTCACCATCAAAAACATTGGTCAAATAACAAGCCTCAGGAATGAACTAAGAGCTATCAAGTTGACGAAAGACGATATTGTGGCATCCTTCTTTATAAGGATATCTAGAATCAGAGATGAACTCCAAATAGATGAAGTTGTCCTAGAAAAAGAGCTCGTAATTACTGCACTTCTAGGACTGCCAAAATCTTGGAGTGCCTTTGCATCGGGACTTAACAGTTGGAAGGATGCACTAACATTTGCGCAAATGTGGAATGCATTCAGTCAAGAAGAAGCTCGAGTGGAAGGGATTCAGTCAAGAAGAAGTTCGAGTATCGTTAGTAAACAACAAGGAGGATGAAGAAGAGAACATCTCAAATGCCTATTCCTCTCATCACAAGAAGAAGGGAACCTTCAAGAAGTACAAAGGACCAAAGAAGAAAGTAGACCTATCAAAGATTGAATGCTACAATTGTCATAAGATGGGTCATTATAAAAATCAATGTCTGGAGAATCCAAGGAATGGGAAGAGAGAAAGAGAACATGCGAATATTGTCGATGAAGCTCCACCTAAGAAGAGCAAGACTGAAGAATCGGAAGTCAAGGACTTATACTACTAAGTCCCCTCTCTCTTATCCCTCTTAGTCTTCTATTTAAAGTTTTGCATTGTTTTCCTTTATGTTTTGATTTCTAGAACTTGTAGGTCTAACATGTCGTGTTAAGAACATTTTTGAATTATTTTGATAAGTTGTAGGTTTCCCTCAAGTTTGGATTAAGAGGGAGCTGTTATCACCCCAAGAAACTCTCCTAGGTTGTAGCTAGGAGATGTTCGGGAACATATAAATTCAACTTATTGTTGCAAATGGATGAATGGAAGGAATGATGCTTGTTCAAGCCAGATAACCACTTCTACTTTGTTTAACTCCAGACATGTGTGAACACCCCCAGACTACAAGGCTTTAGACCACCAATTACTCACAGTTTAGGGATTGGGTGAATATGGAGAATATTGACCACACCAGCAGATGCACAAGACCATGTGATGGCCGGCTGCAACCAGTAAAGAAGTTTACAAATCTAATTCCCTAATGCACAGACAGGATGACAGCTCTCTGGCACTAGGTGAAAAGAAACCTGAATAACTCATTCACTGATACATACAAGACTTTAACACAGAGATAGGATGACAACTTCTCTAATGCTAAACATCAAGAGCTTAGAAATACAGCATATCAGGCATAGCTTGGAATAGAAGAAAAATGAAAAGTGAGCAATTAACAGCAAAAGAAGCTTGTATTAGCTGAAAATGAAGACGAGACGCTGCAAGTATCAAAATAGTTACAGTCTCCAGAAGTTGAACCTTACATCAAAACATCAACCATCAACCCTGATTACATCTTGTTTTTGGGTATATATAGAGTTTCAATACAAAGGCACTCGGCCATTCTAAGTATGGAGGGGCCATAATTGGCCACCAACCGCATTTAGTTGCCTGATGGAGCTTCTGAGTGCGTTTGCTTGCTTTAGTGGATGAATCTGATCTTTTCCTGTGCTCTGTTGTCCTTTCGGGCAGCTGAAGTGCCGTATAGGATGAAGCTCCATAACTGTTAAATGCAGGTATCTGCTCGAGCTCTGTCCTTTTCCTTCTCGGCCATACTGTTTGTTAAATATGGTGGTTGAGGAGCAACTGCAAACAATACTGGAAAACTGGCCACCTTCGTCCTTCAGGTGCACGGAACAGTCAAGGGACGCGGACGGCATGGCGAATAGACGGGTTGGATGAAAGGAGGGAAATCAGCCGTCGGATCAAGAGGATAGATGGCGGGGATGAATTAACGGGGATATCGGAGGAGGCGGGAGAGGGATGATCGTGGGCCGTTGGATCTCAGGTGGGTAGATCCAACGGCCGTCGGGCGGCGGAAGCGCACGGCGGTTAACGGGCGAGGACAGAGGACCGGGCGGTAAGCGGTATTGATCGCACCGGCTTGGGGAGTTGGGCGGTAAACGGCGATGGCACGCGATACCACTCAACGCGTGACGCGTGGCGGCAGAGGAGAGGGGAAACCACTCTCCATTGTGCGTTATCGCCCCGACACTTCGTGGACGAGGGGAAAGCGAACGCCGTCCGATCGCGGCAAAGATGATCGGACGGTGGGGATTTGATCGTGCGGATTTTGGTCAGGCGCGACGGAGAACTGTTGGATCGGGGTGCGGCGATCAACAACCATAATTAAAAAGCGACGATGGGTTATGGAAGTGCGAGGTCATGTGGATGCGGTGTTATGGGGGTTTAAGCTTGCGCTCGGGGCTTGAAGGAACAGGGGCTTATGCCGGGTTTTAGAGGAAAAGCGGAGACAGCGGGGGTGAAAGAGAGTAGGTGGAGTAAAGGAGAAGGCGGAAGATGAATGCCATGAGTTTCTTTTGAGCACCACCACTATGGCCAAACTTATCTCTGGCCTCCGAAACCTTAGTTATGTAGCAGGGCTAACAGGAGCCTCCACCATTTTAGCAAAATATAAGTATCTTGTTCCTTGTTTCCTCTTTTGTGTTTGGTTTCCTTCTCACATCAAGATTTGTTTGTTTTATGTTCTAATAACTTTTTATGTTTTCCGTGGTAGGAAAGCTTGCTGAATGCTTAAAGGATCATGGAAGAGATTTCAAAGGATAGACTTGAAGCATGGAAGTGTTAATTTTTCATAGGGCTACATTATTCTTTGCTTTGATAATTGCATTTCTTCATTAATACATTAAGTTCACCCCATATCATCATTACATTATTCAGATCTACACCATTATTCATCAGCGTGTGCAATTATATAGAAATAGCAACATCATCATCATCAATGCAGTGGAACATAAAGGAACAATAGAAGAAAAACATGGACACATAGAGACACCAGGATTGGTCTGAGACCAGGGAAAAGCCCACTAGGGGGAAAACCCTTGCAAATCTTCTTCTTCTTAGATCATCATCAAATGATTTAGCAAAAGAGAGTATAATGATCCATAACTTTATCTATGCAACAAAACAACTATGATATCCATGAAACAGATCTAATCACGCTTATAATCAAAACCCTCATTTTGATGGCTGTGTTGATTTGGGGTAGCATTGGATGTGCTCTAGCCATGAAAATTGGTAGAGAGGCTAAAGCACATGAGATCTCCAAGACCCAGAAATGGTTTGGGGAAATTTTACCCGGTGAAGGAGATACTAAACTAATTAATATTTTTAATGGGTTCCTAAGTCTAAACTTAGGAAAATAAAAATATTAATGGGTATTAATATAAAATTGGGTTAGAAGGTTCTAAATGACATGGATCAAGCCAAATCCAATCTTAGCCGTTGAAGACTCAACATAAAAAGTATAAGAGGGGGCTTGAGGGTCAGTTGGAGATACACCAGAGTGATCAATCAGTTAGATTTTCTAGAGTGCGGTTTGCTAAGAGAAATTGAACTAGTGATCAGAGTTGTAGCGAGGGGCAGAGAGTGCATAACAGAGAGGCAGAGATAGTGCCGGAAGACAACGCAGAGGTAGGAGGCAGATGCAGAGCCAGAAGGAACCACGCAGAGGCCAACAATGATTGCGCAGAGGGCCAGAGGGCCTGCGTGAGTGACGCAGAGGCTGCAGAAGTGACGCAGAGGGCCAGAGAGGCTGCGCAAAGCCTCAGAGGGCTGACGCAGAGGCCAGGAGGGCTGACGCTGAGCCTCAGAGAGGTGTTGGAGAGAGTTTCATGGAACAGACTTTCAAAATATCTGCGTCCCAAGAGAGGTATTACTGCTAGATAGATTTCTCTGTCGGGTGAGCTAGTTTGGCACCCAATTGTGCTCAAGAAAATCTGCGTAATAATAAAACCCTTAGAATTGTTGCACCGATTTTCCCAAGTTGGGTTTTTCTGGGGACGATTGTCCAAAAATAACGGTGTCCCTTGTGTGTTTGTCTATTTCTTTCATCTGTTGATCTGTAGATGGTTGAGACTGCATTGTGTTTATTTCAGTATTTATATGGTTAAATAACTTGTTCAGTAATTAAACAAGTAGGCGAAATAAACCAGATAGTGCAGGAAAATTTCTAACGGGATAGACTTAGAAATTCCAACAAGCTGTAATGTGCTGTTACTGACTGTAGCCAATTGCTAGATACAACTGAACACTGCTGTCACTGAGCGGAATCTTTGGAATACTGAAATCTCGTCTTTGAGTCCCAGACGTAGGCATGAGGAGCTGTGCGAGCGTTTATAGCTGTCCTGGACACTCTCTGTAGAACTGGAAGACAGCGTCCATAACAGATCTGGACGCTCCAGTTGAACTGGATGAGGGCGTTCGGGGTCAAACATACCCTGATCTGCCTCAAACCTTGGATGCTCTCATAAGGCTTGTGTGCAAGCGTCTATGGCAACCCGGACACTCTTAGGACCATACTGTGTGTGCGTCTGGGGACCAAACTGAGCAGCGGAAACCCTAGCCTCCCAGACGCTCCCATAAACACTCTGTGCCAACGTTTAGGGCTTTCTGGACGTTGTCTTGACCATTGTGTGCCAGTGTCCAGGGACTAAAATGCCCAGTTCTGTGCCAACGTCCAGGAATCAAAAAACCCTAGATCAGTGCGAGCTTCACCCCTGAGATTTCAGACCCTTGCGTGAACTTTCCTCCGACAGACCTGTGCGAACCAAGACAATAAGAGAAGAGAAGATGGCTTGATCAATGTGTCCAAATGAGCTTGAGGTCTCTTCTATTTATAGGCTTTCATGAGGGTCCACTTGGGGTTGAGGCCAACCTGTCCAATTTAACATGTGCTTAGGGCCGACCTAACCCAATATACATGAGTGAATAAATAAATTCAAAAATAAACTTTCGCTTGTCCAAATAAGGTGATCTTTAGGTCGATTTTGGTCCTCTCGAAAAGAGGAATCTAATGCAATCATCATCTCGGTCCTCTGAGCTATCCAAGGTGGAATTTGACTACAGTTGCAAAAATTAGTAGGAAGAAGTTCCACCCTTTAAGAATTGACGTCCTACAAGGTTTGTTAAGGAACAACTCAAGGTATGTCTTAGACTATAAGCTTTGTTTGAAAGTTCTTTTGATATAAAAGGTACGATCATTCTTCTTTTAAAATTTGCTTTACATTACTGACATCGTCATGTCTAGGGTTTTGAATCACAAAGATTCTTGTTAGGTTGATTAATCATTATATTGAATCTACCCTCATTATATTATCATTCTTGTGGAACCCTAAAAAGGTTCACTTTAAAACCCTAACCTAAGGGTATGTTGATGCTAATATTGAAACCCTAGTCTACTTTGGGTTATTGATGAAATCTAGAATTCCTATTCTTTTGTTGTTTTGGTATTGTTATATAAACCCTAGTCCTGAGGGTTTGCTATCTAACATTATGTATTAAATCCCTAGATCCTTAGGGTTTAATGAATTAGGGTGTATGAGAAAAACCTATGTAATATCTATAGCAAGGTCCTAGGAATGAATCCCTAGGTATATGTTCGTCTGTTTCATCGAAACCCTAGCTTGGTCAAAATTGTTGTATGTCTAACTTTAATGTATTGATATCTGTGTCTTGGGTTTACCTAGTAGATATTGTTGTGATATGCTAGTGCATGATTATGAAATCCTAGTTATGTATATGCGAGTATGCTTATTAATACTCATAATTTAGTTTGTGAATTCTAGGGTTTGTAACAAAACCCTAGTAGAAATTGATATTCTAGGATATGATGTTATTGTTTCCAATATGATTTAGTTTTGATGATGAAATCTAGGGTTTGCAACAAACCCTAGTAGAATCGAACATGTATAGTAAAATTGTTATTTGATTGAATTGTTGATATCTAAGGCTTTGTGTCTCCAAGATGGAATCTAGGGTTTGCAATGAATCATAGTAGAGTATGTCATATATATTGAGGCCCTAGATATAATGACACTGATATCCTAATTGGGTTGCTTTATGATATAGTCTATAGGGTTTGTGACAAAACCCTCGCAAGAAGTTGAAGTCTAGCATGTGTCTCTTATGAACCTTTCTAGGTTTAGGTATTTGATGTCTAAAGTATTTGATTATTTTGATGCTTCCATTATATTCACATAACTTTGATATAGTTTCTGTATATGTATTTGGGTGTACTTGCTATTAAAGTTTTGCAGGTACACAATTCTCAAGATAATGAAGATGTCCGTATGAGTATGATGAAGGAAGCTATAAGGATGATCATGATCAAGATGACCTTGATACCGTAAGAAGGAATGGAGCCATGAAAGGCACTTTGATGTTATAAGGAAGTAGTTGATCTATTTAAGTTGAGAGGGAAGGCATATTATGATAGTCTTGATGGATACCCTATAGAAGAAATTGTTGATTTGGGGTAGCATCAGATGTGCTCTAGCCATGAAAATTGGTGGAGAGGCTAAAGCACATGAGATCTCCAAGATCCAGAAATGGCTTGGGGAAATTCCACCCGGTTAGAGAGATATTAAAATAATTAATATTTTTAATGGAGTTCCTAAGTCTAAACTTAGGAAAATTAAAATATTAATGGGTATTAATATAAAACTGGGTGAGAAGGTTCTGAATGACATGGATCAAGCCAAATATAATCTTAGCTGTTGATTAGAGATTTAATATCGGCTGTTGAAGACTCAGCAAAAAAAATATAAGAGGAGGCTTGAGGGTTAGTTGGAGATACAATGGAGTGATCAGTTAGTTCGATTTTGTAGAGCGGGGTTTGATTAGAGGGATAGTGCCGAAAGACCAGCGCAGAGGCAGACACAGAGCCAGAGGAATCCACACAGAGGCCAGCAGTGATTGCGCAAAGGGTCAGAGGGCATGCGTGAGTGATGCAGAAGTGACGTAGAGGGCCAGAGAGGCTGCGCAAAGCCTCTTTAGGTTGACGCAGAGGCTAGGAGGGCTGACGCAGTGCCTTAGAGAGGCGTTGGAGAGGGTTTCGTGGAGCATACTTTTAGAATATTTGCTTCCGAATAGAGGTATTACTGCCAGATGATTTTCTTTTTCGGGTGAGCCAGTTTGGCACCTAGTTGTACTTAAAAAAACTGCGTAATAATAAAACCCTCAAAATTATTGCACCAGTTTTCCCAAGTTTGGTTTTTTCGGGGACGATTGCCCAAAAATAACGTCGTCCCTTGTGTGTTTGTCTATTTATTTCAGTAGATGATTTGTAGATGGTTGAGACTGCGTTGTGTTTATTTTAGTATTTATATGGTTAAATAACTTGTTCAGTAATTAAACAAGTAGGAGAAATAAACCAGATAGTGCAGGAAAATTGCTAACCGGTTAGACTTAGAAATTTCAACAGAAATCAGAAAATGAATGTACTACAATGTATTGAGGATGTTTTGATGTTGTTGAAGAAATGAAAGAAGAAAAGCTTCTGACTAGTTGCATATGAATAACTTGATATAAGTAGTATCAGGATGATTGAGGACCCTAAAGGTTTGTGTTTACTTATATATGTATTTGAAAGTTTACTGATGGGGTTTGTGTTTAAACAGGTAAATCTCTCTATGAAGAAGGTTGAACACTCTGGAAGCGTGCTTGGACAAATGGATATATCTAGTTATTAGGGAAAGTTGAACCATCTAATGGCGAATGCTTGGGAGGACATTTGGCCAACTTATGCGTGTTTGATGTCTAGATCTCAAAGAGGGAGGGTGGCGTTGGTCTTGGACCTTTGACCTTGGATACGCACCTAGATCCTTGGGTTGATGGTTAGTTAGTAAGCTTGATGGTACCTAGATTCGCTGAGAGCTTTAGTCCATCTTAGTCCCACCCAGATAGATAACATTGGTCATGTATCTAGTCTGCAACACTGAGTGTGCTAGAACTCTTTGTAGTTCATTTTGGAGATCTTCCATGTACCTCTATAAATATAGGTAATTATGAATACCTCCCTAGTTAAGAGGGAGTGTTGAATAATGTAACTAGTGTTTGTTTTCATAATTGTATTTGAATATATTTATTAAAGAAAGAAAAAGAAATTTATTATTAAATAAATTGACTTATTAAAGCATGGGTTTTGTTACCGCTCAAACTAGCAGGGGTCCTAAACGGAGATCCTTGAAGGGCTACTATTAGGCTAAGGGCAACAATGGAGCGATAAACCACTGTCTCTTCAGCTAAGGCTCCCTACTCTTTACGGACTTTCACCGATGGGAGGAGACTTGTTATGATAAGGATCACGAAATGGATGGACCAATGATAGGGCGAGGGGTGGTCCTGGAAGCCTATTCACAAGAGAGGCTCAAATATGTGGCTTTCTTGTCTTAGAAGACAAGATGGAAGGCTCTCAAGGAAGGGCTCGGGGAGAATTTCAAGGGTTAGGTTTTGAGCATGTGTCTTATAAAGGAGATCCCTAAGCCCTGGAATTCTTGTGGAAACTTGGGTTCCAGATGATCTTTGAAGAATTAACCTTGATAGAGCATGGGACCACATGGGACCAAATGGACCCGAGTTTAGGTCAAGGGGATAGGATTTAGCAACCAATGATATGCTTGACCTAATTAGGGAGGGGAAAGGGACCAAGGACTAAATTTTCAATGTCAGGCAATGCAAGGATCCTAGTGAGGTTTCTAGCCTAAGGGAAACCAAGGGAACTAATTGGTCTTCGAGCTAGGGCTTGCGATATCTCAAGATCCCACTGTCAGAATCTCATGAAATTTGGAGAGCTTCTTGTGGACACACCAATGAAGTTGTGGACCAAACATTGAAGTATTTGGTTGGCTAGATTGTGAGATAATTGATGCCCTAGGTGACCTAGAGGTCTAGACCTCAAGAAGAGGAGAGGGGAGAAGGAAAATAGGTTTAAGGTGATCACCTCATGGTGGACTAGTGCCTAATCCTTCGGGGATATTTGGAGTTAAGAGTAATTATGAATATGGACATTGAATTTTCTATGTCAAGGAGGCCTCAAAGACAACTTCACAGCATTAAGGTAGCAGCAAAAGCAACTTCAAGAACTTTATACTTTGTTTTGCAAAATGGATGGCTTATCAATATGAATTTCAATGAAGAAGCATCTCTAGGAACATTCATTCATAATACATGACCCATACATGAAGCATCACTATCTAGAAACCGAATTTCCACAACTTCGCATAAATGGATGCAGTAAATTAGCCCTAGTATAGCGAAATCCCAACAACAATGTATGTGACAAGAATAGAAAAGAAAATAGCATTAAATTGTACTTACATGTATTAAGAGTATATCCAACCATCAAGAATTTTCCAATCAAGAAGCTCCAAGAGTCCAAGACGAGAAAATAATCCAAACATCAAAATTCATTCCATGCTCCAAAATTTGTCCTCCAAGAAGGATAGCGAAATTCTCAAGAGAGATACAAGTCCAATCCAAGTGATGATGCTAAAATGAATCCTCATCACTTCTATTTATACACTTCTAATGAGTTCGATTTAGCTACTTGGGCTTACATTAGCCCCTAGAATAAAATAATATGAAAAACAACTAATCTTTTGGTGACAAGCCCACCAAACTAGCTCATAAACAAAAGAATAAGCCTCTCAAGAGGTCGAATGATCAGTAATACATGTCGTTGGGCCTTCTAAAAAGCCCGATGAAGTCCATAAGTGCCACAATGATGAATATGACTCCCAAAAGTAGTGGACAAGGGGTTGGCCCCTTGTTCTCCAAATAATAAACCTGTGGTGCTCCCAATGGGTGTGAGGGCACACAAGTAACCTCATGGGTCTCCAAGTAGATTGAAGATGCCTGTAGACCATCTGTAAGGGCTCAGATGATGGTGTAAGTGATGCCACATCAACATACAAGTCCTAGGTCATCTGCTAAGTGCATGGTACAATTGTGGGGTCGACTGAGCATGGTGAACTAGGTGCATCTTCCTTGTCCAATAGGTAAATATCGAGCAATCTCTAAATATCTCTGGCGATCCATGGAGTGTTTTCTACTATTGTGGAGGCCCACGACTCTCTACGCACACCCTACATGTGCCAATGTAGCCCTCTGGAGGGTTAGGACCCTGTATAGGGAGACCATCTGCAATCCTGCATAAGACCCAATTCGTCCCCTAGCCTTCTAGTACAACAAGTCATTTAAGGAAATCGAGTTAAAGAGCTTACAAACCATGGACAACAAGTGGGCACTTCATAATGGCATGCCCTTCCATAGTGGGCTTTGGCATGTGCTAATGTCTCCAAGCTCCAAATGGGGTTAACCAAGTACCCTATTAGGTGGTTTCTACCTTTAAAAGGGATAGTATGTCCAAGGTACATCCTTCAAAGGGTGGTGGCATGTGATAAAGAGATGAATGGAATAGGGAATGAAAGGGGCAGCCCTAGGCCACATGTTGGGGTACAAGGGTAGCTAGTAAGAGGGAAGCCCACACTTGGGTATATAATGTATAGGAGGGAGAAATTGTGGTGCATGAGGTGCCCCGACCTTGATTTTTCCACCCTTATTTATATGCCTTTGATTTTTATGATTTTTCTTTGATTAACTGCTCGGGGCTCAAGGGATAAGAGCATGATGTGTAAGGTATAGCGGTGGATATCCCCTTTAAGGTAGTGCAGTTTATTGCCCACCAGGGTTGGGACAATCATGGATTCCTGAATGATAATGGAGGCTGATCTAGGGCCTATAGGAACTACAATGATGGCCATGATAATGGGGTAGAGCTCATGTATTGGTTTTTTCCCACATGCTAAATGTGTTTGTCTCAACCATATTTTGCATTTTGTGGTACATTTTCTTGTTGAATGTTGTCAATTATGCTTTTACTTTTCTTTTTAGCTGCATCAACCTTCAGAGCATCATTCTAGGCCTAACCCAAGGTGTGGGCAAGGGGAGGGGGAAGACTAACCCTATGTGGACCCAGTGGAGGAATGTGGACCCTGGTGGGAGAAATGATGAATGGGGTTATAATAAGTGGAAGGGGAGTGATATATGTGGATGAGGGAGCGGGACCACACAAAGACCAAATGGTTGTATTTAACCCCATTTGTTGTATTTGTGCTCTTGTCCCCTAAACCTCTTTTGGATGTTAACCTTCGACCGTAGTCCAGTGGGATCTCTTTTACAGACCTTTGGGCTTTAGGGATGGTACTACATGGGATGGTACTCGATTGCATTAATGAAATGGTTGTATTGCAAGGTGAGGAGACACATTGGATCTTATATAGGATTGCAGGTGGGTCTTCATCTTGGGCTTGGCCTCCCTATACGGGATCCAAGCCCTCCAAAGGGGTCATGATGACACTTATAGGGTGGGTGTTGAGAGCCATGGGCCTCCACCATAGCAAAGAGCAGATAGCCACACCATGGGATCCTTCAACGCCACCTATTGCTTGCTCGTGTCCCAATTATTTGATGATGATGATGCACTTGGATCACATTGCGGAGCTGGCTACACACTTGCACCACACACTTGGCAGTTGGTCCTGAGCCCAGATGGGGTTGTGTCTCACCTAGGGAGTGTTAGTTTTTGTAGCATCGGATGTGTTCTAGCCATGAAATTTGGTGGAGAGGCTACAATACACGAGATCTCCAGGAAACCGTTTCTTGAAATCCCACCTAGAAGTGACTTAATTATATTAGTAACCAATTTTTTTAATGTTTCCTAAGTCTAAACTTAGGAAAACTGGTTAATTAATCAGTATTGATTAAGTCAAGGTGAGAAACATCTAGAAACTCACACAGATCAATTCCAAGATGATCTTGGCCATCGATTAAGTTTTGATCTTGGTCGTTGGTGCTCCAACAATGGATTATAAAAGGAAGTCGATGGGCACTTGGAGAACACACTTGAGAACACCAGAAATTTGATTTCCTTGGAAGATCGATTTCTAGAGTAGCAACAGTCAGCTGTGAGAGAGCCAAAGATTGAAGCATTGAGTGAGGGGCAGGGATAGTGAGTCCGAAGGAGATTTTCCAGATCTGGAGAGGCAGTAACAAGTGATAGAAGTGATCCACACAGAAGCAACCTAGAGACTGCGCGAAGGATGACGTAGAGCAGTTCGATTTAGCTCAGGAGGAGGTCGATTCAGTTTCCAGAGGCCAGGAAAGTCTTCTAGAGGACCGAAGAGTCACTTCCAGTAGCAGAGACAACATATACAGCTTGATCAAAGGTAGTATTGAGCCACATGTGTGAGAGATAGTGCAAAAAGGCTCACACTAGGCTTTGGACGACCAATTTTCTGTAGAAGCCAGTGCCTGGATTGCTTGTGGGGTGAGAGAATTTTTCTCTCTAATTATTTCTGTCAGATACTTGCTGATTGGATTGCCAGTTGGGCATCCATAGATTGTACTCATATTTTTTGTGAAAATTCTATCACTGCAACAACTGATTTATTTTACCTACTTATTTTCCCAATAAGTTATTTATGAAAATCCTTCAGTAAACATTAAAATAAATTCTGCTGTAGATATCACACCATAATACAGAAAAAAACACATGCACAAGAATTAACACATCGACACAGATATTTTGGACAAAATTTCCCGGAAAAAGCCAATGTGGGAAAATCGGTGCAGCAAGGGAGGATTTTATTATTCAGCAATTCTTTAGTACAACTGGGTGCCAAATTGGCTTACCCAACAGAGAGAAAATCCTTCAGCACTTCTCCTAGTCTCAGCGTCAGTCTGGCTGACCTTTGCGTAGCTCCTAGACCCTCTGCGTCAACCCCTACCTCTCTGCGTCAACACTGGGCCTCTTTGCGTCACCCACGCAAGCCCTCCAGTGACTGCGCAGTCTGCTGCCTCTGCGTCTGCCTCTCCAACCTCTGCGTTGTTCCCCTGGTGCTGTTCCCGACTCTTTGTTCCGTACTTGCTGCCTCCTGCTGCTCTCCAGACCACTAGTTCGAATTTCTCAGCTAACCTTACTCCAGAAATCGAACTGACTGGTCTCCCTTAGTGTGTTCTCCAACTGACCCTTAAGCCTCTTCTTATACTTTTCCTGTTGGTCCTTCAATGACCGAGATTAAATCTCTAATCAACAGCTGAGATTAGATTTGGCTTGATCCATGACTTTTGGAACCTTATAACCCAGTTTTATATTTTTTTAAGCTGTGGTTCACGGTCACTGAGTGGCCGCTACATCCACGGTAGAGAAGCGGGGCAGTTCCACCCGAAGGGATCTGCCCGTCGGCCATAACAGGCCTAACCCCGAGGGCGTCGAAGAGATTTGACCCCGTGACCTCCCAACTGGGAAAGTGCTTAGCAACGGGAACTCGACCATTTGAGCTATCCCTTGGGGTTATCCCAGTTTTATATTAATACCCATTAATATTTTATTTTTCCTAAGTTTAGACTTAGGAACTCCATTAAAAATATTAATTATCTTAATATCTCCCAAACCGGTTAGAATCTGCCCAAACCATTTCTGGGTCTTGGAGATCTCATGTGTTTTAGCCTCTCCACCAATTTTCATGGCTAGAGCACATTTGATGCTACCCCAAATCAACATTTTCGCTGCTGCGTAATAAAATAATACCCTCATCTGCTGCACCAGTTTTCCCGCATTGAGTTTTCCAGGGACTTTTGTCCAAAAACAATTTTCTTAGTTCCAACGCTATTTATTTTCCGCAGTTTTATTTGTGAACATTGCAGTGTGTTTATTTTGATGTTGCCGTTGCAATAAATTGAATAATTGATTTATCAGTTAGAAGAAATAATACCAGTTGCTGCAATATGATTCCATTTTCAAAATTTTCACATGGTATCAGAGCATGATTAATTAGCCGGGAAGCTTAGAAGCAGAGAAAAAATTTCGCTATTCAGAAGGAGCAACATGCCAAAATTCTTGAGGCAACGCATTTCATTGCCAAGCAGATCAAGTTGCTTGGGGAAGTTCGGTTTTTTCAGTGCAGGAGGCAGAAAATGTTCAAATTTCCCAGATCAATGATTCCAGCAGGCAGAGGGAGCAGTAGTAGCTCAGTTTTTCGCTAAGAAGATTCCTAGTTGGACGCAAAGGGTTTTGTTGTAGGTTGCAGAAGCAAAATCCGCATTGGGTGGAAGAGAAAAGCACACACAACAGAGGGAAAATTTTCCTCAGGGAACTTCGAGTCTCGGAAGTTCAAATTTCTAGTTGCAGATTGGCAGTAATAGCTTGCAGGACCACACATTCCAGAAGGGAGTGTGAGTAGCAGCTGAGCACAGGGAAAGAGGGAGTTTTCGACTTGATTAGAGATGACCACAGCTGGGCTGAGAGATCAGGATAGGTTGGAGGGTTCCTCCAACTATGTCATCTGGAAGGCCAGGATGTCCTTCCTGTTGGATGAATATGGCCTGAAGCTCTACATAGACAATGTTGTGGCAGTTCCCCAGGATGCAGATCAGCTGAAGGAATACAGGAAGGAGACGGTGCGGGCGAAGCGGTTGATCCTGGATGGAGTTTGGGACCATATAGTCTCACACATAGTTGGCAAGGATACTGCCAAAGGGATGTGGGATGCTCTCGCCATGCTATATCAGGGCACTTCTGGGCAACGAAAGATGTCCCTGGAGAAACTGAGATGCATCGGGATGCAGAAAGGGGAAGGCATAGATCTCTTCCTCACCAGGATTCAGGAGGTTCGAGACCAACTTGTAGTTGTTGGGGCAGTGCCTCAACCAACAGATCTAGTGAGGTTGGCACTGAATAATGTCTTTAAGGAGTGACAAGTATTTGTCCAAAGCATATTGGGCAGAGACAAGCTACCAAAATGGGATAGGATGTGGTCAGACTTGCAACAGGAGGAGTTGAGGTGAGCTCTGTTAAGGAGCTCCATCAATGGCAGTAGTAGCAGCAGATCGAAGGTGGTGAAGGAGGAGAAAACTATGGCCCTAGTGTCAAAGGGTCCCAGTCAAGGGCAAGGGGAACAAAGAAGAAAGAAGAAGGACTTGTCAAAGGTCAAGTGCTTTAGGTGTAGTGAGCTTGGTCACTACAACATGCAGTGTCCTCTTAGGAAGAAGGACAAGTCAAAGAAGTAGGACCAACAGACAACTTCTACAGAGATTGACAGGTTGTCTTCCAAGCTGGAGGAAGACTTCGCGATGTTCGCAAATATACCTCCAACAGTGAGGTGGGGAGATTTGGTGCTGTAGCCCCAGAGAACTACAAAGATTAGGCAGGGTCCTTGAGGAGTCCACCTCATGGATCATTACCTGGCTACGGGGGTCCACAGTATTCAATAGCAGGATGGATCAGTGGCAGTAGATGCAGTCAGTACCAGAGTGATAGTTGCAGACTAGTGGCTTAGAAGCACAGTGCAGTGTTGACAGCAGAGTAGGTGGCTCAGTGCAAAGTTGGCAGCAACGCAGATTCTTCAGTGACAACAGAGGCTAGTAGCAGTCAGAGACTGGGGAGACAGATGCATCATACTGAACACAGTGGATTTAGTATTTTGGATGCTTTTCAGTTGCAACAACAGATGAGAGAGAGTTGCAGTGCAGATGCGGTGTTGGCAGCATTATGGCAATGTCAGCAGCAACACAAATGCAACATCAGAGTTGCGCAGTGGTTGGTGGGCAGTATAACCAGACATCAGCAACGTGATAGGTGGTGATATAGAGACAGAGTGTTGTGGCAAAATGTGCAGCACCAGAACACATTCCTCGCTAAGAGGGAGTGTTAGTTTTTGTAGCATCGAATGTGTTCTTTGGTGGAGAGGCTAGAATACATGAGATCTCCAAGACCCAAAAATCGTTTCTGGAAATTCCACCTAGAAGTGACTTAATTAGATTATTAACCAATTTTATTAATGTTTTCTAAGTCTAAACTTTGGAAAATTGGTTAATTAATCAGTATTAATTAAGTCAAGGTGAGAATCATCTAGAAACTCACACGGATCGATTCCAAGATGATCCTAGCCATTAATTAAGTTTTAATCTTGGTCGTTGGTGCTCCAACAATGGATTATAAGAGGAAGTCGATGGGCACTTGGAGAACACACTTGAGAACACCAAAAATTTGATTTCCTTGGAAGATCGATTTCCATAGTAGCAGTGAGCTGTTAGAGAGCCAAATATTAAAGTAGTGAGTGAGGGGCAGGGACAGTGATTCCGGAGGAGATTTTCCAGATCTGGGAGGCAACAATAAATGACATAAGTGATCCACGCAGAGACTACGTAGAGGCTGACACAGAGCAGTTCGATTTAGTTCAGGAGGAGGTTGATTCAATTTCCAGAGGGCTGGAGAGTCACTTCCAATAGTAGAGACAGGCCAGATGACTTTTTCAAAGAAAATATCGAGCCACACGTGTGAGAGAGAACGCAGAGGCAACACAGAAGGGCTCATGTTGGGGTTTGGATGACCAATTTTTTGTAGAAACCAGTGTTGGGATTGCTTGTGGAGTGAGAGAATTTCTCTCTCTAATTATTTCTGTCAGATACTTGCTGATTGGATTGCCAGTTGGGCATCCATATACTAAGATTTTCACTGTTGTATAATAAAATAAAACCCTCATTTGCTGCATCGGTTTTCCTGCATTGGGTTTTTCCGGGGACTTTTTCCAAAAACAACAATGTTAATTTTTATGTGCGCTAGTATTTTCTCAGTTCCAACGCTATTTATTTTCCGTAGTTTTATTTGTGAAGGTTGCAGTGTCTTTATTTTGATGTTTCCGTATCAATAAACTAAATAATTAATTTATTAGTTAGAAGAAATAATACCAATTGCTGCAATAGGATTCCGTTTTCGGAATTTTCACAGGGAGACAAGGGAGGGCTTGTATCACCATTCCAGCCCTTATAGATGGAGCACAAACTTGCTTGATTCAGTTGGAGACCCATGAGGCCCTTCTTTGTGCCCCCATATCCACTTGGGAGCACCACATGTTATTTGCTTGGAGATTAAGGTGCCACCCCCTTCATTAATGTTATTGGAGCCCTCCTATTAATTATGGCTTATGAGGGACTTGATTAGGCCTTCCAACGACCCTATTAGCTATTGTACTATCATTTCGGCCCTCTTGAGAAGCTTATTGTTCATCTTTTGGAGCTATTTGGTGGGCTTGTCACTAATAGATTTATTTTTTGGTACATTAGGCTAATATTAGGGATTTATTTTTTGGTACATTAGGCTAGTATTAGGGGCTAGTTCATATTTCGATATCACATGACATGTATAAAGAGAGGAGGCCTAGCCTCACTTTAAACCATCATCATTTGGATTTTGACTTCTCTTTTTTGAGAATTTCGGACCTACACTTTTGGACAAGTTTTTGGAGGATAAATGCACTTACGATGTTTGGAAAATTTTCACACTATTGTCTTGGAGCTTCTTTGACAAGCTACTGATGGATGGATATATTCTTGTTATCTTGTAAGTACTTTAATGCTATATTTTTCCTATGCTAAATGTCTAATGTATGGAATGTCATTTCTATATCTTGATTGTGCCCTAATTTAATGCTAATTTATGATAAGCACTAAGATTGTGAAAGTATTGCATGCGTTATTCATGGATAATGAGAATGAATGTTCCTAGAGGGCTATTATGCATATGGTATCCTTGAAACTCCATCATAACATTGTCAACAAGTATAAATGTCTAGGGTAGCCGTTAAGCCTTCTTGTTAGGGTTTGCAAAGTTGTAATAGGCCTCCTTGAGATAGCGAAGGTTGAAGAACAAGGTCATTTTGACTCCAATTCTCCCAAAAGGACTACACACTGGTCTTAATCCTAGGTGATCACCTAAAAATTCTTACCTTTTCACCTTTCTTTTCCGATTCTACCCTAACCCTAGAAGTTCCCTAGGGCTCCCTGTGAAATCCATTAGAGAGGGACTCTTCTTGAGAAAATTGGAAAGCAACTGCGCTGGTGAGTCTCTTAGAAGCCCTCAAATTTTGAGGCCAATCCCATGGTTGGATTGAGAGATATACCAAGCCCTAGCTATACGACTGAATTTCTCTAGGTTTCTTCTAGATAGTGGTAGAATCAAGGGTCTTCTATGCTTGAAAACTCATTTGAAGTTAATATCTCTTGTACCCTCATTATCCTTGCTTGGCCTAGCCTTCCCATTGTCCTTGAAATTTCATAAACCCTAGGCCTTGCTAGGTCTCTCTTGTGGTCCTAAACCTTTATATGATCTCTATTTCACAAAACCCTAAGAGAGGTCCTTTATTCCTCTATGAAGCCTTGATTTAGGCATATCTCTTGTATTGATTATCTTATCCTCCTAGGTCTAGGCTTCCTCCCATAAGCCTTTCTTGGAGAGACTTTTATCTTGCCTTTGAAGCAAGAAAGCTATTATTTGAGCCTCTCCTTTGAATGGGCTTTGGAAATCACATTGTACCTTGTTATTGACCTTATCCTCCTAGTGATTTCTCTTATACTGGGATTCCTCCCATCGGTGAAACTCTATAAAGGGACATTGGCTGAGGTGATAGCGGGTCCTTGTCCCGTTGTTTCCATTTGGTCTAGTAGTTGTCCTTTAGGTACCCCTAATAGAACCCTTACTATGTTGTTTGTTAACAGGGCTGTTGGCTGGTTGGTTGTCCAAAGGAGATTTTTTTTCTCTTATGGAGTATACCCACATTTTGGTGGGTAAACAATCTCCACTAATTTGGATATGTGATTTTGTGCATGCACATAAATTCATTAGTATGGGCCTTGCTCAAATAATTGATATGATTTGCTTGTATGTGAATTACTATATTTTAAAGGTTGTTTGTTCATCTCTGCATTGCTCTTCACTCTTAGAGACTTGCCGTGCTTATGCTTTTCAAATATGTAAGGGCGCATGCCTTGCATGACTTTTGGGCATTGTGGTCCTCTATGGAATGAGCTGTTTGGTTCCACAACGCTCATGCGATGCGAGCCTATATATGGATGATGCCTTTTGGTGTACATGGTGAGCTCATATGAAGGAAAGGTGGGGCCATACAGATGGGCAATTGAGTCTTTTGTGGCAGAAGATTGACGCTTCCTAATTGAGTTGGAAAATCAAGTTCTGACTAGCAGCATTGTAAGTATCAATGATATATTGTCAACATTGCAATATATTATGATTCTCTTAGCTTTGGTGATAATATCGCTGGAAAAATTTGTGACTTTTTCAATTTTGAATATATCGCGATATATTGGCAATATATCAGCAATATATCTCCTGAAAAAGGAAAAATATTGGTTGATTTGAATATCTTTTGTACAATTTGGAGAGGGAAAGTAAAAGATTGAGAACAAAGGGGTTTCTCACTATTACATTTTCCCATAATAAGGCTAGAGGGAGGGCGTTTCTTTAGATGTTTAAAAAATTTTAAAAATGAATATTTTTTTTTTGTATTTTTAAAAGTTTGCTGATATTTTTTGATATTTTCTCAGATGTTGCCGTTAAGTTAATTTCTAGACCCTCAGTGATGTATTTGTGGACTCGATGTTCGCAACATTGCAGACTAGACTTCGTCATTGTCTACATTTAGTCCTTTTATGACTTCCAGCATGGTTTTGCCAAGGAATTTACCATATTCCCTTTCAGGCCATAATTCCCCATTAATAGATAGGTATATTTAGCGATTAATCTTTAAGCTTTATTATGAAAGGGATCAAATGGATCTAACCTTGGTTGTTTCTTTTGTATGTTTACCCTTATTGTATACGTGACATGAAGCTTGTGAAGCAAAGGCTGTGGCATTAACTCGATCATTCCCTTAGACCATAATTCCCCATCAATAGATAGGCATACTTAGCAATTAATCTTTAAGTTCTATTATGAAAGGGATCAAATGGTTCTAACCTTGGGTAGTGCTTTCGCATGTTTACCTTATTATATATGTGACATGAACCTTGCAAAGGAAAGGCTATGGCATTAACTCCAATATAATTGCCACTTGTGCTAAAAAGAGGGAAATAGTGTCACTGGTATGTTCACAATTAAGTCATTTCCCTTATTTCAGATATTTCTGGTTAGATGCTTCTATTTCATGGTTTCGTTTTTGTTGTGAACAGATGTAAAGATGTTTCTGTCTTCATGACCTGCTTGTAAAAATTAATAGCTCTGGTCTGTTGTGGCTCAGTCTGCTTGATTGCATCCCTTCAGAGATTTCATTACGATTACTATCTACAAGTTGTCCACTTCTTTCATTATATTGAAATTTATATGTGCTCGTTGTACCAATGGTGTAATAAATGTGATGCCTCCCAGTTTCATGTTTGAACTATACAAATTCATAGAAGATAATTGAAGCATTGGTGTCTGCATGTTATATATTTTGGTAGTAATATATTGAGAATTGAGTTATGTGGTGTATTTGAGAAGCAGTTTAGTGCCCTAAATTACAATTAAATCAGACAATTCCAGAAAAATATACCCAGGCTTTGCAATTTACTCGGACGTTCAATTTAACTAGAATTTAACAATTTAAATGCGGAAAAATACCTGGATATCTGTTTGAAGGTGTTTCTGGTCTGTTATTGTTCCTGCTCCTCTTACAAAACTGACCCTTTTTCTCCCAGCCTATCTGGAAACAACCTATCCGGTTCCCAGACCCAAAAGACTTCGAAATAGAAGTCTTCTGGCTCCCGTGCCCAAAAATCCGAGAGCAATTACCCAAATTATCAAGTTTCTCTCCATAGAATTACTCTGACTATTGCTTCTCTATATATCCTCCTCTGTCTTTGCTTCCTGGAAAGGCCCAAAAACCCTTCCCCCCTCTATGCCCTCTTCGCCCTCTTTATCTCCCCAAGCATCATCGCCTTCCAAATTATAAAAATGATTTCCTTGCCTTCTGCCAGTCACTTGGCATTTTGAAGGGTCTGAAGAGGCGGTCACACTTATATAAGTGTTAATGGTCAAAGGTTTATATCTATTTAGTTCATGAGACAACGAATTATTAAAAAGTTTAAATTTTTATTTAAAAACTTTAATACTATTAATTGAACTTACACTTTTATTAAAGTTTGTTAATTTAATTCATATCTTATAAATTTATTTCATTTATAAATTTAATTTAATTCATAATCTATTGTATTTACTTTATTTTTGAATAATGTATTAATTATATATTATGATGGTGGTATACATATCAAGTACCCCACTCGATATATTCATTATATTCTGGTGAGTTAGGTATTTACTTCAATAATCAATTCATTACCCTATACTTAGACATTTTTCAATATTAGCTAGTATGTATACTAGTGCAGTGCATGCGATGCATGCATATGTAGCTATCATATTCATGCCTCCTATGCCTGCTAATATTCCTATGCTCCCTTTAATTCGAGATGTGTCATTACAAGCAATTTTGCATTAATCTTATGTATAAATCTTAATGCTTGGGATATTCCTTTGGCTTATTGATTCACTCAAGTTGCTGAGTTTTGTAAGTTCTATTTCAGGATGGCAGTATCAGGAAAGGCCGGCAACTGTGCAATTCATGGTTGAGAATGCCTTATTAAAGATCACAAAGCTAGGAAGAAAGGATCTTCACTTGGTTGGTGCAAGTCGAACCGATGCCGGTGTCCATGCTTGGGGTCAGGTATGTTATAACATGCTTTAGCTTTTCTTTATATTAAATAAGCAAGCTTGGTTATTTATTTCTTTTTGTTTTTCTTTCAAATTAATCACTTTTAGTAGGAAAATTCATGAGTACTTCTACTATCATCTTCAATGTGTTCATATAGTATTCAAGAACTAGATTGCATTAACTATATCATGTGATACACTACTACAATAACTAATGTTATCATGACCTTCCCGGAGTATCCACTCATAATGGCAATAATTTGGTATAAACTACGAATAGTTATCTGGAAAAATTTACTAAGAACACCTAGAGAAATTTTCCTTTGCTGTAGGTGTTCTTGGCCTCAACTGTATACTAAATGTCTACTTAAAATTGGGAAGCAAAAGACGATATCATTTTAGATAAGATGAATTTATTAATGACCAACAAACTTGTTATATTACTGGGTTATTCCAAAAGTATTTATGCCATGTTTTTGGGTGCTTCATGTGTTTTGGTGTACATGGTGTATGTTTAGTGCTTGGATGGGTCCAAGATGGATTACAACATGAGATATGGTCCATGATGGATATAAATAGCTTGAGATGGCATAATTGAGATAGTTTGCTTAGTGGATGTTTGACCTTAGTTGATTGCAAGCTTAGTGATTTTCCTTTGGGTGTTGGAGATCTCTTGGTAGTTTGGTGGATGCCCTTCATTGAAGTCTCATGGACAAGTCAGTTTCTTGGAGAGTACCCTACGAGTGATGTGGAGCATTGTGCATCATTGAGGAGGGCTTCAACCCTTGGCTGGCATGTGGCCCCTTGGTTTTCTTTTTGAAGGATTGGAGATGGCTTGGGGACACTTGGGGCTTTGATAGTGTTCTTGTAGGGGGTAGCTAACCCACTGGAGGGATTTCCTTTGTAGGATAGATTGAGTCCATGGAAGTTTGTGTTGCCGCATCACTTTGGAGTCATTCTTGTGCATGACATCCCGTTGGAGCTTGACACTTGTAATCTAGAGTGGATGTCTCACTTGTTTGGCCTACAAATGTTTTTGCAGGGTTCTTGTAAGGGCTTAGGCTCACATAGTATTGTTAGACTCCCTTACCTCTCATATGAATAGAAGAAGAGAATTTTTCCATAACATATTCATTCACTCACTTGTATTTAGTCATGTGATGAGATGTGACTAAGAGAAGAGAGTGCACACTTTCTCTCTCTTTGTCAAGTCTTCTCTTTTATTGTATTCTATCTCTCTATTAAGTCTTCCCTTGTATTGTATTCTCTCTCTTCTGAGGGGCTAGTGTTTCTTGGTCTTCTTGGAGTTTCTTGGAGCATATTGGAGTTCTAGGGTTGTGGTTTACCACTTGGATATTAGAGATTAGGTTTTGAGAGCAAACCCAGGGTGGATTTGTGAAGAAGACGAGAAAAGGAGAACGTTTTGCCTTTGAGATTTTGTAGGAGATATTCTTGCACTTGGATCTTCTTGGTTGAGCCACGATTTCATGAGTTACCTAGTTAGGGTTTTTTTGATAGTTGGAATTACCTTCAGGGAGACTGCCTAATAGGGACAACAAGCATACCCTTGCGTGTAGATCACTCAGGATTGATGGGGACATTGATGATCATCATTGGATGATATTAGGGGGACTTGCGCGCCCGTCTCACTGCCACATTGTTTGCAGGCACAATGAAATTGGGTGTTGTCCCTCAATACCTTCATCACGAGCAGCAGGACGCGAGAGGCTCACTTGAGACAGTTAGTTGGGAAAAAGAGTATCTAGAGAGAGAATTCTCAACGTGGCATTTGATCAGGGCTCAAGCTGACCGGTACAGGCTTGGGGAATACATGGTTTGTTGCAGAGGTAGCGTGTGCTCCACCCCTGAGTTCACACTTAGGGAGGTGACCGTGAGTGAGCTGCAGGGTGCACTTTTGGTAGGACAACCCGAGGTGTTATGTGAGCACGAGGTACAGGGGATGATAGTCCTCATTAGCAGGAGGATGCCTAGGCTCCAGGCAGTATCCGGGTACATCATCAGGAGCTGGGATAACAAATTTCACTGTGTGGTCTGGTAGGAGCAGAGCAGTTTGTCATACGCGGGACAAATTCTTGATGTTGGGTGCCCATCCATTGGATACATACAGGGGTCAGAGATGAGGCACATATGGGTCCCAACATCTAGGAGCATGTTACAACAGTAGGCAATGAGGATTGGGAGTTGTGGACTTCCAGTATGGTTATGGGATCTAGGGATCCAGTTGATTGGTGGGACACTCCATTACTTAGTGAGTACAGTCAGGATAGCAGGTGATCTGGTTCATTATCAGGTTAACACATGGGGGATCATCGAGGTCTTCATGATTTGGCGAGGCAGATTGTTCTTCAGGATTGGGGCCAACCATGGAGTGATAGGCGCGAGCGTTGCTGAGTCACCTTGGCAGGTTGAGCTTAGCCTCGATCATCACATATATTATGGCCGAGAGTTATAGGAGAAGAGGTTCTGGTACGAGCGTAGTAGGCAGTTAGTCATAACCAGAGTGTTGCAGGGTCAGCAGGACAATTTCTTTCTATGATGGGCATGGGACCCTGGCATCATAGTACTTGACAACTCAACGACATTTAGGGATGAGCTGGCTACTATAGGGGGAGACCACTCAGATCTTCCCTGGGGATTTAGTGACTCGCTGATAGCATGGGAGACTTCCTCAGCATGGTAGGTTGGTCAGCAGGAGGATACTAGGGAAATTTCATGCGAGAGAAACTTCATCCCCACATGGATTGTGTTGTGTCTTCAGAAGTTTACTCTTGGAGTGCATGAGGTGGATTACTCGGCAGGGTAGCTTCATGGGGAGTTGGACAGAGTCCTACATTATCATGATGCTCTACTTATTGATAGTATGCAGAGGGCTTTTGGTTCCTGTATCTGGTTGGACAACGAATGGAGCAAGGTATGCGTCACATTGATCAAGATGGCTTAGGATCTGGCTATCGAGGGATTCCTTCATGTCAAGACAGTGTTGAGATTGGGGATGACTCAGTGGCACATTTGGGACCTTGGTATTATTCGTGGTTATAGTGGTGATCAACAGTCAAAGAGGGCACTTGTTTAGACATTTCTCGAGGACAACAATTTTTGGCAGGGAAGACTCTCATGTCCCCAATTAATAATTTTGTTAAGGGAAATTCTCAATTTTGCAATTTTGGCGAATAATAAATATTTTTGGAAAATAAACTTAGGAAAATGGGTTATGAGGGCTCAATATATTTTTTGGAGAGAAAAGAAGGCCAAACTTAGGAGAAAAGAAAAATTAAAGTGAAGTTGTGGAGGTTACCAAAATGAAAATCGAACCATGGGAAGAATCAAACCATGGTATCAAAGCATAGTGTGAGAGAAATCGACCCATGGTATGAGGAAGGGAAAGCAACAATAAAAGGAAGGCTAGAGCCTCATTTTGATTATTCTATTTGGCTTTTCGTTTCATAAGTGGAGAGTTTGCTTGAACTGCTTAGCCAAGTGAACTAGTGCTATTTAGCACAAGGAATTTCCAAGTGGAAATTCCACCCTCATTTCAGAGAACTTCGAGTGTCTCCCTAGTGAGGTAATTTGGGGAGTCCAATTCAAGATTTCCACATAGCTTTATTGCAGATATTCACTCAGTTTTCCACTCCTTGGGCGCAAAGGTAGTTTGAGTTGCTCATTAGGGAATCAACTATTGTGGGTTGACCATTGGAGTTCCGACTATTTTGCGGGTGATTTTCCCTATTGATGCCGGTGATTTTGTAGAGGATTTGCAGGGCAGAGATCAACATTATTTGTGGGCTGCAATTTTTCCTTTTGGAGTTGCGCTGGGGTTTACTAGTTATTCTCTGCGCAGGGGTTGAGCAATAGTGTTTTGCCAAGTATTGGAGCTGATTTTGGCCGGTAGTTTGAGGAAGGAATTTTGCTGGGATTTGGAGGAGTTTCCCTTTGGGGAAATTGTGCATTCTTGCAGTAGTTTGATTTTTGTAGCTCACTAGCAAATTGTGAAGGGCCACACACTGATTTTGGGGTTTCAGTGACTGGTGGATTCAACTTGATATTTTTTCTGGGTTTTTTTCTAGGTTTTATGAGAGGAGTCTGTGGTTAAAATTTTAGAATTTTCTCGGTGATATTCGGGCCTGAAATACTCATTCTTATAGCAGGATGAATTGCTGGTTTAGCTGGGATTTTCGCACTATTTTGGGCATTCTGAGTTAGCTGGAATTAGCTCAAAATATTTCTGGGTTTTATTGGTTGGGGTGTGAGGAGCCTCTCTAATTTTTCAGAAATTTTGGAGCAGTTTTTGAGGGTTCATTTCATAGTTTGCCTCCAACAGCAACAATAGCAATTTCAGGGCAGTGCGTTTGGATAGATTGAGCCATTTCAGTTGGAGATTTCACTTAGTTTCTCACCTGGGTATTGCATGCTTGTAGTAGCAAGCCCAAGTTCTATCTATTCACTCCATTATATTCAGTTCCAACTTTAAAATCAATAAAATGGCTCAGTTTTATGGCTGCTATTCTATGGCTCTCTGACCTATTTCTATTTGTGTAAATTTGTGCCTGCATGTGTGAAAATTCTTGGTTGCAATTTAGTGCATGTTTTGATATTCATTGTATTTTCTAGTTTGGAACATTACAATATATCGAGTGGGGTACTTGATATGTATACCACCATTATATATATATATATATATATATATATGATTAATCCTTTAATAAAAATAAATAATAAATATAATGAATTATGAATTAAATTTAATTAAAGTAAACAAGGTGATTTATTGAAACTTATAAATAAAGTAATTTAATTAAATTGAAAATTAAATAAAATAAGATATTTTCTGTATTCAAGCTTCTGTGATCCATAATGAATTAAGCAAAGTCTTTCGGTAGAAATCACATAAGAGAATTTTTTGGCCGACGCGTTTCGAACCAAGAAATGTGGTTCATCATTAGGACCAGATGAAGAGGCAGACCATGGCAAAGGCTTAAATAGAGAGGAATGTAGAGACATAATTTCAAGTAACGGATTTATGTCTCTACATTCCTCTCTATTTAAGCCTTTGCCATGGTCTGCCTCTTCATCTGGTCTTGATGATGAACCACACTTGTTGGTTTGAAACACGTCGGCAAAAAATTCCCTTATGTGATTTCTACCGAAAGACTTTGCTAAAAAAATAAGATATTGTTAGCTCCTAAACAAAATAAATAAATTTATCCAATGTTTCATTACATTTATGAATGTAACTACCTCTAAACAAAGGGAAAAGATGATTCTAGAAGGTAGGAGACCGACAATAGAGGTATTTGGAGACGGTGGATTTTGGGCATATAAAGGAGTCGAGGAGACCATGACAGGGGAGGATGAAGAACACTGAAGGAAGGTTCTATTTCTAATTATGGGAGAAGCAAAGAGAGAAACACAAAGTCTTGAGCAATTGTTCTTGGTGTTTTGAGCATGTGTAATATTCCTAACCCAAAATATTCCTCAAACCCCAACAAAACTCCAACCAAATACGTGCAAATGATATAATAACCCAGAAGTGATAAAATAACAGTGGAACAACATATAATAATGTAAACCGGAAATATAAGCAAATACACAAGAAATGCAGCGAGAAATGCTAAGCCATTTTATTATACTGAGCAATAAAATGAGTACAAGAGGTGATCAGACAAATGGCACCTCGACTTGCACAAGGCAAGTGAAGAAATACTCTCAGAATGACAAGAATGGCCTCTCTGCGTGGATGCTGCTGCTAGAAAACAACTGATGATTTGGGGCTGCAACCCTCCTCGGAAAAAGCTGAAACTCTGGATTCGGGCTCTACTTAAGAAACCTAGAAAAACCCAAAAAGCTTTCCTGGAATGGCCAACCCCCGAAAAACACCCCCTTAGGGTTCTGTGCAGTTCCTCAATGCCCTGCGCTGCCACTGTAGAAAGCCCTCTAAACGTTGCCTGAAACACGGCCTGAAACCTTGCCAAAAATCCTCCAATGAGACAAGAGCTGGACCCCTGCTCAATCACCCAACATAAATCCACCTGCAAACCCCAATCCAGCACTGCAACCAAAAAGAACTGCGTCCCTTTTCAGGTGCTGCGCAGTCCTCCAAAATGCTAATGAAACTGCTGCTGAAATGTTGATAAACTACTGCTGAAATACCGATGGAAATACCTTGCCCGAGCAGGCACTCGAAGTCCCCTAGGGCTAAGGGTGAGATCTCCGAACAGAGACACTGAATGCACTAAACAGTGCTGCAGACCAGCTAAACAGCCAGCGTGCTGAGAAGTCGAAACGACTAGCTCAAAATGCACATAACTGAATGATCAAAATGAGGGGGTTCCTCTCTCTTTTATAGCCTTCGCTTCTCCCAATCCCAAGGCTCACCTCCTCTTGCGTGATTCCCCTCTTGCCACGTGTTTCTTCCCTCCTGTGTAGTTCCTCCATGTGTCTGTGTGGGCTCCATTTCTGCGTCCCCCTTTGGCCCCCTTGGCTCCCCTTTAAGTCATAAACGTTGTGCTACTAGGAAGTGACTTTTTATTCAAAAAGTGAGTTATGTTCCCCTTCCTCACTTTTTTATTTACAAATAACTATAGAAGGCAAGAATTCGAACAAAACCGAATATTCCAATTAGCCATGGCTAATTAGGAATATTACAGTCTCCCCCGGCAAAATGTTGCTTGTCCTCAAGCAACTGAAGTGATGGATGCTGTAAAATCTTCTTACTCTCCCAAGTGGCATCCTCATCCGACAATTCTTCCACCTCACCAAGAATTCCCAGACCGTCCTGCTCCGCAGCTGCCTCTCACTGGTATCAATGATAGCCTCCGGCTGCAATACCAAATGCCCCTCATCATCCATGGGTGGTAGCTCATCTGTCACTGTCACCTACTGCCCCAATGCCTTCTTCAGGCATGATACATGAAAAATGTTATGAATCTTGCTGCCTTGGGGCAGCTCCAACTCATATGCAACCTGTCCAATCCTACGTATCACCCTGTATGGCCCATAAAAGCGGGGCTTGAGCTTCTCAGCCCCCTTCTGCTTCAGTGACGACTGTTGGTATGGCTGTAATCATAGGTAGACCATGTCCCCTACCTCGAACTGTCTCTCCACCCGACCCCTATCGACATACAGCTTCTGCTGGTTCTGCGCTGTAGCCATGTTATCCTTGAGAGCTCGGAGGATATCCTGACTCTCTTGGATCCAAATCTTGGCTCTAGGAGCCCTGCTATCACCAAACATCACGTCAACAAAAGATAAAGGATGGTACCCACATAAGGCATAGAATGGTGACATACCAATGGACATGTGATGTGAAGTATTGTAGCAGTACACCCCAGATGCAGCCACTTCAGCCATGCTCGCTGCAGCCCACTGACATAGTTACGCAAGTAGCCCTCCAGCCACTTGTTAACTATTTCTGTCTTCCCATTCGTCTGTGGGTGATAACTGGTACTCGGTGTCAACTTCGTCCCCACCAACCGGAAAAGCTCCTGCCAAAACCCGCCCATGAAACAACTGTCCCTATCACTGACGATGGTCTTAGGAAGACCGTGTAGCCTGAATATCTCCCTAAAGAACAGCTCAGCCACCTGTGCTGCTGTATAGTGTGCGGATATGACAAAAAAGTGTGCGTACTTCATCAGTCGATCAACGACGACAAAGATATAATCTTTGCCCTGTACCATGGGCAACCTTTTGATGAAGTCCATCGAAATACTCTCCCATTTCCCCTCCAGAATGGGAAGAGGTTGTAATAAACTTGCAGGATGGCTCATCTCTTCCTTGTTCCTCTAGCAAACATCGCACTCTCGGATGTGCTGGAGTACGTCCTCCTTGAGGCCCTTCCATGAGAACCTCTCTCTAATGGCCCTGTAGGTTTTGGTAAACCCCTGATGTCCTGACAAAGGTGAATCATGTGATGCTTGGAGTATCCTCTTCTTGAGCTGAGACCCCTCAGTCAAGAAAATCCGGTCCCTGTAATAGATGATCTCATTGACCACCCTATACCTGTCATCTACCACCTGCCCATCCAAAACCTTACATGCAAACCTGTCCTTGGAGTACTCTACTAAGAATCGAGCCTTCCAATCTGTATCCAAACTCATAAGAGACAACGTGGCTGGTCTACATGAAAGGGCATCTGCTACCACGTTGTTCTTACCCTTGACATACTCAATGTCAAAGTCATATGCTTGGATCTTACTGATGCACTTCTGCTGCCTCTCCTGTAGTTGCTTCTGCTCCAAAAAAAGCTTGAGGCTGTTGTGATCAATCCTCACCCTGAACCTGTTACCCACCAAATACTGCCGGTACTTAGCCAATGCATGCATGATGGCCAACATCTCCTTGTCGTATATGGAATAGAACCTCTCATGTGGAAGGAGCTTCCGGCTCTCAAAGGCTATAGGGTGACCTCCCTGCATCAATACTGCGTCGATTCCCTCTCCCGATGCATCACTCTCCAAAACAAATGGCTGCGTAAAATCTGGTAATGCAAGCACTGGGCAACTGCTCATAACCTCCTTGAGCTTGTCAAAGGCTCACTGCGTTGTATCTGACCAACTGAATGCCCCCTTCCTCGTCAAATCTGTCAGGGGTGCAGCAAGCTGTGAGAAACCTTTGACGAACTTCCGGTAGTAAGTACAAATGCCAATGAACCCTCGAAGTTCCGTCACATTTCTCGGCTCCGGCCATTCTCTGATAGCCCTGATCTTCTCCTCATGGACCCTCACTCCGTCCACCCATATGATGTGTCCCAGATACAACATCTCCGTCAACCCAAACTTGCACTTGGATTGTTTGGCATAGAACTGCTGCTCCTGTAAGATACGCAATACTGTCTCAATGTGTTGGAGATGCTCCTCCCAAGTCCTGCTGTAAATGAGAATATCATCGAAGAATACCAACACAAACTTCCTTAAGTGACTACGGAAGATGTGATTCATGTAGGACTGAAATTTAGCTGGGGCGTTGGTTAGCCCAAAAGGCGTCACCAAGAACTCAAAGTGCCCATAGTGACACCTAAAGGCAGTCTTGGGAATGTCCTGCTCCCTCACGCGAATCTAATGGTACCTAGATCTCAAATCAATCTTTGAGAAGAACCGTGCCCCTCTCAACTCGTCCATCAACTCATTGATCCTGGGTATGGGGTACCTGTTCTTCAGGGTCTTCTTGTTCAGGGCCCTGTAGTCAATGCACATCCTCAATGTACCATCCTTCTTCTTCACCAACACCACAGAAGAAGCAAAAGGACTCGTGCTCGGTCGGATGTGCCCAAGAGCCAGCAACTCCTGGATAGCCCGCTCAATCTCATCCCGATAGGCCTTGGGGTGCCTATAGGGGGTGGTAATCATGGCCTGTATACCCTGCTCAAGCTCAATGGTGTGCTCAAACCCCCGATCCAGTGGCTGTCCTGGTGGAATCTCCCCAAACACTGTGGCATATCGATCAAGGATAGACTGTATCTCTGGATGTACCGTCTGCCCTTTAGTCCCTGCCTTTGATGCACGCAGCTCCACCGCGCACTCTATGTCTCCCTTTCGGAAGACTGCCTCCATCTGATGAGCCGAAACAGTTTGAGGCGGATATGTGTGCTGTCCCCGTATCTTCTCATGCCTCCCTGTCTTCTCATCATCCCACTCCATCTCTAGGGTCTTCCAATCTGTCGTGACCTTCCCTAGAATGATAAGCCATTTAACACCCAGTATCATGTTGGTGTCCGGAATATCGACCACGAAAAAGTGGTCAGTCAATGTATAGGTGCCCATCGTCACTGAAAGCTCTGGAACATAATGAGCACACGTCATGGTCTGATCTCCTGGCACCAAGACTGAAAACCCATCGAAGCTTTCTGTATGTATACCTCTCCGCTCAACCATCTATGCATCGATGAAGTTGTGGGTCGCCCCACTGTCAAACAAAACTGATACTCGCTGGCCACGTACTGTCCCTCGTACGCGTAGCGTCAAATACTTGGGAACTCCTCCCAATGCTGCAAGGGCCTCTCCGGTGGGTGCAAAAGATGCACCACCTGCTGCTGGCGGTGGAGGTGGCAAAGGTCCCTGTACGACATGGCTATCTCCGACCTCCACATCATCCTCGTCATCCTCTTCTCCACTGCTCTCGGAGAAGACCTCAATAAAATGTGCTTTACCCACGACTCCTGACATGTGAAGCACAACCGCTTCTTTTTCAGCTCCCTCCTAACATTGTCATCAATCTGTACTCGTCCTGGATTCCCCTTCAGAGGTGGAATCCTCACATCCTTTCCCTTAGACTGAAAAGTCTGTCTCTGGGGGTAAGGTGTCCGGGTCCTGGGTAATACATCATGTAAGTCCCGGGTCCTGCTGATAGCGTCCTGGAGTGTGGTTGGTCTAGTGGATCGGACTAGACCTCGAAGTGGCTCTGCTAATCCCTCAACATACATATAGACCCTCTGTGTCGTGGATAGGTCTGGCACCATCACGGAGACCCTCAAGAAATCTGCAATGTAGGTCTCTGGGCTCCTTGTCTGTTTGAGCCTCGTCAACTCAACAAAATGCTGCTCTAGATCCCTCCGATCAAATCGCTCCATCAATCTCCTGGTAAACTCAGCATATGTCGTCACTGTGGAGTGCCCGAGTGTAACCATCCCATGAAACCACCAATCTTGGGCCTCACCATCCAAGTGCAATGTTGCCACCTTGATGGCCTCTGTCTCCGACATCTGGTTAAGCTGAAAATAAATGTCTAGCTTCTCCACCCAAGACTTTGCCGAACTGTTTGATGACCCATCAAACGTAGGCAAGTGGAATCTACTCGCTGCACGGTGGGTGTCACCATCATGGTAATGCCGGTACCCTCTGTGATGGTCGCGGGGTCTACTATCCCGCTGGAGCTTAACAAAATCTCTGAATGAGAGGGCTTCCCTGAACTCCTGCCCATAGGCCTGGTACTCTGCAAAATAATCGCCCATATGTCCGGGCTCTGCCTCTTGCTGGGCTACGACCCCCATGTCTGCTCCTAAGAAAGTGGGCATGGTAGAGCGTGTAGGGGCATGTGAGGCCACCTGCTGCGCAGTATCACGCTGCTCTGGCAAATGGTGGGATGCACCCGATCCCTCACCAACCTGGAAAACCCGTGGGCTCTCACGCTATCTGGCCTCTACTGCCGTGAATCTCTGCCCCATCACCTCAATCTGCCTCGACAGATCCTGTACTGATTTGAGGAGCATATCCACAAATCTCTTCTCATCATCATCCGCCATCGGAGCTTCCCGCTCTGCGTCCCCCACAGGCTCCCTCTGTTCTGTGTCTACCACAGGCTCCTCCTGTTCTGCGTCCACCACTGGAACACACTCTCCCCCTCTATAAGTGTTCTCCAACCTACGCCTAGTGTCTCTTTACCTTCGACCTCTGTAACAGATATAGGGTTTTTCCCCTAGTGTCATAGATTGCTAGCTCCACAGGCTGAGCCAGATCTATGCTTTGATACCACTGTAATATTCCTAACCTAGAATATTCCTCAAACCCCAGCAAAATCAAACCAAATATGTGCAAATGATATAATAACCCAGAAGTGATAAAATAACAGTGGAACAGCATATAATAATGTAAACCTGAAATATAAGCAAATACACAAGAAAAGCAGCGAGAAATGCTAAGCCATTTTATTATACTGAGCAATAAAATGAGTACAAGAGGTGACCAGACTGATGGCACCTCGACTTGCACAAGGCAAGTGAAGAAATACTCTCAGAATGACAAGAATGGCCTCTCTGCGTGGATGCTGCTTCTGCTGCTAGAAAAAAAATGATGATTTGGGGTTGCTCCTCTCCTCGGAAAAAGCTGAAACTCTGGATTTGGGCTCTACTCAAGAAACCCAAAAAAACCCAGAAAGCTTTCCTGGAATGGCCGACCCCCGAAAAACACCCCTTTGGGGTTCTGCGCAGTTCCTCAATGCCCTGCGTTGCCACTGTAGAAAACCCTCTAAACTCTGCCCGAAACACGGCCTGAAACCCTGCCAAAAATCCTCCAATGAGACAAGAGCTGGACCCCTGCTCAATCACCCAGCGTAAATCCACCTGCAAACCCCAATCCAGCACTACAACCAAAAAGAACTGCGTCCCTCTCCAGGTGCTGCGCAGTCCTCCAAAACGCTGATGAAACTGCTGTTGAAATGCTGATAAACTACTGCTGAAATACCGATGGAAATACCTTGCCCGAGCAGGCACTCGAAGTCCCCCAAGGCTAAGGGTGAGATCTCGGAACGGAGACACTCAATGCACTAAACAGTGCTGCAGACCAGCTAAACAACCAGCGTGCTCAGAAGTCGAAACGACTAACTCAAAATTCACATAACTAAATGATCAAAATGAGGGGGTTTCTCTCTCTTTTATAGCCTTTGCCTCTCCCAATCCCAAGGCTCACCTCCTCCTGCGTGATTCCCCTCTTGCCACATGTTTCTTCCCTCCTGCGCAGTTCCTCCATGTGTCTGCGTGGGCTCCATTTCTGCGTCCCCCTTTGGCCCCCTTGGCTCCCCTTTAAGTCACAACGTTCTGCTACTAGGAAGTGAATTTTTATTTAAAAAGTGAGTTATGTCCCCCTTCCTCACTTTTTTATTTACAAATAACTATAGAAGGCAAGAATTTGAACAAAACCGAATATTCCAATTATCCATGGCTAATTAGGAATATTACAGCATGGGGGCCAGAAAACCTCTATTTTGAAGTCTTCTAGATTTGGGAACCGAACAGGTTGATCCTAGATAGGTTGGGAGGAAATAGTCGGTATGGTAACAGAAACAGGAGCAACAACAGTCCAAAACGCGTTCAAACGGATGACCAAGTATTCTTCTGCATCCCAGTTATTCAATTTTGGCTTAATTGAATGTATGAGTAAGTGGAAAGTCTAGGCATATTTTCTGTAATTGTTCCTGAATTTAGGGCACACAATTTGCATTTTTGTTTAACAGGTAAAGTTGGGTAACACAATCTGGTATTAGAGCTGGTTCTCAAACCCTTGGGATCTTCCAGGCCTTAGAAGTAACTAATCCCTGTAGCTTTGCATAATTATCCATCTTTTAATTGGTCCAGACTACAACCAGGTTAGCTCCATACTATAATCGCATTACTAGTCTTCTTATTCTCCTTGTCTAAGAATGATCAATAGTGCTCGTTAAATTTAGAAGTCATAAAGGTGGATTTCCTTATAAGTAAGTTTTCAAACCTCTTCGAAGTTTTCTTCTACCCGAGCCCATACCTCAAGGTTTGAAGTCTGTGCCCTTTAGGTATGCAATTGGAAAAATATTAGGCCATATGCTTAAAGTTTGTTCCATTTTTTACAGTAGTCGGTCCAAGTTTAATAATCAAATCCACAAATTCTGTAGCTCTTTGTTTCTCATTTTTCCTTAACCTTAGTAATAGCACCATCTAATGCAAGACCAAGTGCAATGTATGAGCAATCCAATATGACTTTGAGCGGACGAGAAACAACAACCAAGGGTCTCTTTTCAAAATATGTAGCGATGGCTTCTGGATCATATCGCAATGGAATCATGTCTACATCCTTTGAACTTCTATTATTATTATTATTTACTGTAACAACAAAACTACCAACAACAGTTGCAAGAGTAGTGACAACAACAATTTGAAGAGAAGCTGTACTGGTACTGATAATACCTAGACTTAGCTTGCTTGGATAAATCCCCAGTGCGCTCCCTATTTTCCTAGCTGATCAACCACTGATAAGTTGCTTAATTGAGAGCTTAAGTATGTGAGTAAAACGTTGAGTCGATCCAAAATGTTTAGTATAACATGGCTAAGTTCTAATACATTTTGACCACTGCTAAAATGGTTCATGTCAATTGACACTTTCTGCAACAAAATTGAAGTCGAATTTCCTAATGATACCACTAAATTTTCCGCTAATTTTCTCCATGAACCAAACTATCTTCAAAAGTATTTTCTAGTTTGAAATCGATGTTCTTCATGAATTGCCTTGTTTTTCCACCTATACTAGGTAATTGTGCATTACAGTGAACAACCCTACTGTGTACTATACATCATGCCAAATAAAAATTGAACCCTCTTTGGCCCAGTCGTCAACGGATATTCGTCTTAGGAACTAGACGAACACGAAGGAAAAGGGTCGGTGTGCATCTCGACTTTCTATCCACAGGTCGATAGGGTTTGGCCTTTTGATGACACACTATTAATCTCCGTGTAACTTGATCTAGTCCATAATGTTTATGTCTTCAAGCCTTGGTATTTGAAATCAATGTTAGATTTTATAACAAACTCATATATTATGCTAGTGCACTCATATTTAGCAACGCTTATGTCTTCGAGCCTCCTACCAACACTTGTAACTTTTGACAAATATTTAATTGGTGGTTTAATACTTGCTATTTAATAGTTTCTTGATATGTAATGGGGATAATTTTGTTATTTAATACCATATTATACTTTAGTGTCATCAAAATCAATAAATATTAATGATTGGTTGATCATATAATGGGGCTAATTTTTCATCAACGTTTTGTACCCATAGTTTGTGAAAGGAACTTCTCGTACATACCCAACATTGCTCACCAAGAAACATTACTATTTCAACATTATTTGTGATTTTTTAAAACCAGAATGAGTAGTGTTTTTATATATATAAATCGCGCCCGTTCGTGTGCAAAATCGAGATTTTACATCATATTTTCGAGCCTGCTAAGGGCTTCTGATACATCAATTGTTCCCCATCCCTTCCCTGAGAGTTTTTCCCATGCTTCTTACAAAAAAATCTCATTTCTGGTAGCCTATGGCTATACAATCGACAAAACTGAAATAGTAAATATATACATTTATAGTGTGCCATTCAAAAACATTTTGCAAAAACAGAGTGAGAGAACAGACTATTCTTCCATTGGTGTTGGACTGTTCAGATCCAGGCTAGTGAATTCTTCTTCCTTGCTCTTGCTGCTCTCCTCCATCTTGAGCTTCAATTGTTCAATTTGCTGACGCAACGCATCCACCTCGTCTTCCAATTGCCGGATGCGCTCCTTCTTTTCCAATTGCTGCTCCTGCATGGCCAGAGTCTCAAATTGTTGTTGTTGGATACATTGTTGCAGAATTGCCAAACCTTCCCAAATCACCAAATGTTCCTGCACATAGTCATTGCAGCCTTGCCTATTGTTGTCGCCTTCCTGAGCTTTGCCCTCCCTCGACCCCCTGTCCTAGGCCTGCGGCGGCCCCAGGAGTCGGACAAAGAGCTTTCCTTTGCTGTATTGCTATGCACGCTCATGATTTTGTCTAGAATGCCATAGACGCCCCACTCCAGAATGCCACAGACCCATGACTCCAATATACCACAGACCCCCAACTCCAGAATGCCCACAAAGTTCTGCTCCAGATCCCCCACCCGACTCTGCTTATCCTCACAATTCGTGGCCTCACTCAGACAACCAACACTCTGTAAATCGACACACAGAGGTAAATCGACACCCAGGTTCCCTTTGCGACAACAAACTCCTCAAGGGACCCCTCTGAAGGCTGACACTTTGACCCAGAACCCGCAACAGATGCTCAGAGACCCTAGCTTCAGCCACCAGGCCTTCACAGGGGCCACCTGAGCAAAGATTAGCCTTAAACCATAATAGCAGATCAAATCGTTACTCCTTAAATAGAAGGTGCAGGTATGGATATTGATGCTGTACTAGAGATCAATACTCATGGAGCTGAGATCCCCATGCTCCTCCTTAATTTCCCAACTAACAACCATAATTTCCCAACTCTTCTCTTGGTCCTTCATCCTCACCCACACCTTCTTCCCACGAGCAACTAGAGCAATTATGAGCAGTGGAAATAAATGTTTCTCCCAATCTCCCATTAACTTGCCTTCGCCTGTACTGGAACGTCGACCTTTGCAACAAAATTCATGCCGTGGGGGCTGGATTCTCACGTTGTGTGATCTCCCAAGCCCATGTGTAGTACCATCATGAAAAACACATACACGTTGTGACAACAGACTAAGATAACCATTGCCACGATGCACAAGGACAGGCCAGGCCAAGCAAGGGCTGATGCGACAGGGACCAAGAAGTGGGAGGGGACCATTACGAAATGGAGAAGAGGAGGAGCGATAAGAAAGTGAGGTTTAATGGGATGAGAGGAAGAAAGGTGATGGAGGATGGGTAGGAGAGGTAATAACGGAGAAGAGGGGAGGGGGAGGAAGGGGCAGCGGGGGGGGCAAAAAGAGAGAGAATGAAGCGAGGGGGGGGTAAGGAAAACTTAAGTGCAACTAACCTTGCAAAATCCAACTTGTTGATACTTTCTAACCTCTTGGATGAGCCAGGAATGCCCTCCTCATGTGAAAATTTCTAAATCAAAATCCAACTGCAGTGATTAATATTATTTCTTCTACTTATTAACTCAGAAATAAGTTATTCACAGTGTTCTGATGACAAATATTGAAATAAATTCTACTGTAACCTTCAAAATTAAAATACCGTGGAATGTAATGCAAAGAAAAACACTGGCACAAATATAACCATGACGACAGTTATTTTTGGACAATCATCTCCAGAAAAACTCAATGTGGGAAAACTGGTGCAACAGATGAGGGTTTCTTTATTATTCTTCGGCAAAAATCTCATGTACAAGATATAGCCAACAAAATAGAAGAGGATTCTCTGTGAGAAAATTTACAGATGCTTCCTGACAAATTTCTGATCCAGGAGAAGTGCTTCTCTTCCCTCTGCGTCTCACTATGTCCCAACGTCAACCTTCCCACACTGTCCCAATGTCAAATTGCCCATGTAGTTCCAGGGTCAAATTGCCCCAGCGCTGTCTCTCTCTGCATCACAGCTTTTGCGTTGTCCTCCCTCTTCTCTGCGTCTTCTTTTCTTGCACTCCAGACTAATGCTGATACCCTCTATATCTTTCTCACCTGCAACTCTCCCTTTGTTTCAATTTTCTCTCGCTGAACTTTGACCAGCGAGAAAATTGATCTTACTCGGGTAACTGAGTATCTGCCTCTGGTGTGTTCTCCAAGTGCCCATCAAGCCTTTTCTTATAATCCTCTCATTGATCAGTCAACGACCTAGATTAGATCTTAATCAATGTCTAGGATCATATTGACTTGATCTCTGCCTTCTTCTAGAAGTTTCAACCACAGTTTAGATTAACACCCATTAATTATTTTAATTTCCTAAGTTTGGACTTAGGGACCCATTAAAAATAATTAATTATTTTAATAAAACTGTCTCCAGGTAGAATTTGCCAAAACGATTTCTGGGTATTGGAGAATGCATGTGTCCAAGCTTCCATCCAAAACTTGAGACTTAGAACACATCCGATGCTACCAGAAATCAACACTCCCTCTTAGCGAGCAATGTGCTCTAGCAATGGAACCTGCTGAAGCATCACCTTGTTCTGTAACATCTCCCTTTGCGCTTGCTAATGTCTGACATCCTGCCCACCAACTACTGCGCAAATTCTGTATCTGTACTACTACTGACCCTGCCACTTGTCAACACTGCATTCGTACTGCAACTCCCTCTGCCACTGTAACTGAGAAATCACTTGTTTCTACTACTGAAATGGATTCTATACCATACCCATTTGCTCTCTGAACTAAATGAACTTAGCTCTTCCTAGAGCCTTTGTGAGTATGTTTGCTACTTGATCTCCTGTGGGGACATACTGCAGCTGTACTGCCCCACGCTGAACACAGTCTTTGATAAAGTGACATCTGATATCAATGTGTTTCGACCGATCATGAAACACTGGATTCTCAAAGAGTTTGATACAACTCTGATTATCACAGTAAACCCTGGTCGCTTCCATCATTTTTTTGAACAAACTCACAAGCAGTTTTCTAAGCCATATAGCTTCGCACATAGTTGTGCTGGCTGCCATATATTTAGCTTCTGCTGAGCTTAGAGCTATCGAATTTTGCTTCCTGCTGCACCCAGATATCATTCCTGATCCAACACTAAAGCAGTACCCAGAGGTACTTTTCTGGTCTACTGAACTACCTGCCCAATCTGCATTTGTGAACCCATTCAATCTAACATCCTCCTCTCGGGGGTATTTCAAACCATATCCGACTGTTCCACACACATACCTAAGAATGTGTCTAGCTACTGGCCAATGCACCTTTTTCGGTTCCACCATGAACTGACTAAGAGTGTTGACAGCAAAGCAAATGTCTTACCTAGTGTTGACCAGATACATGAGTGACCCACTGAGCTGTCTGTACAAGGTGGGGTCCACTTCCTTGTCTCCTGATGCATCTATTTTCTTCCAGTTCATGATCATGGGACTAGCCATGGGTCGACAATCCTGCATTCTAAATCTTTTCAGAACCTTTGTAGCATATCTTCCTTGCCCAAGGAAGATCTCCCCATTTTTCTGCCAAACTTCCAACCTTAGAAAATAATGCATCAACCCCATATCCTTCATGTCGGATTCAACTTCAAGATTCTTCTTGCAGTCTTGTATGAACCTAGATGACCCTGTTAAAAACAAGTCATCCACACATAATACCAGAATAAGTGGCTCATTCTCTACCATCAAATAGTAGAGATTGGGATCAACATCACTCTTGACAAATCCCAACTGCTGCAAGTAACTATCAATCCAACCATACCATGCTCTGGGTACCTGCTTGAGCCCATACATGGCTTTCTTTAATCTGCATACATGAATTCTCTTCTCATGAGTTTCGAAGCCTTCGCGCTGTTCTATATACACCTCCTCTTCTATAACCCCGTTCAAGAATGCTGTCTTGACATCCATCTGGTGAATCTCCCATCCCATTTGAACTACTAGGGATATAACGGATCTGATAGATGTATAACAAGAAACTAGGGTGAAGGTCTCGTCATAGTCTATTCCTTCTTTCTATACGTACCCCTTTGCCACGAACCTAGCCTTGTACTTCTCTATACTGCCATCTGCAACATACTTGATCTTGTAGACCCATCTTGATCCTACAATTGATCTATCCTCTGGTCTAGGTACGACTCCCCAGACATCGTTCATCATGATAGAGTTGTACTCTTCTACCATGGCATCCACCCAAACTTGGTGTTAAACGACTTCCTGAAAGCTAGAGGGTTCTTCAACCTGAGTTACCAATGCCTGGTATTTGTCAGGTTGTCTACGTTACCTTTTCTCAGTTCTAGGAACTCCAACAAACTCATCTACATCCCTCAGTGTCTGCCGTACTTCCCTGCTGGTTCTACCATTGGTGGTGGGAGGCTCAATCAACTCCTCCTCCTGATCTTGTCGTTCCATCTACTGAGAACTATCTGGATTTCCTTCCTCTGTGGAAATACTAGTACTAGTCATTGTACTTGATCCAGGTGTCTGTCCTCCTGCCTGTCCTCCTTGCTGCCCCTGCTACTGCTAGACTAATGGAATATCCACTGACTGACCTTCTGCTGGTATCTCTCGAGATTTCTTGAAATCTGTATCCTCCATGAACTTCGCATCCCGTCTCACTACAATCTTCTTGCGGCTAGGAATATAGATTCTGTATGCCTTTGAGGTCTCGCTATATCCTACGAGATACCCCTTTTCTGCACTCTGATCCAGTTTACTGCGCTTCTCGTCTGGAATGTGACAATATGCCACGCTTCCAAATATCCTGAGATGACTGACTTTCGGCTTCTTCCCTGTGAAGACTCCTTTGGGCGTTTTCTTCCCCAATGCTCTATGAGGAGTTCTATTCTGGATATACACCGCCATGTTGCAAGCTTCTACCCATAAGAACTTAGGTAGATCCTGATTATATAACATAGCTTTGGCTGCCCCAACAATAGTTCTATTTTTCCGCTCTGCTACTTCGTTCCGGATTATATGGACCTGTCCACTCTCTTTTGATGCCCTCCTTTGCGCAGAAATCTGTGAAGTCTCTGTCTGTATATTCTCCACCATTATCTGAGCGCAATACCTTAATCTTTTTCCCTGTCATATTTTCAACGAGAGCCTTAAACTCTCTGAATCGATCAAAGACCTCATCCTTGGTCTTTAAGAAATAGATCCAGGTTTTTCTAGAGTGATCATCAATAAAGGTGACGAAGTATTCGCCACCACTAAGAGCTCTTGTGGACATTGGACCACAGATATCTGAGTGTATCAATCCCAATACACAATCTGCTCTATTGTTACTTTTGGAAAACACTGATTTAGCGTACTTCCCTAGCACGTATCCTCTGCATAAGTCATCATGTTCACTACTAAGGGTTGGTACTCCTATAACAGTCTCTCTGAGCATTCTCAGTGCTCCATGGTGTAAGTGTCCCATTCGCCTGTGCCACAATTCATTTCATTCCTTTTCACCATTATAGTTGTTGCCTATCAGTGCCATTGGAAACTCAAGTTGCAACCTATACAATTTGTTGCTTTGAGTCCCAAGTTGTCTCTTCTTCTTCTAGCTTGGATGCTTGACGTATAATTCTTTCCTATGAAGTATACATCATATCCCTTGTCCTGTAATTGGGAAACTGATATTAGATTAATTTCTAATCCTGGCACATGTAGAACATTGGTGGCTCGGATGTTGGTCCCTGCTTCTGTCTAAAATGCTATGGTGCCTCTCTGTACTGGAGTACACTTCGTTCTGTTACCCATAGTAATTTGGAAACGCATTTGTTCTTCTTGATAGCTCGAGAAATGTTCTCGTATTGCAGTCATATGAGCTGAAGCCCCGCTATCAACGTACCAAACATCTGCTGATGCTGAATTTGCTAAGCATGCGAATTCTTCTTCTAATTTGGAAGACAATTTTGAGACACTTTGAGTATCCATCTTTGTGCTATTTTCAACCGATTTCAGACACTACCTGCCCTAACAACTGTTGTAGGAAAAACTGTGTCCGACCAGAGAAACCCCTCTTCGCTGAATCTTTTGCTGCGCTGTTCCTTCTGCTGCTTACAGATTTCGATTGGAAATCTTACCTCTCTATCGACTCACTCAGAGAGAGATTTTACCACGAAAAGCTAGTCCTCCTTCCCTGAATTGCGCAAACCCTCTGGGGATTTGAATTGCTGCCTCTACAAGAATTTCGAATTCCTTTCTTTCTTCAACACTGGGTCCTCCGACTCTTTTCTTCTTGCTTCACCTTACCTCTGATACCATGTGAAAATTTCTAAATCAAAATCCAACTGCAATGATTAATATTATTTCTTCTACTTATTAACTCAGAAATAAGTTATTCATAGTGTTCTTATAGTAAATATCAAAATAAATTCTACTGCAACCTTCGCAATTAAAATACTGCGAAAATTAAATGCAAAGAAAAATACTGGCACAAATATAACCACGATGACAGTTATTTTTGGACAATTGTCCCCGAAAAACCCAGTGTGGGAAAACTGGTGTAGTAGATGAGGGTTTCTTTATTATTCTTCAGCAAAAATCTCATGTACAAGATACAACTAGCAAAATAGAAGAGGATTTTATGTGAGAAAATTTATAGATGCTTCCTGACAAATTTATGATCCAAGAGAAGTGCTTCTCTTCCCTCTGCGTCTCACTTTGTCCCATCGTCAACCTTCCCACGCTGTCCCAGCGTCAAACTGCCCACGCAGTTCTAGTGTCAAACTACCCTTGCAATGTCTCTCTCTACGTCATAGCTTGTGCGTCATCCTCCCTCTGCTCGTGTCTTCTTTTCTTGCACTCTTGACTGATGCCGATACCCTCTCTCTCTTTCTCACTTGCAACTCTCCCTTTGATTCGATTTTCTCTTGCCGAACTTCGACCAGTGAGAAAATCGATCTTACTCGGATAACTGAGTATCTGCCTCTGGTGTGTTCTCCAATTGCCCATCAAGCCTTCTCTTATAATCCTCGCGTTGATCAATCAACGACCTAGATTAGATCCTAATCAATGGCTATGATCATATTGACTTGATCTCCGCCTTCTTCTAGAAGTTTCACCCACAATTTAGATTAATACCCATTAATTATTTTAATTTCCTAAGTTTAGACTTAGGGACCCATTAAAAATAATTAATTATTTTAATAAAACTGTCTCTGGGAGGAATTTCCCAAAACGATTTCTGGGTATTGGAGAATGCATGTGTCCAAGCCTTCCTGCAAAATTTGAGACTTAGAGCACATTCGATGCTACCAGAAATCAACACCTTAGACCAATAGTTGAAACCCATAAATAAGATTAGGGAACGCATATCGTTTCCTCTACCTCGTTCACTGTACTTTTTTTTGCATTCAACTGGCAAGCCAAATTTGCTTGCTTATTTGCTCCTTGGTTATTCCCTCTTAGGATATGAAAAAATGACATCAAATCAAGTAAGGGAATCATCCATTGGGATCTCTTAATAATTTGTAATGTTCCTAAACATGTATGTAAGTGATATACAAAGCAGACAAACAATCCAGCAATTAGAAAAACGAAATATACATTAAGCACCCATGGAAACACTGGAAATAGAGAACTGCTGAGCCATTTTATTACTTCTTTGGGAGAAAATACAATAGTAAAATAGAATGGTGCCGCTGGGCTTGTCTCAATGGAAAAACATGACAAATCCCAGATGAGAAAATGTTGAACTGAGGCTGCTACAACTGTTGCACCAAACTGAACTGCGCTGCCCTAGAAAACTACTCTGTCTACTGACTTAGAAGGGCTGGAATCACTGCTTCCTATGCTCAGAAATTTATGAGATTTCAGCTCTTTGCTCCTTGGCCTAAACCCAAAAAAACCCACGAAGGAATTGGCCAAATGTTGACCTCAGAATTTTGGCCCAAATTTCCCTTAGCTCGTCTAACTGCTGGCTGAGTTCATGTTTTTTGTTGATGAAATATAGTTCATATGCATTATGATCAACATTGAGTCTCCTAAGACCTAGATCTCTTTGATGCCCTTTTTTTGAGCCAATGTTAGACCGAGAAACAAACCATAAGCTTCAGCTTGATTGTTTGTCTTCCTACCCAGGCCCCAATTATATCTGTCTTCGATTATTCCTTCGGGATTAATGAGAATCCCTCCCCCTCTTGCCACCCCATATTTATGATTTTAATTATGCCCTTTTAATCAGTTAAAATATTATTTTGAATAAAATTATTAATCATTTAAATAATTATTTAAAAAAAATAAATTCCCCCAAAAGAAAAGAATACTTGAAGTCTAGGATAATGTGAAAATTGAATTGCATTCAAGTTGATTATGGAACTCGTAACATTATTGTATGGTTTTTTATAGGCAATGCATACCTATGGGTTAGTTGCAAAGGTGTTAATATGGAGAGAGTTGTATCTAGAATATAGTATAGGAAGGTAGGAACAAATTATTTTAAATAAAAATTAATAACTTATATGATTTATATAATTCAAATATATAATTTAAAATAATTTTACCTTGGACCTCTCACATTTTGTGGTTACTCCAACGGTGTTTCATCTTGCTAGTATGACCAGGGTGTTGGATTCAAAGTCTAGGGTGCTAACCTTTACACCATAGAATGTATAGAGGTCTGACTTTTATAAGTTGTAGTAAAAGTCTACATTAATGAAATATAAGATGGTGACGAGCTATATTTTTCCTCCCTTTCTTTTATGACTCTAGGCATAATTGAGAACCCAAAATTGAGAAAATTAATCTACATTTAGGACAAGGAGGTAACGATACCACCGTCCTTGGCCTCAGTGTCTGTAACACCTGCTTGCAGGGAATAATAATAATAGCAGAAAACCTATACTCGCATGTGAGCTTGAATTTACAAAGTTTTATTTGCTAATATAAATTGCACCTCAGATACTTATAACCTTATTGTGTAGCCAAGAAAAAGCTGCAATGGTAAAGACATATCAACGACGATGTCATCTAGTGGCGTTTCCATCGTTATTGATACCACCAACACTGTTATCAACACCAACCGCTTCGACGCTTGAACTAACAATTATAATGTGCTCATTAGAAGCAATCCTGGAAACACTAAAAGGACCACTGACAGCCAATACCAAGGAAGAACAACCTCACCTTGAGGGAGGAAATCCAAAGGGGTCCAAAGGTTTAGATGATAGACAACGACAAGAGGATATTTCTAGGGAGCTACAAAAGATTAAGCTTCCAGAATTTTTAGGAGGGCGAGCTGGAGAGCGTGCTGAAGCATGGCTAGAAGGAATGACAAGGTGTTTCACGCTAAGAGAATATTCTTCTACCTCTAAGACAAATATCACTATATTTCAGCTTAGGGAAAGTGCTTTGATTTGGTGGGAAATCTAGAAAAGCAATTACATCTCACATTGGACAACGTTCCCTGGGAGTTGTTCGAGGAAAGGTTTTGCGCAAAGTACTTGCCACCCTACTTTCAAGAGCAGCAAGCCAAAGCTTTTCACATGTTAGTCCAAGGTAACAAAACAATGGAAGAATATGAGATGAGGTTTATGGAACTCATAAAATATGTTCCTTATCTAGATATTGATGAACGTCAAGCTGAGCATTTCATGTATGGATTAAATCCTCGAATCAGGGCCATGGTTAGAATGTGGAAGCCATCATCAATAGCAAAGGCAGTTGAATGTGCCCAATATGCAGAGGAGCATTTAGGGATCAAAAGGGATATTAGGCTGACGGACCCCCATAGCTAGGATTTCCAAGGAAGACTCCCTGGAACTTCTTCAGGGAGAGTAGTTCGAGAGGCCGGATAGAGGTTTTGTTGTAGCGGCTATAACCACCCTCCAAAATTTTGCCTTAGCCTCGTTTTGGAGCCTCCCTTCCAACCTTCACAGCAGCTTGCCTTGCTTCGTCAAGTTCACAAGCTTCAGTGTCTTTCTTGCACAAAGGTAACCTGTCGATCACAACTTGATCCATTTCCCTCATAGGCTGTTCACCCAGACTTGGTCCAACGGTAGGCTGAGCAACTTACCCTTGAAAATTGCACATTTATGGAGGGCAACCAACCTTCCCTCCAGAAATTGCGTAATCCTCTCTAGCAGCCTTCTGGGCTCCAGGATTACGCAATACTGCCTCCCAACACTCCCAACAATATTTGCGCCAATTTCCCCAGCAAGGCTACTCAGGCCAGAATTTGCACAAATCTGGGCAACAATCAGCTAGTCTGCCCAGAAATTGCGCAAATTCCTGGGCAGCCAACCTAGTTCCCAGTCAGAAATGCACATTTTTCTCTAACAGTCGAGCATCTCTTGCATGTGTAGCTGAGTTGACTGGTTCCCTCCGGGACTGAGCAAAACAAACTTGCATGCATGGGTTGCTTCTCCCAAGGCAGCATGCAAAGGCATCCCTTGTTTCAGGGATCTATGTTTAGCAGTTGGAGGTTACATGCAAGGAGCAATTCCGAAACCTCCCACCAAGTGTCGCTTCCCCTAGATTCGTGGCATGCGCGTCACAACCTTGATGTTATCAAAACTCATCAACCGGACGCTGCAGAGCTCATTCCTCACATCAACCTTGCAGCTCTGACATCCCACATCACATCTAGGAGCAGTTGGCACATTCAGCTCAGTTGTTTTGGGGTAAGCCCGCTTCCCATGCCTTGTGTTGCATTTTTGTCGCTTTTTGTGTTTTCGCTTGTGGGAGTACTGTTTGCTTGATTTTTTTGAATGCTTGCTATCATTTACATATATATTAGCTTGTCCTAGCTCTGTTTCAATTTTCATTGCTATCTCACTGTTGTCGCATGCATGAAACTGTTTTGCACGGACGTTTGCCCAACCGGCGCACTGCCTCACCCACATGCATGTTGATCTGTTTGCTGAATCTTTCATTTATGTTTTGCATGCCTTTTTTTTTTTAGATTTGTTAATCTAGGATAATCAGTAACTGGTGAGAGTTATCCTGAACAAACCCAGGATCAAATCCAACTAGCTGCCACTATAAACCTAGGCTAGGTGCAACAGCTTGCAAGCCGCACAATAGCAATTAACTTATGCCTCAACAAGAGCCGAGACGTCCGCTCTGGGGTCGCCTACTCTTCTAGCCAAGACACAACAGGTCATATATATACTCAATGAGATTTGAACCTTCATCTCATGGGTTTCACCAAGCGAAACTTACCGTTAAACCACATATCACTGTATGCATTGTCAATCACTTCTGCTATCACTTAGTGTTGCCATGTATTTACTGTCTTAGTTGCTTTTAGTTGCTCGTCGGCGAGTCAGGCCAACCTTGGCCCGGACTCTGCCTTCACCAAGGCTACATTGCGCAATCTGGGGAAGGAAGGCTCACCTTCCTCTCTAGATTTGCGCATTCTTGCCCAACACTGGCCTCCAGGACTATTTTGCGCATTTCTGGAGGACAGTGGCTTCTTGGCCCAAGAAATTGCGCAAATCTGTCCCTAGGCTAGCAGTCCTTCCCAGCTAGAATTGCGCATTGCGCAATCCTAGCAGTTAGCAGCCAGACTGGACTGTGCATTGCGCAGTTCTAGTAGTCAGCCAGTCTCCCAACAGCCCAGACTGTGCCTTGTGTAGTCTTGGCAGTCGGTCTCCCGACCTCCCGGCCGAAATTGCGCAACCTTCATGATCATGCACCCAGGTATGTTGCAAGTCAGTTCTCATGTTCATTTTGGTTTTCGACTGACAGATTGCTTGCCATGAGTGTTGCCATGTCTCCAGGTATCCTAGGTGTTCATCTGCCTCTCAGCAGTACAGGTACAATGGTTTCCAGGAGAGCAGAGACGAAGACATCGTTCAAAGCACACTTGGGGATGCAGTCGATCAAGTGTCCATGGACTTGCCTACCCACGAAGACATCAAGTTGTTCGTAGACAAGGACATCAAGATATGACAGCAACAACATCACAACGAGTAGCATCATGAACAACAGCTGAAGACAACATACCAAATGCAACGAATGCAAGAGGAGGGTTGTTGACAACACGGAGGCGGAACAAGGTTGCAAGCTCAAGCAGGTCCATTGATGATGAAAGCAACTTTGGAGACTCTGGCTATGAAGTGACGACGCGACATGAAGATCGCGTGAAGGCAGAAGATGGAACAAAGAAGGAGTTGCATGTGCTGAAGCAGCAACTCAGGAAGAACATGAAGCTGCACAGACAGACGAATGAGTTGCAACAAGAACAAGAACAACAGTGCGCTGTTGTCGCACAGAGTGTCTAGGCACCGCGACAACGCTCAGGGGCTGTCACCCTGATCCCCGATCTCTTCGTTTAAGCCGTCTCCCTATAGCAGGCTAAGGGGGGTAGACCCTATGGGATAAAAGAGAACCAGCTGTGAATCAGCCGGTTCGGGAGACATAGTGAAGCAATCGAATACTTGATTAAGGCTTAGCGAGACTTAGAATTTGATTGAATTTTAAATGATTACAACCAGTGCCTTATGAAGCCAATGATCCAGGGTAATCAATTAGCTGCTGCTGCTTATGAAATAATTAATGATTGCTTGAAAAATTTGCAAAATATCTGATATGTAACGAGCATTAAATAATTCAAGCAAAACGGTCAATTGCACAATGCCTTAGCAATTAAATTTCAAGAGATGCAAATGCTTTAAATAACCACAAAATTTAAATGCTAACCAGTTCAGATCCCAAAACTAAAAGATGTATGCTTAAAGAACCAAATCCAGGAAAATTTCACCACCTTCAAATAGTTAATCCTCAAATATTGAAATTTAAGCACATTTAACTATAGTAAAAAGGAAATGCTGATACCATAAAATTTTTCTTTCAAATTTTAACCTTAGCACAAGAATTTTTTTTAAATTTGACAACGGAATTTCTTTTAAATGTGCTAGGCTTAAGAATTATTATTTTATTTGTTTATTTATTTTTTTAGGTAAATAAAATAAAAATAAAAATCAAAACTCTAAAATAAAACAAAACTAAATAAAGGTTATAAAACCTAACACATGAATATATACAACACAAAATGAAATCAAACGCATAAGGAAAACTTAACACAAAAATCGAAGTGCTAACCATATATCACAAATATAACCCTAAAAGAAAATCGAATTCGTTTTGTTGTCGTTCTGCAGGTTTGTGGAGGGGCTCGACGGCGGCAGGAGAGCGAGGGAGGATAGAGATTGGTTTGTGACTGCGTGGAAGACGTGGAATGAAGGTAACATGCAGGGGTGGATAGCAGCAGATTCGTTTTGCAGGTGAGCTGATGAGGGATGGAGCAAGGAGCCACGATGGAGGTGGAATGGTGTGATGCCGGTTTGGCGAGTTGCTGACAGGCAACGATAGAAGAGTTGGCGGGGTTCTATGGGAGAAAAACGTAGATTTGGAACTGCAGCAAAGGGAGCCACGAGGGATACATAGAGGAGGAGTGATGAGAATGAGGGCGGATCAGATGGAGCAGTGTTATGAGGGTTTCGATGTCTTTGAGTTTGCTTGTGCAGGTGGACGCAGAGGAGCAACGATGAAAGGGAGCTGCGATTTCCTTGCAGATGGATGCTGGGCAGCAAAGGATGAGAGAAGCTGGAGTGCGTTGAATGGAGCTGCGGCTGTTGCAAGGAGAGTGTCGGACAGGTAGCGTGGAGAAAAAAAGTTCTGGATGTGTTGAGAAAGGGCACGTAGATGGTTCCAACACAAAAGTGATAGGCTCGAGGAGTTTGTGGATGATGATGTGTGGGTAGGCAGCGAGTGAGGGGAGTGAGGGCGAAGGAGTAGGGTTGAGAGGGAATGGAATAGCTGCGTAAGGCAAAATAGAGCTGCGGATCAGGCAACAGTAGCAGCGTAATGGGAAGGGCAGCTTGAGGATGGCGATGAGGAGCTGGGTTTAGATTTGAGAAACAAGACAACAGGGTCTGTGGAGTATGGCGGAGAAAGGAATGGCTGACAGAATATGGGGTTTGAGGATTTGGAGAGAACCAACAATAAAATTTCATTTTTTTTTTTTTTTTACAGCAAACTCAGAAACCCTGATTAACAGACAAGTGGCCAGAAACCTGTTAAAATCACCAGAAATTTCAAAAAAATTTAAATCGTCCTGCTTCAGATTTGCCTAATGAAAACCCCACAATTTTTTTTTCAGATCTGAAATAAATACCCTTGCAAGAACTGATTCCGAGGCCAGATCTTACCCTCTAGGGCCTAGATCTGGCTTCAAAATTAAACTTCACCCTCAGATCTGCAACCTGCAATGCCAGAAACAAAACACCCATAAACAATATATACAATGATGAAATTAAAAAACCCCAAAAACCAGCTAAAAAAATTACAGTGATTACAAGCTAAAGGCTCTAAGCAGCCAAATCTATCGTTATGCCACACATATTTTTTAAAATTTTAAATTTAAAGTGAGGTGCTTCAAAGAAAACCCTTCATGCATCAACAATGGAATTTCTAATGATAAGCCTGGGATTCAATCACGCTGGGCCCTTCAGAAAATGCTGATCGGGAGTTGGCTGGTCCAACTGAAAACTTCCCCGAACGCCCGGTGATCTCAAAATCAAGAATTTCCTTCACAACTCAATTCAACCATTAACGTAGAGAGAGAAAACGACAATAAAATTCAGATTCAATGGAGATACCTGCCATTATATTCAGAATTTAAACTACCATTCAAACCCTAGTGATCAAACAAGATACCTGTGCTTAAACCACTCTTCAGGAAGCTACTATCAATGGCTGAAAAAGAAATCTATGCATGAAAATAAAACATCTTACGACATTCCCACTAAGAGTAACACCAGCAGAAATTAACCCCAACGTATTTCTTTATTGCACATAAAAAAAAACGATTACAAGAGAGCGTTCACTTAGCACACGACTCCAAGATCGAATGATCTCAACTGATAATTGACCTCCTATTTAAAGACAAATCTTCCAACGGCTAGTTCGAGTGATCCTTGTCAAAACAATCTCGACTGTTGATGAGGATCAAAATTTCTTTTAATCTCATCTGTCGAAATTTTAAATATTGAGGAAATTCGAAATTATCAATTAAATGCATTTTAATTAATTCAAAAATTAAAATTTTGAATTAATTTCCTCAAAATTTTGACTTTGACTTAACCCTAAGGACCAAGGGCATAAAATTTTAGCAAAATAATCAATTAACCTTAGTCCCTGGACCTTTTAAAATTTAATTTTTCAAAGGACCCTCGAATTTAGCCTTTGGAAAATTTAAAATTACTTAGGACCTAGGACTTATGAGGGGATAAATTATTTTTCTAACCTTCAAGACATTTTACATCATGATTTTTACATTTTTATATCTCAAGGGGGAAAACCCATTTGAGATAGACTCTCATAGACTACCCAGTTCTGCGACACAAACATAATCTAGTAGATCAAGCAATTTGTAATAAAATAAGCTAACCAAATAGTTAGGATTATTCCCAAATCACTTTTACATAGACTCGTTCTAACAGACTAGGACTCCCCTAAGATTCTAATGACAAAATCCATTCCGGCTTTTTTGGGGTAAGGTTGAAGGAAAGCTCTGCCGATCATGGATCAATGAGACAAAAACCCTTCCGGAATGTAGATCATCACCAGAAAATTAGGTTTACCTAGGCAATTACATACATGACACAGATCTGCTGAGATTATTTACAATTTACGCATGCAGACTGGGTTTACAATATAACATGATCAGGCTGATGATGATAGTCGAACAACACGGACACGTTGATCAAGCGATATCCCTTTTGCGGAAAAAGGGGGTGTACTGCTATGGGTCGTTGACACGTAGTGGTCAACAGGCACAACATGCACTCACGGATGAAACTGCGCCCGTACAAGTTAAGGATCCATCCCAACAGCGGACATAGAGCAGACATGGTGAGCAGTGTTGTTGATCACATGCAAAGGATTCAACAACGTGCATGTCGTTGAGCGCACGCATGCAATCCAACCCATTCAACATACTCACCAAGGCGAAGACAAGAAGCAAGTCCAACTGGGGCTGAACATGTACTTCAACAAGTTGATGCCCATGAGCACCAGCACACACTTGAAGATCAGTAGGGACACTATGCATCAGTGTGTTGTCGTTTCAACCGTACCCAAGAAGACCATGCACATGTTAGCAATTGAGTTGGATGAGGGGCTGAACCAATGTACCGGTTGCAACGGAGGCAAGAGTTCACTTTGGCAAGATGTCACCATGAGGTGCATGCACACCATCAGGGACGACCAAGCTTGGCATCAGCTCACCACCTTCACCATCACAAGCATGTCAAAGAGTTGGTCTCATCACAATGGACCGAGTATCAGTGATGTCTTGCAAGGCTTGCTCAAGCCATGTTGTCTCACATGAGTATATGTGCATTGTAATGTTGAGTCATGTCAAGTGTAAGTCAAGTGTCAATGGTTGGATGTAACAGTCATAGAGTAGGTGAAGAGTCATGAGGGTAGTTGAATTGTCACAAAGGGGAATGTCAAGGGTCACCCCACCCTTTGCTATAAATAGTCCCTCATAACTCATTGTAATGGCTTTTGGTCAGCCAAGCTTCTGATAAGACTATCTCAGATAAAACTTGGATAATATTGTAATGTGCCTTGGCTTCTCCACTGCACGGAGCTAGTTCATCTCTTTGGAGGAGCAGGCGGATGTGGCTGTAACGTTCCACTATTGGGGCTAGCAGGTTTACATGGATGTATTGTATGAATGTGACTTACACTTCTTTATATAATAAGAGCCAACACATTTTCATGCATACGTTGTTATTGTAGTTGGACTGCTCTGATTACCGTAATGATATATGTTGTTTAACTTACGTATTTGTGTATGAACTGATTTGTATGCAATTATATGAATCTTGTTGTTAATGCGTTGTATATGTTGTTAATGTTGTCCTGTCCGTGTCGACTGCTCTGCCGGACACCAAACAGATCTTTCACATGAACCTTGCTGTAACAACTGTTGCACTTGTCTTGGATTGATCCGTGAGTGCTATACGTGTTATCTTACCTTGTATGTTGTGACTGTTGCATTTGAGTGGACTGCTCCGCCGGAAGCTGTGCATGTCCTTTTGTGTTGTGTGTTCCTAGCTAAGTTGGGACTGATCTCTTTCAACCTGGAACTCACCTTCACCCTCATCTCCCCTTTATGTGTTAGAACCTCTCATACACCTTTTTTGACTCACTGCATCAGTCACACCCTTGCTATTGACAGAGTTATCTTACTTGCCTGTGTGTGACATTGTGGTCAAGGCATTACCTTACGACCCACTGCTGGGACTCCTACACCAAACGTTCTGAGGTCTAATTGGGACTTCTTACTAGGGAGATCCCCTTGACATGTTGGCAGGTCCAATACCGTCAATAGGTTCCAAAGTGTTGAAGAAGCGATTTCCTTAGCAGAGACAGGTGGGTGACTTCATCAGAGGCAGTTCAAAGGCTAGATGTTATAGGGCCTGCACAAGCACTGCACAAAGGCTGACGTAGAGGGTCCAGGACGAAACTTGGAAATTCCTAAGTAGGAAGCTTTGGTACATTCCTCTGTAATTGGAATGAGTACATTTCTTTAATGGAATGAAACCTCCTAGTTTGAAAAGGAGAGATAGACACGTTCTATTCTTCATCTCGGAAGACAAAATGGAGAATTGTGTAAGCATTTGGCATTCGATGCTCTTAGGGGATGAGATAGGGCATCCCATGAAAGAGTAGTCGTGGAGGACCGATATTCTTTGTGGGACTGGGGAGTCCAAGAAAAGAATAGTCCTTATGGAGCATATCCTGAGTGAACCCGGGTGGGGTATGTTCCTAGAGAGACAATGATGAGTTTGTCTATAAATCATTGGTCTCGCCAGCATTGTGCTCTGATCTTGTGGAGAGATAGAGCTGTTAGTCAAGGCCTTGCTATATAACAATGCTGGTTGGTATGATGCTATACAAATGAGTTACAAATCCGAATTCTTCTTATGAGAGATTCTTCAGATTGAGAAAGTCCAAGTACCATTATGAATACCTCCCTAGTTAAGAGGGAGTGTTGAAAAGTGTAACTAGGTTCGGTCTTCATAATGACATGTAATTATGATTTTATGTAATGAGATGTAAATAAGAAAAATGAAATTATTATATTGACTTGCTTCATGGGTTTCATGAGCAAGGGATTTTGTTTTTGAGTCAAGACTCCCATTGAGAGTCTTTAGGATTTATTTGTCATCTAGTCATAAAATGTAAGAGTCATTGTCATGTAAATGAAGTCATGTTACACTTTGTAAAAGGTTAATATTTCCTATGTAAAGTATCCTCCAAGAACTTGTCACCAAACCTCTTCAAGTCGGCCTACAAACAATGAAGAAGCTGCTAGATCAAGTCGGCCTAACTCCAGTTGTCAAGTCGGCCTAAAGACCCAATGAAGAAGTGTATATATAGAGGAACTCAACCTCATTTAGAGACATATAATTCAGATAAGAAATTCGATCTGATTTCAGCGAAGAGAAGTGTAGAAGGAAGTGCGAAGAAGAAGTAGTGAAAAGGGTTTTCTCTAGGGTTACAAAAGTCACTCTTCTAGGGCAGCGAAGAAGGTTCTTCTGGGGCAGCGAAGAAGGGATCTTCTGGATCAGCAAAGAAGGTAGTAGATAGGATTCTTTTGGGCACACAAAGAAGGATTCTTCTGGGAGTTGCGAAGTAGGTTTCTTCTGGGATAGCGAAGGAAGAAATCTTCTAGGGCAGCAAAGGAAAGACTCTGTTAAGTTTTGGTATGTTCTATGCTAGAGCAATTTATTTTCATTTTCACAGTTAGCAATCACATCAGCATTACGATAAACTGCAGATAGAACATAAATATAAAACGCAGAAGACAAGCCAAGACAAGAGGACACAAGATGTGGCGCGAGCCAGGGACAAACCCCACAATGTGTGGGGAAACTCTTTGATCAAATCTTCTTTTATCTTCAAAGTTCAGCAGACAGAGAGAGAGAGAGTACATATACATCATAAGTCAAAACTTTGACTTGACAAGATAAGAGAAGAGATCTTCATCATGAAGATGATATAATGAGGTTGCAGATCTGAATCTCTGATGACAAGGACTGCAGATCTAAACTTAGGTGACGACATATTTCTTCAAGGTGATTTCATCACCGTACTGCATCCAACCATGCTGCATCCAATCATGCTACATCTTCCAGAATGTTGTCCTTTTCCGGCAGTACTAGCTGTCGCTGCTATATGAGCTGGTGCATCAAACTTCAGTTCTCTTCCTTTATTCAGTCATGCTCCAAGTTGAGGTTTCAGTACTGCCATACTTGCAAGACTGATTTGCGCAACCCTTAACACAATCTATGCTGCTGGCTATGGCCTGTGGCTTAGCCCAACAGCAAGTAAGGTCTACATATTGACTCAATACACAACAACCTTGCCTCCAAATCTGTTGTCCCACACTGCCCTTGACTGTTCCTGGTTAGGGCACTTTAGCACACTGCAACAGCCCTCAAACAGTCCATGAACAGTCCTCAAACAGCCTTCAATACCTGCGGCCCACCTTAGTGTGATCCCTCTACTTCTACGCTGGAGATTAGGGCACAATACAGCCCCAAAACAGACCCACGCAAGTGTTTAGCTGTGGTGGTATGGCCTGCGGCCTACCACACAGCCTACCTGTAACTTACGTTTTGCCCAAACAGAGTTCTCTTACCCTTTCAACGTGCCACAACAGACCTGCCCTACTCCTTACCTAACTCGGCCTCCCAGCAAGTGAGAACAGACTTCAATACCGCTGAAGTGTCCTCTGCCTGAAGCCCAATCTAAGGTAAGAAGTTCGAGTTCCTTTTCCGTATAAGGTCTAACCATGAACAGCGTATAAGGTCTCTGTTTGCTGTGTGGATCATCCTTATAAGCCTGCGGCTTACTGTGGTAAGGGCATCATCTTTTGCTGCGTATTAGGGTCTCCTCAATGGCTGTGGATCTAGCCTTACCCAAGCCTTCCTTTGTTGCGGATAGGGCCTTCCCTTTAGCTGCGTATGCGTCCTCCTTTACTGCGGCCAGATCTTCTTCAACTGCGTACAGATGTCTCTCCTTTCAACTGCGGCTAAGTGAACTTAGTTGACTGCGTCTAGGGCTCTCATAGAAAACCCTTTCCACTACGTCCTCCTTGAGAGAGGACAACCCAAACAAGTGGAGAAGAGAGATCATATGAAGAGTGTTCTCAAATGACTTCAAATCCTCCTCTATTTATACTAAAAACGAGGAGGTTGAATAGACACGTCGACTGGGCTTCTAGAGCCTACATAAGAACTGGTCGGCTTGACTATAATTACATAAACAAAATAAATTCATATCTCCATAAATACTTATCGGAATCGGATGATCTTTGGATCAATCCTACACCTCTCGACGAGAGGGATCCAATAAAAATATCAGCTGCCATGAATAAGCCGACCCACATGGAGTTTGGCCCTAGTTGCCAATTTAACACTCCCTCTCAACTAGGGAGAACTCCATCCGCTGATCCATATGTACGACTGTACTATCTCTGCCATTAGTGCCTTGCACTACTCTGCCTAGCTCTGCTGGCTCTGCTCAGCTCTGCTGGCTCGGCTCTGCTCTGCTCATCTCCGCTGAACTATGAAGAAGAAGAATTGATCGAGAATGAGTCATATCATTCTCCACTGACCTGAAGTCAGTCTCAGAGTGCATACCACTAGTCCCAGACCAGTCTCAACTGACCCGAAGTCAGCTTCATAGTAAGTACCACTCCTACCACTGGTCCCGGACCAGTATCGCAGTCTCAGAGAGTGTACCACTGGTCCCAGACCAGTCTCAACCGACCCAAAGTCAGCGTCATAGTATGTACCACTCTCACTGGTCCCAGACCAGTACTGCACTGACACGAAGTCAGTCTCGGAGTATGTACCACTGGTCCCAGACCAGTCTCAGGCTTCAGCCGACCCGAAGTCAGCGTCATAGCATGTACAACTCCTACCACTGGTCCCAGACCAGTATCATTGATCCCAGATCAATGGAGGACATCCTAGCGTAGGGAGTACGGTAGATACAACGATGCGTCCATCGGTATTACTATGGTCCCTAACTTCATTTCCCTGCTCATTGATCAGATGAGAGGTACTTCCCATGAGTCCCAGACTGCATGGGTAGGAAGCCTCGACAGGAGAACTTAATCAATCCTGTCCTCACAGGAGAACACATCAATCCTGCTACAATCACCATGGAGAACACATCAATCCAGGCTGCCATGGAGAACACATCAATCCAGGCCTCACAGGAGAACACATCAATCCTGCTACAATCGCCATGGAGAACACATCAATCCAGGCCTCACAGGAGAACTAATCATCCTGTTACACAAGAGAGCGAATCATCTTGTCCCACAAGAGAGCGAATCATCTTGTTCCAGTGCGCACCACCAGGGGAGGGTGAGTCACCCTGTGGTCGTATGTTGCTCCAGTAGATTCTGTAAGCCCCACAGAGCTCCCAGAGCTCAATGTATGCAACATGCAGGACCCTTTTACAAAGGTCTCTTGATGACTCCAAGTCATTCAGGAAAATCACAAATTTGATCTTTCCCCTGGGGCTTTAGCGACCTGTATATCATCTCAGAGCGATGGAGCCTCCTTGCTCATCGACTTTCCATATCCCAGATAAGGCAGTATCTGATGTCTGTCCGCTGGAGCAATTGTCGAATACGGAATTCCTCAATAATTGAATCCCACCTCTGGTTGTCACAGAGAATCACAGTGGTATTCATCATGTGTACAAACAGCTCACTGAAGAGCTTCAGCAACCAGACTACCTCACAGAAGGCCATACTATCAGCAATGTATTCTGCCTTGGTGGTGCTCAGAGTCACCGACTTCTGCTTCCTGCTCATCCAGGATATCGAGGTAGATTCCAAAGAGAAACAACACTGAGAAGTGCTCTAGTGATCCTCCATACTGCCTGCCCACTCATCATTCGAATAATCATGTGGTTTCATATTTCCGGCAGTGTATCTCAATTCATGAGAGATTGTGCCCTGAAGATATCTCAGAAGATTCTTGGCACCAATCCAGTGAGGCTCAACCAAATATGAGCTCACCATGCTAACTGCAACACAGATGTCCGGACGGAGGTTCTCCAAGAACATCAATGCGAATGAGTTTATGAAACTCAGAGGCATTTCCCAAATAAGGTCCGACATCACTACCATATAACTTCTTAAAGTTAAGATCCTTGAGGTAGTCACAGGCTTGCAACTTATCTTTCCATATTCAGAATCCAACTCCCTCTGTCTCCTATAAATGAGAGGGACTGCACCTGTCAGACATAGGTGCCAGTACGAGAGGTTTATCATCCACAACCTTCAAGTAATGGTTTGGATCGGTTTCACTCCTAGTGAATCTCAGCTGCATTAGACAGCTATCAATCCTCTCATACTACGCCCGAGGTGTTTTTCTTCAAGCCATAGAGGGCTTTCTTCCACCTGTATACATGAGTCTCAAACTCCTCGGGTTGTTCCAAACCTGTGAACTTGCTGCATGAGGGGAATGGTCCCCTTATAATATTTTCCTTCGGTACATTTCAAACATGTACCTTCATGCTTCTTCTTTTTTTTTTTTTTTTTGAATTCAGGCATCCTAGTCACCATCTGACTCACAGACCTCCGGTGTTGAGTCAATGGACATGGTCCCCAGTGGACTTCCTCCAACTTGATACAACCCTGAACTCAAAAACATATTTAAAAGATCTATTTTCAAACACGTACCTTTTCATCGATAAGTGCCACTGTGTAGCCTTTGACTTCCATTTCCGAGATGGACATCAGGTTCGATCAGGTACATAAAAGAGATTCAGGGGTTCCTTGCTTTTGAGGAAGAGTCGACCATTTCCTTGATGACCTGCATTACCAGTCATTCTTTTGATCATGGAAGATGTCCCAGGAATGATTGTTATCTTCATCAAGAGATGTGTCTCTGCCATTCAGACACTCCTTCGCATAACGGCTGAACTTATTTCAACAAGGCATCCGCCTTTCCTTCCACCCTTAGATCCGAACTTCCCAATGAAGTGATCTTAAGATGGACCATCAGAATCTTCCACTGCGCCATTCTGATAACATTATCTGCTTTGACTTCACCCTAGGTGAATTATGAGGAACCCATTGTTCCTTCTGTCTTGTCCCAACTGTCTTCGGTGATTGCTCTTTCACTCTTGCTTGGGCATTGTCTTCACCTCAGCTCTGATACCATGTTAAGTTTTGGTATGTTCTATGCTAGAGCAATTTATTTTCATTTTCACAGTTAGCAATCACATCAGCATTACGATAAACTGCAGATAGAACATAAATATAAAACGCAGAAGACAAGCCAAGACAAGAGGACACAAGATGTGGCGCGAGCCAGGGACAAACCCCACAATGTGTGGGGAAACCCTTTGATCAAATCTTCTTTTATCTTCAAAGTTCAGCAGACAGAGAGAGAGAGAGTACATATACATCATAAGTCAAAACTTTGACTTGACAAGATAAGAGAAGAGATCTTCATCATGAAGATGATATAATGAGGTTGCAGATCTGAATCTCTGATGATAAGGACTGCAGATCTAAACTTAGGTGACGACATATTTCTTCAAGGTGATTTCATCACCGTACTGCATCCAACCATGCTGCATCCAATCATGCTACATCTTCCAGAATGTTGTCCTTTTCCGGCAGTACTAGCTGTCGCTGCTATATGAGTTGGTGCATCAAACTTCAGTTCTCTTCCTTTATTCAGTCATGCTCCAAGTTGAGGTTTCAGTACTGCCATACTTGCAAGACTGATTTGCGCAACCCTTAACACAATCTATGCTGCTGGCTATGGCCTGTGGCTTAGCCCAACAGCAAGTAAGGTCTACATATTGACTCAATACACAACAACCTTGCCTCCAAATCTGTTGTCCCACACTGCCCTTGACTGTTCCTGGTTAGGGCACTTTAGCACACTGCAACAGCCCTCAAACAGTCCATGAACAGTCCTCAAACAGCCTTCAATACCTGCGGCCCACCTTAGTGTGATCCCTCTACTTCTACGCTGGAGATTAGGGCACAATACAGCCCCAAAACAGACCCACGCAAGTGTTTAGCTGTGGTGGTATGGCCTGCAGCCTACCACACAGCCTACCTGTAACTTACGTTCTGCCCAAACAGAGTTCTCTTACCCTTTCAACGTGCCACAACAGACCTACCCTACTCCTTACCTAACTCGGCCTCCCAACAAGTGAGAACAGACTTCAATACCGCTGAAGTGTCCTCTGCCTGAAGCCCAATCTAAGGTAAGAAGTTCGAGTTCCTTTTCTGTATAAGGTCTAACCATGAACAGCGTATAAGGTCTCTGTTTGCTGTGTGGATCATCCTTATAAGCCTGCGGCTTACTGTGGTAAGGGCATCATCTTTTGCTGCGTATTAGGGTCTCCTCAATGGCTGTGGATCTAGCCTTACCCAAGCCTTCCTTTGTTGCGGATAGGGCCTTCCCTTTAGCTGCGTATGCGGCCTCCTTTACTGCGGCCAGATCTTCTTCAACTGCGTACAGGTGTCTCTCCTTTCAACTGCGGCTAAGTGAACTTAGTTGACTGCGTCTAGGGCTCTCATAGAAAACCCTTTCCACTACGTCCTCCTTGAGAGAGGACAACCCAAACAAGTGGAGAAGAGAGATCATATGAAGAGTGTTCTCAAATGACTTCAAATCCTCCTCTATTTATACTAAAAACGAGGAGGTTGAATAGACACGTCGACTGGGCTTCTAGAGCCTACATAAGAACTGGTCGGCTTGACTATAATTACATAAACAAAATAAATTCATATCTCCATAAATACTTATCGGAATCGGATGATCTTTGGATCAATCCTACACCTCTCGACGAGAGGGATCCAATAAAAATATCAGCTGCCATGAATAAGCCGACCCACATGGAGTTTGGCCCTAGTTGCCAATTTAACAGACTCTTCTGGGTAATCGAAGTAGAGACCGAGCTTCTTTATAGAAGACCTAGAGACTGAGAATCTCTATGGAAGTTGTGAAGGTGCAATGAAAAAGGATAGAGATCGAATTTCTTTAGAAGGAGCCGAAAAGAAGAAGTTCTAGATCAAGAAGAAAGGCAAAGTAAGGAAGAGGCAGGGCATCAAGGTTGGTGACAAGGTTCGAGCTTCTCTATAGAAGACCTAGAGACCGAGAATCTCTAGGGAAGTTGTGAAGGTGCAATGAAAAAGGATAGAGATCGAATTTTTCTAGAAGGAGCTGAAAAGAAGAAGTTCTAGATCAAGAAGAAAGGCGAAGTAAGGAAGAGGCAGGGCATCAAGGTTGGTGACAAGGTTCTTGAGAGGATGCTAGGGTCAAGGGTCTGTGTCAAGGTATTGGTACTTATCAATTGAAGATCTAGAAGAAGAATTTTGACCGGTTTTCCTCTCAAGAGGTGAAAGGTTTTGGCCCTGGCTGGAGAAGCCTACATACTGTGTCACTTGTCTTTTATTATGCATTTTGGTAATTGTCTTGATGAAAGAACACATTAATAAGCTAACGAAGAAAAGACTTTAAGATAAGAAGGAAAAGTGCATCACAAGCAATTATCAAGCTGATAAATTTTTAACTTTGAATGCCTTAGATTTCTCAACACTCTAAGCCTTAATGCTCTTCTTTTATGACTAACTAAATGGTTAGGACATGACAAATTTTGCAAGTAGTAAATAATGTCTTTATACCATTCAGTTTGACTCAATCTTTGAAGTTCTGATGAAGTTGATTCCAAATCATTCTGACAAATCATTCCTAACGCTTTCTCATTCCCCTCAGTCAAGATCTGGGCCAACCCTTGGCCCTTCACTAGCTTGGTAGGTCTAATATCTAAATCATATTCTTGAATCTTTGAGACCCACCTAGCTCTAGTTCCTAAGCAATCAACTTGAGTTAAAATGTCCTTCACAGTAGAGTGGGGGACAAATGAAATTATTCTAGAATATCCCACATAAACTCTAAATTGCTTAAGAGACTTGACTAAGGCATAACCCTGCTTTTCCATGGTGCTATACTTCAACTTAGACCCTTGAAGGGACCTATTCATAGGTTGCTCATGCCCTTCATTATTCTTTTGAAGCAACACTCCAGCAATAGTATCTTCAGATGCAAAAGAGAAAATCAAAAACTCTTTTGAATAATCAGGGCTCACTAGGACAAGTGCTTTAACAATAGAATCCTTAATTTCCTGAAAACCTTTTCTACCTTCATATACCCAAACAAATTCAACATCTTTCTTTAAAAGGGTTTGAATGGGTTTAGCAATTTCAGTATAATTTGGAATGAACCTTCTAAGAAAATCGATTTTTCCTAAGAAGGATTGAAGGGTTTTAATATTGTGAGCAAAGGAATCTTTTCAATGGCCTCAACTCTTTCAGGGTCAATCTTGATCCCATCCTTTGAAATGATGTGACCAAGCAACTTCCCCTCAGTCACTCCTATTGCACTCAAATTGTCAAAGTTCCAAGGAAGTGGAAGCCAATCTTTTCAACGAGGATCGGATCACTTATCAGCAGTCCATGTGTCATAGTCATCCCATTCTGCAAGTTATATATTGTAAATGATATTAGTAAAACCATGAGTCTATGTAACAACCTAGGTAAGCCTATTATTTGATGACAAATTCCATCCTAAGAGGTTTTTCAACCTCACTAATTCCCTGTGTTTTTTGACACGGCTAATCAAAAGAGTTTTTGCCCTCCAGCTTAAACGCCCAAAGCTAGGGTGAAATTTATTTTAGAATTATTAGGTGAGTCCTAGTGTTTTAGTCGATTCTGATGTAAAAGTGGTTTGAGAATAATTTAAGCTAATTGGATAAATTATTTTATTACAAATCAATTGGTTTACTAGATCATATTGAGTCACAGATAGTTATGTGTCTTGAGGGTCTAAGACGAATGTGTATTCCTTCTTTGAGTCTTGTAAAAGAAAAATTATATGTATTAGAGGGTTGGAAAAAATAATTAATCCCCCGAGGTGTAAATTAATTAATTTTTTCTAGCAAACTAAAATTAAAATCCTAATCCAGAAAATTAATTAATTAGAGTCAAAATTAAATTGTCTAGGAAAATGAATTCTCCAAATGGAAAAATTCGTGAGTCTTGAAAGAATCAATTTTTAAAGGTCCTCCACCAAGCGAATATTGTATTTTTCAAGAAAATTTGGACCCTTGGACCTTAGTGGTTAAGTCAAAGTCAAATTATTGATGAAATTAGCTCTAAATAATTAATTTTGAGCTTATTAAAAGTGAATTAAATGATAAACCCGAAAATTCCTCAAAAATACAAAATCAAGGGCCAAGATTAAAAAATCTTGAAGTATTTATCAATGACCAAGATTATTTTGACAAGGATCAAAGAAACTAGCTGTTATTTTTCCACTTGGAGGATTTATCTATAAATTAGAGAGTCATTTGAGTCTCTAGTCACCTTGATCTCTAGCTAGAATTGCTGCTAAGCATTGTGTAAGCTATTGTCCCATTGGGAACTATTTTTCTATCATAATAAAATGCTTTGGGCTGCACTTCAAGGTGTTCTTGCTTATTGATTTGTGGTATGTGCTGACTACGGGCATCTCTATGTTATGCTGAATATTGGTAAATCTGTTTTTTTTCATTAGATGCAGATAAAATCATGCTATTGACAATTTTGGGCTAATCTTAGGTGGTTTGATTCTCCATGTGATCTAACAAATTATTTTTTGAGATAAATACATAGTGTTTGCAGGTACTTCAGTCCTTGGCCTCCAAGTTCACAGACTTGGGCAAGAATCACTGTTGTTTGGATCTCTAGTTTTTATATGGTGGATTTAATCTTCGCTTGGGCTATAGTGAATCATTAATTTTTCTGAAGCATTTTAGTCATTCTTTCAAGTAAAAAATATTAAAAAAATAATTTTCTCAAAATCCATTTCAAAACCCATGTATATTTTTGTAAATAAATTTGTAAATTATTTTTCTAACTTGGGTTGGGGTTTTAGATCTATTTTGTATATATTTGGGGTTTGGGTGTTTCTATTTTTATTTTTGCAGGTTAGATCAAGGAGTTAAGTGGAATAAGAGCTATATCTAGGTCCTTGAGGGTAAGATCTAGTTTCTTGACTTTTTGCAGGCTTTCCATAGTAGAATTTTCAGAAAATCAAAGAGCTGAAGCATAAAAACTTTTTTAGAGCAAGGGTTTTCAGTTTTTGTCCTTCACGGGACTTGATCCAGCTCCTCAGCGTCTGTGTCATCCCTTCCTCCTCTCGCGTCACCCTTTTTGGTCTTTCTGAGGCCTGCCGTGAGGCGTAGTGGCCTCAACCTCCTCTCCAACCCCAAGTGTAGAAGGTTTTAGGCCTTCTAGGGCCTAGCCTTTGGCCTTAGCTTCCCTCTAAAGGGCTAGATCACTGCCCTTTGAGGGTTTTCCTGTCGTTTTCAGCCTTCAAACCCTCCAACATCCTCCTCTTGGAGCCCTTTTTGCCCAGCGTCAAGCCTTAGAGGCTTCTCCTCCCCCAGCGTTGACTCTCTGTGGCCTTTTCCAGCCTTATTGACCCCCGATCTATCATCTTGACCCTTTTATCCCTGCAAATTCTGCTCCCGTGACCTTGATCTCCATTTCTTGACCTCTTTTTCCCCCAAATTTGGCCTGAAACCCTAATCTAAAGTTTTAAGGCTAAACAACGATTTTGTAGGATTAAGGTCTCAAAATTCATATCTAGCAAGCAGCAACATTATCCCAAAGTTTCAACAATTTTCAACGGTGGGATCTTCAAGGCCTTGGGCCTAGGGTTTGATCTCTAAACCCTTATTTTTCTGCAATTTTATGACAAGCAAAACACAAATAATTAGGTCCTAAAATCAAATTTTGTATGGTCAAAATTGTTTAGAATTGCAAAATCTTTGTTTTCACAATTTTTTGCCGTTTGGGCATTTCTAATTTGACCTAGATCTGACATTTTAGCTTGTTGGAAGTTTTTGCATAATTGTGAAAAATCAGATCTGAACATTTCTGAATCATATCCTTAATTAAAGTCTAAAAAATCTGAATTTTCACTTTTTTTCGGCAAACTTACTATTTTTAGACATTGTGGGGATTATTTGTAGTATTTTCAGTTTGCTGATCTGTCATTAATATACTACTGTCATAAACTTAGCAGTTCTGAAAATCGCTGAATCAAACTCTCCTAAAGCCCTCAAATTGGAAATTTTCAAGTTTTAGTTTATTTTGTCATTTCTGAAAATATTGGTTATATATTTCTAACAGTTTTAGCTTACTGATATGTCACTCTTTCACTGCTGAAATAAGTATATCAGATCTGAAATTTTCTTAGTCAAGCCCTAAAAAATTCTAAAAATTGATTTTCTTCAAGATTGACAATTTTTACTATTATTAGGAATTTTTGGGCATTGGCACTGACATCCCTAGTTGTTGATTTATGGGTTAAATTACTGTTGCAATTTATACTTTAGATTTGAAATTTTGCTGAAAGATTCATCTTGAGCATGAATGAGCAAACATGAGCATTGTTGGTTTAGCATTTTCTTACTGCTGTTATAACATTGATCAGGTTTGAATTTTCTGAATATTTATTGTTGAGATACATTAGAAATTGGCTAATTTCATCGATCTCATAGCTTGGCATAACATCTCGAGTTAATTGGTGAATTGGTTACTTGAAGTTAACACGTGTACCTCTTGAAGCTTATCTTGTTTAAGATTGCATCATAACATTGTCAAGTGCTTTTAAGATAAATCTCACATAATTACTTAAGTAATTCAACCAATCTTAATCCAAGATAGAAATCACTCATAATCTCATGCATCTCACACAGGTTAGTCAATCATTCGAGCAGCGGGTGTCCATATGATCATTTGGTTCCAATTCACAAGAAGCAAGAATTTGTGACTCCATTAAGGCATTGGTCTCATAATAGAAAATCTAATTTAATCATAATCTTGCTTGATTTCAACCAAGTGGCTAGGCCACTCATCCGTGTCTCCCAAGTAAGTTGATTTTCAACTTGCTTTCCTTCACTTCATTCCATAGGGACTACCCCCCATAGCCTGCTCTTGTGAGATAGTTAGAACAGAGTGGGTGGGGATCAGAGTGACAACCCCGTCCTGAGCTTTGTCGCAGTGCCTATACAATCTGAGCGATAACAATTCCAAAAATAGATTTAACATGATTTAAGGATATTCCATATCTCTACACCTATCAAACATTTGCCTTAGATGGCTTATATGGGAAATTCCATTTTTAGAAAAAAACAGTTAAATTATCTTGATAAATCTTAATAAATTTCCCAATTATACCTTAAAAGCATAGTCCATGGCCCTTTGAAAAGTTGCTCTAGCATTTGTTAATCCAAAAGGCATCCTCAAATATTCAAAATTACCCCATGGTGTGGTGAATGTTGTCTTATGTCTGTCTTCCTTCTTCACCATGACTTGGTTATATCCTGAAAATCCATCTAATAAAAACATCATTCCAGATCCTGTTACCCTTTGTAATAATGTTTTCATATTAGTTAAATGGTAAATATTTCTAAAATCTACACATAGCCTGATTGATCCATTCTTCTTTCTTACAATAACCAAGTTTGAACACCATGTGGAATGCCTAGTGTGAGCTATAATTCTAGCTTGGAGCATCTTTTGCAACTCCTTTTGCACCAAGGGGGATAACTTAGGATTTATTTGCCTAAGTTTTTGCCTAAATGGTTTGTCATTTTCATCCTTAAGAGAGATAGTATGTTCCATAACATCTTCCTTATATCCTTTCAACTCATTGTATGAAAAGGCCAAAACATCTCTATATTATTGAAGTAAATTTATCAATTTCTTCCTTTCTTCTTCATTGGTGCCCTTCCCTATTTTAATAATATTTGGATCATGAGGAGTACCAATGTTTACTTCAATGAATTCCCCTGGGTCAATTTTCTTATCATCTTTTCTCTTTGAAGCATCATGCCTATCAAACATTTGCTCCATGGCTACACGATCCCTAGGAGTGGGATTTGACACAACATTACACTCCTCATAATTGCAACCCTCTTCTTTGTAGCCAACTCCAAAATCAGAAAATTCCTCCATATTATTCAAAAATCGAATCACTTGGATTTCATCATTAAAGACTTGCCAATGCTCAATATTATTAGGAACTGATGGTCTAAAAATAATCTCCATCTTGATCTTATCATCCATCAAGTTCTCCCCAAGCTGTAAAGTAGATGCAACAACAACCAGCTCATCAACTTGTTTATTTCCTTCTCTTGGAATTGTTTGAAGATCTAATGCATCAAAATATTCTAAATTATCCCAAACAACATTACGATACTTCTTCAATCTATCATTCTTGCATGCAATTTACTCTTTATTTGAAGAATGACTAAATCAAAATCCCCCTTGATACTAAGCAATTTAATTTTCAAGTCTTTTGCCAACTCTAGACCCAACAACAAAGCTTCATATTTTGCTACATTGTTAGTTGCATCAAATTCCAATCTATAGGCAAACTTGAATATATGACCAAGAGGGGAGGTAAGGACAATTCCAACACCCTTACCAAACTTAGAATGGGCACCATCAAAATTCATGTGCCAAATTCCATCTTTCTTACTTTCCACCTCCTCCTGCAAAGGAGCAAAAGAATTAGCCAAGATAGCATAGTTTCCCAAGTTATCAGATTCATACACAATTTCATAGTCATCCCATTCAAGGGTAAGAGCATGATGTGTGAGATATAGTAGTGGATACCCCCTTTTAAGGTAGGGCAGTTCATTGCCCACCAGGGGTTGGGACATTCATGGTTTCCGATATGATGAAGGAGGCTCATAAAACCTGTAGGAACTAGGGTGATGGCCATGATGATGGGGTAGAGCTCATGTTTTGGCTTTTGCTCACGTGCTAAATGTGTTTGTCCCGACCATCTTTTGTATTTTGTAGTACATTTCCTATTGAATGTGGCCAATTATGCTTTTACGTTTCTTTTAAGATGCATCAACCTCCGGGGCATCATTCTAGGCCTGACCCAAGGTGGGGGGAAGGGGAAGGGAAGAGCTAGCCCTATGTGGACCCGGTGGAGGAATGTGGACCTAATGGAGGAACGTGGACCCAGGTGGGAGAAATGATGAATGGGGTAATAATGAGTGGAAAGGGGGTAATATATGCGGATGAGGGAGCGAGACCATGCAACCAAAATCAGGGTTTCCTGTGAAATACCATCCCCAAAGCCAAATGGTTTGTAAAAGAGATCCCATGGGACTAGAATCCAAGGTTAATATCCAAAAAGGGGTCTAGGGGACAAGAGCACAAATCTAGCCCATTTTTTCCCCTGAATCCCACCATTAATCCATGCCTAGAAGTGTCCATGATAAGCAAACTACGATACTCAATTACCAAATGACAAGGCATACCTTTAGGTTTGGGAGGCCCACCTTTAAACATACGATCATGACAGAGGGGTGCAGGACCACATGGCTAGCTCAGGAGGCGGAGAAGTGGCACAATGAGCTAGTTGGTGGCTGCAAGGGGCTGTCGGCTGAGGACCATCTTGGAGAAATTTTTTCTCCTAGGGATATCACTCATAAAATGGTGGGTAACAAGTCAAACAACCCAGAGGTTCTCGGTTTTTGTGCCCAGAGATGCAACCTAGAAAAATCGAACCTTTGACCCCAAAAACGCAGTCAAACTCGATCAGCAAGCCCTTGGTCAACACTGGTCAAACCTGTCCTAGAACTTGGAAATTTCGGCCTGTAATTCTTCCTAGAAACTCGTTCTCCTTGCCACACGTGTGAGAGAAAGAAGCTACTGAATGTTGTATGAATCAATCAAATAAAGAGAGAGAAGAATGTGTGAGTGATGAATGTGCCAAATGAGGAGTGAGGTCTCTTGTATTCATACAATTCGTTGTGGGTGAAGAGACACATCCATTGGGCTTCTTGAGCCTACATGATGATGAGGTCGATCTGAACAATTTGCACGAGTGGGCATAAATTCAAAATCACACTTCTGCTTGTCCAAATGAGATGATCTTTATATCAATCTTGGAACTCTCGAAAAGAGGAATCCAATGCAATCATCATCTCCATCAAATGAGCTGTCCCAAGATGGAATTTGGCCCTAGTTGCCAATTTTAACACACACTCTCTCTGTGGTTGAGACCCAGGGTTTGAATTTTATAGTTGACCGCATATTTCGTCAGTTGACTACAAAGTTTAGTAGTTGATCGCAGACAGTGACACTTGACTGCAGGCTTCTGAATCAAGGTTTTGATTATTAGCATTGTTGGGTTCATCTCATTAATGTGGTTTAGTTGATTTTGTTGGATAGGATTATGGTAGAAGATATGGATCATTGTACTCTCTTTTGTTGAATCATTCAATGACAATCTAATAAGAAGAAGAATTTGAAAGGGTTTTCCCCGTAGTGGGTTTTGCCCTGGTCTCTGACCAATCCCGGTGTCTTTATGTGTGAATGTTTTTCTTCTATTGTTCCTTTATGTTCCGCTGCATTGATGATGATATTGTTATTTCTATATAATTGCATATGTTGCTGAATAATGTGGTTAATCTGAATAATATTATGATGCTATGGAGTGATTTCAATATGTAATTGATGAAATGCAATTATCTAAAGAAAAGAACAATATACCCCTAAGAAAATTTAACAGAAACTGTAGACCAATGTGCTGAGTTTTATGAGTTTTTGATAAAACACAAGGATAAGGATTTCATATTTGAGTATTGTAGGTTGAAAATCAATGAAATCTACAGTTTGTATTGTGCCTACGAGTGGGATCTTGACCGTCTCCTTAAGCTTGCTCACCATACTTGTACCTTTAGTATCTTGATTGACTTAGTCAATGAAAAATATTATAATCAACAACAAAACCCCATAGAATGTAATCAATTTGATGATGAGTGTGGCCTTGAAGAAAATTTAAATATAGGGGACCCTCATGAGAATGAGGGGCATATGGGAAAATGGAATCCCTATAAGGGAGATTGTGATGACCATTATCCCATGGAGGATCTTCAGGTTGCAAACTTGGGGATTGGGAATGAGCATGTCCAGGATGAAAGCCCCATTGAAATCCATAAGTATGAATATAATGAAATGGGGCCTCTCATCCAAGAAAAGGTTCTTGAAGATATGAATATGGTAACTCCCTGTGAAGATTACATTTCTGATTTCCTATGCATTAATGAGGGAAAATGGGATGTAGGCAACCATCATTTTGATAATGACCCTATTTATGATACTAACATGGAAGATGAGGTTGAAATTGATTCTCCTTTTCTCTAGGACACCACTCATAATGGTATATGTACTCACACCATTGAAAAGGAGGATCACTGTTTTCGCAGCCATAAAGAAAATTTGTTGAGGATAGCGGGTCCTATATATGATACTGATGATAATGCTGACAAAGCACTTACTTTCCCATGCCTCCTCTAGGATCCCAATGACATAGCTACATTATTCATGAGCCCTGGCCTTTCTTGTTCTCATACCACCTCCAATATTGATGATCCCTTTCCCCCTCCTAGGTATGAACCATCCATAAGATGTATCCCTTATTCCCCATCATACCCTCGGGATTGTGAGAGCACAATCATTGCTCCTTTCCAATACGATTACCCCATTGAGCAACCGATTTGTTGCACCCCGCCATGTCCCAAGTCCTCTCTTCCTTCTTGTCGTGACCTCGTGGTGACCACAAAGCATACTATTATGAACAATGATCATGATAGGGAGTTCTTAAGCTTGGTCATTCATTCTTCCATTTTGTGCTTGTAGGAACGGATCCGAGCCTCTAATTTGGTATCCTTCCCCTCGGGCAAGACCTTGTTCTATACCATATGGATATGATATTTCCCCGTCTCCCACCTGCATTATCCACTCGATTGTATCTATGTAGGCTTTTGGATTTATTGCATGAGTAATCATTTTGACGAAAACTCTTATATTGGTATGAGGATATGTTGGTTGCATTGGCTATATGATTACACTTAGCATTTGAATGATGTAACCATGTATGTTAGGTTAGGATGCACTGCATATTGATTTTTCACATTAGATCTAATGTCATATGATATTATCATATTAGATTAAATTGCATTAGAGTAAAATTCTATTTCTTGTTGATTTTATGGCCTAATATTAAGCATGGGTGATCATAAGACACCACAAAAATATGTTGCCCTGTGTGCTTGGTCTTTGATATTTGCAGGTAACAGGTCTGCGGTTCTAAGAGATTGTTGGCGTTCTCATGACCTTCCCGTTCGAGTACGTTCGTGCACTCTTCTAAGAGATCATGTCCCAGTTGGAGCCTAATGTTACCCACCACCTGTGGGTAGTATCCATAGGAGATTTTTTTTCTACTATATGGTCCTTCGCTGGAAGCTAGCAGCCCCTTGCAGCCACCGGATGACTCGATGTGCCACTATCTCTGCCACCTGAGCTAGTCATATGCTCCCTAGCCCATTTGTTATGATCATATGTTTGAAGGTGGGCCTTCCAATCCAGAAGGTATGGCGTTTTATTGTGTAGTTGGGTATTTTTGTTTGCTTGTCATGGACACTTTTGGGCATGGATTAGTGGGGGGATTCGACGGAAAGAGTGGGCTTGGTTTGTACTCTTGTCTCCTTTATCCAACTTGATGGTTAACCTTGTATCTTAGTTCCGTGGGATCTCCTTTATTAACTATTAGCTTTATGGGTGGCACTATGTTGGAAAACCCGATTTTAGTTGCGTGGTCCCGTTTTTTGACACCATACACATCACTCCCCTCTACTCATTATAACCCCATTCACCATATTTCCCATCTAGGTCCACATTTGTCTGTTGGGTCCACAAGGAGTTAGTATCCCCTTCCCATTATCCACACTTTGGGTTAGGCCTGGAACGATGCCCCAGAGGTTGATGCAGCTAAAAGAAAAGAAAAGCATAATTTGGCCACTTTCAACAAGAAATGTACCATAAATTGCAAAAGATGGTTGGGACATACAAATTTAGCATGTGCGCAAAAGTCGAGCATGAGCTTTACCCCTATTATCATGGCCATCATCCTGGTTCCTAGGGCCCCTCATAGTGCCCCCTTACATCATTAAGGAACCCATGATTCTCCCAACCCCTGGTGGGTGATGAATTGCCCCACCTTAAGGGGGTATTCACTGTTATATCTTACATATCATGCTCTCATCCCCTGGAGCCTCGAGCAGTTACAAAAGAAAAATAGATGAAAGGAAAAAAATAGATGAAGAACGGTGGAAAAACAATGGTCGGGGCAACTCATGTACCATGATTGCTTCCTCCTACATTCATATACTTGCGTGTGGGTTTCCCTTATTTTAGCTACCCTTATACTATGGCATGTGGCTTGGAGCGTTCCCATAATGCCCCACTCCATTCCATCATTATATCACGTGCCACTTGCCTTTTGATGGATGTACCATGGACATGTCATCCCCTTAGAGGTTGAAACCACCTAATAGGGTCCTTGGTTAACCTTCTTTTGAACTTGGAGATACTTGTATGTTACAAAGCCCATTATAGAAGGGCATGCCACTATGAAGTGTCCACTTGGTTCCATGATTTGCAAGCTCATTTGCTCAATTCCACTAATGTTTGGTTGCATTGGAAGGTGAGGGGACGCATTGGATCTTATACAAGGTTGCAGGCGGGTCTTCATTTGGGGTTTGGTCTCCCTATATGGGGTTCAAGCCCTCCAGAGGATCATATTGGCATTTGTAGGGTGAGTGTTGAGAGCCACGAGTCTCCACCATAGCAGAGAGAAGATTGCCACTTCATGGGATCCTTCAGTTTCACTTATTGTTTGCTTATGTTCCACCTATTGGACAATGATGATGCACTTGGACCACCTTGCCCAATCGACTCCACTCTTGCACCACACACTTGACAGCTAATTAAGGGCCCATATGAAGACGTGTCTCGTAATGGAGACAATGGGAGGGATTGCATCATTCTTCCAACCCCTTAAAGATGGGATATAGGCTTGTTCGACCCATTTGGAAACCCATGAGGATGTCTTGTGCCCCCATAGGCACTTGGAGACACCACAGGTCATTTGCTTGGATATCAAGGCCCCCCTCCTTTATCACTATGTTTAGGTCTCATTTATTCATCTTGGCACACATTGGTCTCCACTAGGCCTCCTCAATGGCCCTTCGACCTATTGTATCTATTATTTTTCCCTCTTGGGAGGCTTATTTTGTATTATGGAGCTATCTTGGTGGGCTTGTCACCAAGGAATGTTATTTTTACACATTATTTTATTAGTTGGGGCATTATTAGGCCTTATTAGGCAAATTGAACCCCTTAGGGAGGATATATATTGTTGTGATGATCATTTCATTTGATCATTACTGGTCTTGGACCTGTATCTCTTCTTGAGAATTTCGCTAGCCTTATTGATGGATGAATTGGAATCTTAATGCATTTCGATGTTTGGAAGAGCTTGTCTTTTATCTTGGAGCTTCGATTTTTGTCTATTGATGATTGGAAGATTTTCGCTATACTTGTAAGTGTATTTTTCATGGTATATTTCTCATTTTGTCACTTGTATAATGTATGAAGAAATTTCGCTCATGAAGTTGGTGAAGTTGCATTAATGAAATGCGAATTTGTTGATCTTGTCTTTGTGAGGGCTCTTTCATATGTTTTATGCAAAGTATAGTGAATAAATATCCTAGGGGTATATGATTGTTCATAATCACCTTGATAAGTCATCAATTGCAACATCAAAGAAGTATAAATTTTCCTAGTAACCTAGTTGCTGCCTTTAGGGCCATGCGAATTTGTTGGGAAACTCATTGATTGGGTATAGGAATCTCTAAACATTGAATCATATTGAATCCATTCTCCCAATAGGCTAGGCACTGGTCTAGTCCTAGGTGATCACTAAAACGAAGATCTTTCTCACCTCCTTTTCTCTTTTCCAAGCCCCAACCCTAGTAGGCTTCCTAGGGTATCACACAAAATCCATTGTAGCCATCCAAAATTGATGAAATGCGGTCTAGAGCTGCGCTGGTCTATCCTTGAGAGGTCCGCCAATTTTGAAGTTATTTCGACGGTGGAATCTCAAGTTTTGGCAAGCCCTAGCTCGTAAACCATTCTCCCTAGGTTTCCTTTGGTTAGTGGATTTATCAAGGATCATTGTACTAAATCTCAAGTCAAATCCAATCTCTTGATCCTTCTTCTCCTTTCTCACTTGGTCAAGCCCCTTTGTTTGAAGTTTCATCCCAAACCCTTGACCTCGTTTGGGTCCACTAGGGCTTTTTTGTGGTCCCACAACTTTGTTACTCCAAGTTCACAAGGATTGCTTGGAAACCCTGTTCTTCTAGGATTCTTTGGTCTAGGGAACTTCTTATCAAGAAATACTCCTCAACCCTATGTCTAGGTCTCCTTCTAGCTCTTCTTAGAGAGCCATTCATCTTGCTTCTAAAGCAAGCGATTCCTATCATTAGAGTCTCTCCTTTGAATAGGCTCCTTGTATCATTCCTTTACACCATTGTTATATTTCTCCTAGTGATTTCCCTAATAACGAGACTCCTCCCATTAGTGAAATTTCGTAAAGAGAAGGGAGCTTTAGCTGAGATTATAGTGGGATATTGCTCCATTGTTGCCACTTGACCTAGTAGTTGCTCTATAGGACGCCTCCTAGGACCCTTGCTTGTTTGAGTGGTAACAAGCCCCGAGCAGTCAGATGAAGAGAAGTCAATAAAAGACAAAATACAAATGAAGAAGGGTGGAAAAACAAAGGCTAGGGTAACTCATGTACCATGATTGCTCCCTCCTATATTCATATACCCAAGGTGTGGGCTTTCTTCATCATAGTTACCTAATACCATGGCATGTGGCTTGGAGCCTTCCCTTTGTCCCCACTTTGTTGCATCATTATTTCACATGTAGAGCCCTAAATAGTTATAAAGCCCTAATTTGCCATTACATACACAAAGACCTAAATTATCATTCATACAGAATGCACAAAAGCCTAAATTATGAAGTAGACAAACATTTTTGATTTTAGTAAATCATCAATAAGTACTTACTTGTAATTTTGCTTGGAGTGTTCCTGAAATCAAAACTTTGTTTGATGAAGTCCCTGGTGGCTGCTGTTCCTGCTTCCATTATCAAAATGACCAGAACCTCCCAGCCAAACTGGGCACAACCTCGGTACCCAACTCCAAAGTACTTCACAAATGAGGTACTTTGCCCCCGTGCCCAAAAACCCAAGAGCAATTGAGGCTTCTCTCAGTTTGTGACTATCTAAGTAAATTCCTCCTCCCTACACTTCCTTTCCACTAGCAAAAGCCTTCTTTTCTCAGTCATACTCCCTTCCTTTTTATTTCTCTAGCTCACCGCTTTTCTTCCCTTACCCGTCTCTGTGTCATCCCTTGTTACGTGGAACTCTGCATACCTTTGATCTTGTTAATGATCTTTATAGATTTGATTGAGTAGGTTCTCTTTTAAAAGGATAGGTTACATAGGATTCATTTGATTAGTTTAATTAGGGTCAACATGACTTTATTACTTTAATTAAAATTTTTTTATTAACTTAATTCACCTTATTTATAATTTTAATTAAATTACATTATTATATTATTTATTTTACTCCAATATAATTTGTAATGTAAATTATATTTTCTTTTGGTATATAAGGGTGGTATATATATAGGAAGTACCTAACTTGATATATTTATTATATTCTGGTGAGATGGGAATTTATTTCGATAATTAATTCATTACCCTAACTTAGGCATTTTCCAATATTAGCCAGTATGTCTACTAGTGCAATATATACGGTTCATGCATATGAAGCTATCATATGGATGCCTCGTATGTATGCTAATATCCATATTTTGTTTGTAGTTGTAGGTGGGTCATTACATCACACGACACCTGCCATTTGAAGGGTGTACCTTGGACTTGTCATCCACTGAGAGGTTGAAACCACCTAATAAGGTCCTTCATTAACCACTCCTACCTAGGATGGTAACACTAATACATGTTCAAAACCCCAAATTTGAAAGGGAAACCCACTATGAAGTCCTCACTTCTGTAGCCCGCCCTTGATTAACAAGCTAATTTACTCAATTGCACCAATGAATCATTGTATTGGAAGGTGAGGAGACACATTGGATCTTATACAGGATTGCAGGTGGGTTTTCATCTTGGACTTGGCCTCCATAACATGATCCAAACCCTCTAGAGGATCACAATGGAATTTGTAGGGTGAGCGTTGAGAGCCATGGGCCTCTATCCATGCAGAGCATTGATTACCACACCATGGGATTCTTCAACACCACCATTGGCTTGCTCGTGCCCCAGCTATTCAGAGATGATGATGCACTTGGACCATGTTGCCCCAACCAACTACATATTGCACCCGACACTTGGCAGTTGATCTAAGGCCCAGAGGAGGTTGTGTCTTTCCTAGGGAGACATGGGAGGGCATGTATCATATTTTAGCCCTCATTGATGGAACATCAACTTGATTTTCAACCAATTGGAGACCCATGAGACCCATTTGGAGCCCACAAAGCCCAAATAAGGGTTTGGAGATGTTTTGCAGCATATGGAGGGAATTGCCCTCTTTGTCATAATTTTTGGGGCCCTCTCCTACATTTTTAGCACAAGAGGCCTCAACGCTGCCTCTCTAGCCTACCTCGCATGCATGACGTCAGCTACATGTGGGCTTGAGAGAGAGTTAATTTAATTTTTAAATCTATCATGGTTGGGTTGTAATCATGGGCGGGTTACTTAACATATTAGGCATGTAAAAGGGGGCTTTGTCTTTCATAATTTGAACTCCTAGCACATGTATAAATAGATGAGACCTAGTCTCATTCTAAACCATCATCACTTGGATTTTCGGCCTAGGAAAAGAATTGAGACCTGCAACTTGTAGAGTGTTTTGGAGACTTTTGGATGAATTTTGATGTTTGGATAATTTCGCTATCTTTTTGGAGCTTCTAATTGGCATTGTTATGGATGGATATGTTCTTCACTATCTTGTATGTGCTATTTGATGATAAATTTCTGAATTTTGATGATGTCTAATGCATGGGATATTATCTCATGGTTATCTAATGTGCCCTAGTTATTGAAAGATTGTAACTATTGAGAAATTTTGCATGTGTTACTCATAGATAGTGAATGAATGAATGTTCCTAGGGGAATTAATGCATTTTATTCCTTGAAACTCCATTGACAAGTGTCTAAAGAAGTATAAATATCTAAAGGGTAGTGAAAGCCTATACCTTTAGGTCTCCTTGAAGAGCGAAGTGTCTATATTGAAATCATCCATGACTCCTAACCTCCTAATGGCCAGGCACTAGTCTTGAATCCTTGGTGATCACTTACAACTCAAAATTTTCCTTCTTTTCACCTCTATTTTTTATCCCTTTAAGGATAGGGAGGCTCCCCTAGGGCTTGGTGCAAAATCCTTTGTAGGGAGGCATTTTGAATTTTGCTTGGATAAGATTCTTCCTAAGTGTCTCCTCTAGGGATCCTCAAGTTTTGGTGGAATTCCCATAGTGGATTCTTCGTAAATTTGATGCCCTAGCCATCACACCAAGAGGGAACCCTAGAAGCTAATCCTTCAACTTGGGGATTCTTTGAAGGTGTGTGCTTTAGTACTTGTTGAAATAAATCTTACATTGCCTTTTCTCTTGTCTACCTTGACCTTGGATGTGCTCATATCTCGTCATATATCTCAACCTTAAGTCTGGTGTAGTCATCTTTCAAAGGGGTTTTTCGTGGAAGGTCTTACTAGCTTCTCCCAAAGCTCATGCTTTTGTTGAACCCTTCCATTGAATGAACCACCTTTCCTCACTCTAAACTTATATAGATACACATCTATCACGAGTGAGTATTACTGGGACTCCACTTGTCGGTGAAAATCTGAGAAGAATAGGGGACATAGGTTGTGTGGGCATTTGTCCCAAGTGTTGTTGTGCCCTCTAGCTTTTGCTTATTCACAAGGCCTGCTAGACAACAGGTAGTATAGGGAAAACCCTTGTTCATAAGTCTTTTTATGCCCTAAATTTTGTTGCTTCAATATTTTCCATTTAACCAACACTTGTAATTTCATCATTTAGGGGAGTAATACTTAATGGATTAATCTTTCATGCAAAACTTCACATAGCATTATCTTAAATCATAAGGTTGATATCCTTTGGTCACTTCATCAATTTGCACATACACTAAACCTTGATCATTCTAAAAATTTCCAAGTAGCCTTAGATCAACTTCCTTTGGGGTAAATTAGACTCTAATCCTAAACATATTCTCACCCATACTAAACGATAGCCCTATGATTAAGTATAGTGAATTTCCCTTTAGGTTAGGAGACCATTTCCTAGACCTAGAAGTGAGGGGCAAGGTTGTCGAAATGACAATGGGTAGCTTTCCTGATAGTATCTTTAGGTTTTCTTTAAGTGAGGTTAGGATTTTTCCTCTAGGGAAAATCCAAGTGATAATAGACTCAAGCTCACACATCGCCAACTTTGATTGTGCGTGATGGTATCTCTGCCCCCTTCATGGTTTGTTTGTCAAACCATCCAAAGTGCCATGCATCTAACAAGTGCACTTGGGTGCACTAAAAGGTAACTCTAATGGCTAAGGGACATTCAATCCCTTAAGTCCAGACTCCACATACCTGGCCCATGCACCGAAGGTGTCCCAACTCGTATAAATGGAACATGGTATAGTTCACCACTTCGTCTATTGGTTGGGTCAGAAACATATAGCATTGCAACCTTTTGCGGCATCCCTTCATGCCCACCTACACAGTGCACCTATTACCATCCATAGGTGAAGACTTTATAATATGCCATTTTCCAAGGTATTAACTGTTTTTGAAGTTTTTTGATTTGATCTTGATCATGCATTGACCCTCTATCAAGACTAGATATATCCATTTTAACTCTAACAAAGGTCATCGCATGGTATGGAGGTGCCTTCATGTGCAAGATTATTGGAGAACGTGTTGTTCTATGAGATTAAAACCAAACATTCAAATCTGCCCAACAAGTAATTGAACTTAATATGCCTGGGACTTGCCTGGACAATGTCCCCTCACAGCTGGCCTTATCCGAATAGGATGATGATGCAACTGAATATAGAGAAATGTTATTGTTCGTTGTCCTATGGAGGTGATTTCATTTGAAAGGGTTCAAAATCTGATGACTCCACTTATGGTTAAATATTAGTTGACCCATTTCTCATGGATAAGTAATTTGTCCTAATTGTAGGCGGTGATATTATTCATGTAAGATGTTTCCACAAGGTTCTGTACATGGTTAACATGACCCCTCTATTGATAATGGTGGTGTGGTGACTTTGCGAATGCCCATAATGAATGTTTAGAGTAGGTGCAGCACTCCTTTTGTTCTTCATGCTATTGGCTAACCGTTGCTTTTGGTATTTTGGAAGGAATGATACTGAATGCATGAGTTGATACCAAAATTTGAAACAGGAACTACAAATTTCATTATGTGTCTCCAATATTCTTTCTTGATGTCAGAAAGAAATGATTTTTCAAGCCACTTGTTACAACCAACGTTTCTTTTATTGGAAATAAACAATGGCCATTTTTATAAATGACTGTCCATGTGTACTTTGAAAAATGATTCTGTTGAAAGCAAAGGAAGAAAATACTAAGGAAATGGAAGAAAATACTACTACTTCATGATGAGCATAAAAAATCCATTCACTGTGCATTTTAGGAAAGGTTATTTAAGTTACAGGTTCTCAAGAAAGTTGTTTTTTATTACACGTGTCTCCTCTATGTGACTGCATTCAGCATCACTAGCAGCTTTATTGTTGGTGCTTGTTCTTAAAAAAATGTTATTTATTATCTGACTCTGACATTTAATTCCAGGTTGCCCACTTCACTACTCCTTTCTCATTTGATCAGTTGGAAAGTTTACATGCAGGCCTTAATGGCATTCTTCCTCATGATATTCGAGTAAGGGAGATAAGTGCAGTACAACCCAAATTTCATGCACGGTATTCTGCAACAAAGAAGACTTATCATTACAAGATATACAATGGTACTATCATGGATCCATTTCAACATGCTTATGCTTATCATTGTGCCCACAAGCTTAATGTTGATGCCATGAGACAGGCTGCCGAATATTTCATTGGGAAACATAACTTCTCTGCCTTTATAACAACGTCGCGAGATGGTTTCCCAAAAGATCCTAGGAGGGAGATTTTCCGTTTTGATCTAGTGAAGATGGTATGTGATCAGAATAAGGATCTGTGCCTTTTGTTTCTTTTATGGAGAAAATATTAGTTCTCACATTGTGTAGTTAATTGAATTCATATTTGATAGCCTATAAATGTATTGAGTGTTAGATTTGATTAGATCCACGATTATCATATGTTGCTCGTTCTTTTGATATGCATTATAGCTATATAGTATATAGTATAACCATCATTTAGTAGCCTTAGAGACAAAAGACTTCCTCTAATACACTTATTTAATGACCAAACTAGATACTGTTAACATATGCTGATTTAAATGAATCTGTTTGGTTTATTTTCATAAGAACATGATAAATGCATGGTGTTTTAGTTATTTGAGTTGATTATGTTGTGGAATTAGGTGCCTTAATGTTGATTGATAACATAAAGTTTATTAGAGGTTGGTCTACATCTTGGAGTTAATCCTATGGTCTCATTTCAAAAAGTGGCTTGACCCTTGCATACATGCTCTACCTTAAAAACTCCAAGTACAGTTCAATCTTGGAACAGAGAGAGTAAATCAAGGGATCATGTCACCTCCATTCATGAGGGTGACTAAAAAAGGCTGCCAGTGTATGCAGATAGCCACTTAATACATGAGCAATTTGAATCCCGAAATCTCATTTATATTTCAAATTAGAATTAGATGGAAGAAGCAAGAATACATCTTTAGGCTCAGCTAAGCTGAGTGGGAGATTAGATTGGATAAACGGACTCCTAATAATCAGGGATCTGATTGTTAGAACTAGTTAGAGCTCCTTCATGTGAATAATTAATATTTATATGGTTTAGAATTGAGAAGTTAGGGTTCTAAGTCTTGTTATTTGTTGTCATGCTGTGAACTAGTTCAAATTGTTCTCAGTTGGTAATCAAGTTCCAGTACTCATGTAAATTCTGAACATTGTTGAATTGTAATATTCCTAAGAGGAAATTAACAGTGATAACTAAACAAAAACATCACATGTAACACAAAATTTTGCACATGCAATTAGACACCCAGAAATTCCCCGAAACTGCGCCAAGCTAAGCCATTTTATTATAAATCAATGAGAGTACAATATAAGCATAGAGTAGATGCACCTGGGCTTGCAAAAACAAGCTAGACAAGTCCCAAGTGAGAAAACATGATGCCCGGATGCTAGCAGCAATGTCACATGGTTCGGGTTCGAATTCGAATTCGATTACAATTAAGTTCGATTCGAGTTCGAATTTTTCGATGAGGTTCGAATGAGGTTCGCCATTAAGTTCGTTCACGTATATAATTTTAAAAATATATATAATAATTAAAATTACATAAATCTTTTATATTCATTTATAATTAATATATATTTATAATTTTTATCATATACTATCAATAAATTTATAACTTTTCATAAATATACGTTATATTATTTTATAATATTTAAAATAACAATACCATAATTTAAAATATATTAAAAATAATTCTTGTAAAAATATATAATTTTTAAATTAGGTTAACTTATATTTATTATTATTATAATAATAATAAAAAATATACATTAGCCTATCGTAATGCCTCATATAAGCTGAGTTCAATACATTATAATGTGTTAACATATTGTATTGCTTGTAATACATGTACGTTGAGTTCATTGTAATATTGTAATACTTATAGAATTATAATAATGTTGACGCCTTATAATATAATGCTTTTAACGCATTATAATGTATGTACGCAGATTTCGACGCTTAAGCAAACAACGTAATTATAATTGACGCCTTATAATATAATGCTTTTAACGCATTATAATGTATGTACGCAGATTTCGACGCGTAAGCATTATAATATAATGCTTTCAACGCGTAAGCAAACAATATGAATGCCGTTATAACGCAGCAGGAACCGAACCTTTTCGAACTTATACGAACCTTAAGATTTTCTTTGAAATTCGACGAATTTCGGACCTCAACCTTTGGGTTCGACGAACCCTGTGACACAGCTAGCAGGTACTTCTCCTTCTGCTTCTGCGCTGGCCCTGGGATTCTGCTGCGACTGGTTGGAAAGGGACTGGTGTTTTACCCCTCTAGAGTGCTCAAAAAATACAACCAAATTAGTCTTGGCCTCTCCTCAATAAACCCAGAGAAACCCAGAAAGGGTTGGGCCTAGTTCCAAACTTCCAAATTTGCCTCCAATTAGAGTGAGCCCTTCCACCTGCTGGAAAATTCGTACCACCCAGAAATCTGCTGCGAATGAGCCCCAAAATGCTGAGAAATGTTCCCAAAAATTCCCCTTATGCCTCCTGGAAAATCTCAGCTCCAAACCCCCAGTCAGTCCTCCCACAACTAAGTCTCTCCCCAAGGAACTACGTAGACCCAATGAAACTGCGTTTTGCATGTGCACTCGAAGAAGAATTTCGGCCTGAGGAGTAGCCACTGATTCAGCCCACCAAACTCCCACAAAATGGCTGTAAAATACCAAAGTAATGTGTCCCTAAAATCCCGGTGCCAACACGGTTCTGTAGCTTACTCTCCCAAGGAGTGTGTATTTCCTTTCTGCGTCCAAAATGCCCCAAGCACAGTTTGATATCACCTATAGAATTCTCCCGGATCAGCTCACAAGTGTAGCTATGGCTCCCCTAGGGTGGCATTCGGATTCCACCGAAGGAGTTGAGATTTCCCCTCTGAAACCTTGTGTGCTGAACACAATGTTGACTTGGCTCAATAGCTCAAACAAACAATAGTATAATTTTCAGATTGATAGCGCTGCCAAATGCTGTTCCCTCGTCTTCTATTTATGCTTGCTGCCCTCTTCCTTTCCTTGTAGGCCCCATTCTCCACTAGTACACCTTCCTTCTCCTTCCTTCTCTAATCCAAAATGGATTCAGTTTTGCCTCCTGATCAAAGTCTTCAAATTCAGTTGAAAGTTGAATCAAATCGAAGTGCTTGTCGATACGATTCCAATGGTGCGAACAACACGTAAATCCGAGTCTGGATGAAGAAGTTAAAGCCAGTCAAAGTTTCAAGGCAAACTAGGCCAAAATGAGGAAAAGTCAAAGTCAAAGTCAAACAGTCAAAGTCAATGGTCAACGGTCAACACAGGGTGATGTTAGCAGGGCACTGTCGTCCCTGGAATGCGCCAAATATCCAGAGTGATATCATCAAGGTTGGTGATGTGTCGTGATTTGATTGGTTGATACGGGCCAATCCAGTGCTGACACATGGCAGCCCGGATTTGCCCAATATTGGCATGAAATCCCAAAATTTGGGGTCAGGGAGGATCGAATCCCTGACCTCTCGGAAAGGTTAAGATTTCGTTGGATTGTGCTCACCGGTTGAGCTATGTTGTCACTTGTTTATAACGGTGCGGATATTGTATTTATGGTGAATAGGATTTGTTGTCGAAAAAGGGCCGGACGGTCGGGGTCAACCCCACGATCGCCAGACCATTAACATTTATTATTAACATAACTGCCGGACTGTTAACATTACATGGCACCGTAACCATAACCAAATCGCACCAAATATCAACATACAATGCATATAATATATGTTTCGACATATATAACACAACCAACGGCAGAAGGGTAGGGCGGAGGTTTCGAACCTCCGACCCCTCCAAAATATATATATATATATATATATATATATACAACGTCTTCGCACAAGTCCGCTAATCGATAGACCAAGCGGTGGAGCTTGGTATTCAAGCCGCCCAAATTATATTTAATTTTATGCAGGTGCCGAACCTGCCATACCACAGCGCACATCCCAAAAGCGGTTTTTAATTGCAGAGAGTGGTTTTCTTGCAGGCAGAGGCAGTTTTTGCAGGTACAGAGGTGGTTTTTGACTTTCTAGGGGGTTTGGAGGTCACTGTGGCCAAATATGGTCGAGTTTATACTCATTTGACTTGAAATTTCGAGCTGGATGCAGTGGTGATGTCCATTTTCTTATTTGAGACTCTGTTTTCGAGCTCATACTTGTAACAACATATTGAAGACAAAATAAAGAGGTTAGTGCCAGAAGCGAAAGGACCTGGAGACGTAGCTAGAAAGTCTGGTGAACTCCTTTATTAAATTTGGCTGTGTTGATGTGTTTTCAAATTGTTTATGTGTTATGTTATTCGCAATCTTTTTGATCCATTGCACTAAGTAACATAAGCGAATTCACACATAGTCTATAATACCTTTTTCATTAATGGATCAAGTGGTATCAGAGCAGCAAGGTTTTTAAGGTTTGACAAGTTTGTGTGGAGATTTGAATGCTTACTAGGTTGAGGCTCGGACGAGGTGAAGGTGAACTTGTTGAGGCGAATCCAGAGATTGGAAGGGTCTTTTCACAAAGAAAGATGACAGATGAAACTCCAGTTGGGTCAGAATCCCAATTCTTGGATAGTTTCATGATGATACATGCCATGGTGGAAGAGATGTATCATGAGTTTAAAAAGGGTAAAGGTGAAGGCACTTCATCACCTAAACCAGACAAAGGAGCAGAGGAACCTTTTCTTTTTATTCCTCCAGATAAAGAAGATAAAGGAAAGGGAGAAAAGCCTCCTCCATCTCCTCCATCATCACCATCATCGTCATCATCCTCTTCTTCTCATAAATCTAGTCCTTCTAAGAAGAAGAAAAAGAAATCCTCTTTGATCAAATTAGATGTAAAATTTGATTTTCCAATTTATGATGGAGAACTTAACGCTGAAAAGCTTGATAATTGGATAAGACAAATTGAAGTATATTGCAGGGTGCAAAAAGTTGTTTCAGAAAGGAAGAAGATTCAGCTTGCTAGCCTTCAACTTGGAGGAACCGCACTTGTATGGTGGGAAGGCAAGACACAAGCAGATCTCCAAAAACATGGTAAAATCATTTCAACTTGGAATGAATTTGTTTTTGCTATTAAAAAGCAATTTTATCCATTGGCTTATATGCAACAAGCAATGATGAGTTGGCAAACACTACGTCAATTAAAATGTCAAAGTGTTCAAAGTTATACTCAGCTCAGGAATTCCGTAAGAGAGCTTTAACACTAGGCATATCATTGGACTCACCAGAGACATTGTTGAAATACATAGGTGGTCTTCATAGTTATTTGAGGCATGCCATACTTATGTTTAATCCAACTAGCTTAGATGATGTATCAATTCAAGCAACTCATCTAGAAGCTAGAGGTAAAAATGTAATCCTAGATGTTGGGAAATCATGCAAACCTATTGAAAGCAAGAATAAAGGCAAGAAGAAACTCAAGTGGAAGGAGAAGAAAGCAAACACTGTGAAGAAAGATAAACCTTCATGCACTCATTGTAAGAAGGAAGGACATGATGAGGCACACTGCTGGTCTTTGCATCCAGAATTGAAGCCTAAGAAGTTTGGGAGTAAAGAGCGAAAGAATGTTGTTGCTATTCAAAAGGACTTGGGATTAGATTCAGGTGACGAGACAATGGTTACAACTACAGGTATAAAAGGTAAAGATTCTAAAGCATCTACAAGTACTTCTTCGCATTCTGTTGATAATGATAATGAAGAGAGGAAAAGAAATGAGCTATTTCATATAAGAGTCATTTCCAAGCATACTAAAATTGATACTTTATTTGATAGTGGGTCACAAGTTAATTTGATTTCTGAAGCAATTGTAAAGAAATTGGGTCTAGAAACGAAACCTCATAAAAAGACATATCCATTAGGTTGGGTGTGTGATAAACTAAGCTACAAGTTACGAAACAATGTAAACTTCGTTTTGCTATTGGGTCAAAGTTCGTAGATGAGGTTGAGTTAGACAGAGTCCCATTGGACATATGTGGAATTGTGTTAGGAAGTCCATACTTGTACGATAGAAATGCTATCTTCTATCAAACTGAAAATAAGTATCAACTCACTAAGGATGGAATTGAATATATCGTAAGGGCTCATAAACTCAAAGATAATTTCTCTCTCATAAATTCAAGACAGATGAAAAGAATTGTAAATGCAAGCAAACAATTTTTACTTATGATTGTAGAAGTAAAGGATATTGATAAATCCAATGCTTTCCAAGGCTGTAATCCTAAATAGAAAGCAGATCTAGTTAAAGTTGTTTTTGATCATGATATTCTGTTTCAAGAGCCTAAAGGGCTTCCACCCAAGCGAGAGATAGAACATGAGTGTATTTGCAACAAGATGCTCCACTACCTAACATTGGAATGTACAAGTTATTAGCTCTAAAGAATGCAAAGATAAGGAAGAAGGTACAGGAGTTGCTCGATCAAGGGTTTATTCGACCAAGCACATCACCGTGCAGATCACCTATTGTGTTAGTGTGAAAGAAAGACGGTTCGTGGAGAATGTGCATTGATTTCAGAGCATTGAATAAAATCACAATAAAGAATCGTTATCCTCTTCCTCGTATTGATGATTTGTTAGATCAATTAAAAGATGCACTTTACTTCTCTAAATTGGACTTGCGAAGCGGCTACCATCAGATTAGAGTTGCAGAACAGGATGTATGGAAGACTGCTTTCAAAACGAAGTAAGGACTCTATGAATGGATGGTTATGCCTTTTGGCTTAACTAACGCTCCAACTACATTCATGCGAGTCATGAATGATGTATTTAGACCATTCATTGATGATTTTGTAATAGTCTATTTAGATGATATTCTTGTTTTCAGTAGAACATGGGATGAACATGTTAAGCATGTAAAGCAGATTTTAGATGTTTTGAAAAGAGAAAATCTCTATGTAAAACTGTCAAAATGTGAATTTGGCAGAACATCTTTAAATTATTTGGGTTATATTGTAGGGGGTGGTGAATTGAAGATAGATCCCTCTAAGGTCGAAGTCATTGTAAATTGGCCTAAGCCCAATACTGCTACAGAAGTTAGAAGTTTCTTAGGGGCAACGCAATATTGGAGAAAGTTTATTGCTAACTTTTCTTTGATTGCAACTCCTTTACATGCTTTGACAAGTGTGAAACAAGTGTTTCAGTGGGGAGGCAAACAACAGAAAGCCTTCGACACATTGAAAGAAAGGATCAGTACAATGCCAGTACTAGCACTGCCAGATCTTCAACATCCATTTGAGATCGAGACAGATGCAAGTGAATATGCCATGGGGGCAGTGTTGATGCAGCATGGAAAGCCTATATGCTTTCATTTTGAGACATTCACATCAACAGTAGTTAACTATCCTACATATGATAAAGAATTATATGCATTAGTTCAGAGTGTTAAAAAGTGGAAACATTACATAATGGGTAAAGAAACAATCATACATACAAATCATCAACCACTACAATACTTACACTCACAAACTAAATTGCAACAATCACGACATTACAGGTGGATGGGTTTTCTACAACAATTTCATCTTGTTATCAGATATAAGAAGGGCATACATAATAAGGTTGTAGACATGTTATCAAGACCAATCATAAATGCATCCACAATACTTAAGCATAATTCAATAATTCATGAAAGTTACATTGAACAATATGCTCAAGACACAGATTTTAAGGATGTATATGCAACTTTAAATCATGGCAAGCAGGTAGAAGAATTGGATTATTACATAAAGGACAAACTCTTATATCATTTGGGAAAGTTATGCATTCCACAAACTGAAAGAGTTAATATAATTCGAGAAGCACATACTTCTCTCATATTAGGTCATTTTGGTGTAAGTAAAACAATTGCACAATTATGAAGGTTCTGCTATTGGCCATGAATGAATGAGACAGTTTCTAGATATATTAAAGGATGTACTATGTGTGCTACAAGCAAGCCAAGTAATAGAAAATTAGGTTTGTATACTCCATTGCCAATTCCTTCTCGTCCTTGGGAAAGTGTTTCCATGGATTTTGTTGGGGGATTGCCAAAGTCTAGAAAGGGTCATGATTATTTGTATGTAGTTGTGGATAGGTTCAGTAAAATGTGTCTTTTAACACCATGTAATAAACAGGTCACAGCTGAACAAACTGCAAAGTTGTTCTTTCAAAATGTATGGGTTCATTTTGGGTTACCCACTTCTATTGTATCCGATCGAGATTCTCAATTTGTCAGGAAATTTTGGTCAAGTCTATGGGAGTTAATGGACACAAAGTTAAAGAAGAGCACGACATTTCATCTGCAAACAGATGGTCAGACAGAAGTGGTCAACAGGACAGTGATATAGTTGCTTCGAGGATATTGCAGCAAGCATCCCAAACTTTGGGATGAGCATTTGTGTTATGTGCAACATGCTTACAACCATGCAAAACATTCTTCTACTCAGAGATCTCCTTTTGAGACTTGTTTTGGTTTTATACCAAAGTCTCCCTTGGATTTTGTCTTTGGTAAAGACATAGCAATTGATGGACACAGTGATGTGGACAAAGCAACCAAGTTCATTGAACAAATCCAGGAAATTTACTAGGTAGTATAGGAACAACTGGAAAGAAGTCAAGCAAAGTATAAGGCGCGACATGACAAGCATCGAGTTGAGCATAGTTTTCAAGTTGGTGATCAAGTTTGGTTGTACATCAGCAAAGAAAGACTGCAAGGGGAAGGTAAAAAGTTGAAACCAATTAGATATGGTCCTTTCAAAATACTTGATAAAATTGGTGAAAATGCTTTCCGCCTAGATCTACCAGCTTATATGCAGATCTATTCTGTCGTAAATGTTGAAAACTTGCGATTGTATGAGCCTTCATTGATTGAAGATCCCGAAGAGCAAGGTCAGCTACCTTCCATTGAAGATCTTTTGCCTGAGTATCTCAATGAGCTACAGGAGGACACAGTTCTTGATAGGAGGATAAGGACTTCGCGACGGGGAAATGTTGAGTATCTTCGAGTTGGACTCAAAGGTACAAATCCAAGTAAAGCACAATGGATAGAGATTGGAAAAGTGAAGGAAGTTTATCCTCACTTACTTGACAGCTAAAACCAACTTTTGGTGGTCCAAAATCTTCCAGTGGGGAGGAGTGATCCAAAATGGATTCAGTTTTGCCTCCTGATCAAAGTCTTCAAATTCAGTTGAAAGTTGAATCAAATCGAAGTGCTCGTTGATATGATTCCAACGGTGCGTAAATCCGAGTCCGGATGAAGAAGTTAAAGCCAATCAAAGTTTCAAGGCAAACTAGGGCAAAATGAGGAAAAGTCAGTCAAAGTCAAAGTCAAACAGTCAAAGTCAACGGTCAACACAGGGTGATGTCAATAGGACACGTGTCGTCTCGGGAATGCGCCATATGTCCAAAGTGATGTCATCAAGGTTGGTGATGTGTCGTGATTTGATTGGTTGATATGGGCCCATTCGGTGCTGACACGTGGCAGCCCGGATTTGCCCAATATTGGCATGAAATCCCAAAATTTGGGGTCAGGGAGGATCGAACCCTTGACCTCCCGGAAAGGTTAAGATTTCGTCGGATTGTGCTCACTGGTTGAGCTATGTTGTCGCTTGTTTATAACGGTGCGGATATTGTATTTATGGTGAACAAGATTTGTTGCCGGAAAAGGGCTGGACGGTCGGGGTCAACCCCACGACCGTCGGACCCTTAACATTTATTATTAACATAACCGCTGGACTGTTAACATTACATGGCACCGTAACCGTAACCAAATCACACCAAATATCAACATACAATGCATATAATATATGTTTCAGCATATATAACACAACCAGTGGCGGAAGGGTAGGGCGGAGGTTTCGAACCTCCGACCCCTCCAAAATATATATATACAACGTCTTCGCACAAGTCCGCTAACCGATAGACCAAGTGGTGGAGCTTGGTATTCAAGCCGCCCAAATTATATTTAATTTTATGCAGGTGCTGAACCCGCCATACCACAACGCGCATCCCGAAAGCGGTTTTTAATTGTAGAGAGTGGTTTTCTTGTAGGCAGAGGCGGTTTTTGTAGGTACAGAGGTGGTTTTTGACTTTCCAGGGGGTCTGGAGGTCACTGTGGCCAAATATGGTCGAGTTTATACTCGTTTGACTCGAAATTTCGAGCTAGACGCAGTGGTGATGTCCATTTTCTTATTTGAGACTCTGTTTTCGAGCTCATACCTGTAACAACATATTGAAGACAAAATAAAGAGGTTAGCACTGGAAGCGAAAGGACCAGGAGACGTAGCCAGAAAGTCTGGTGAACTCCTTTATTAAATTTGGCTGTGTTGATGTGTTTTCAAATTGTTTATGTGTTTATGTTATTCACAATCTTTTCGATCCGTTGCACTAAGTAACATAAGCGAATTCACACAGTCTATAATACCTTTTTCATTAATGGATCATTCTCTCTCCACAAGTGCGTTTTCCTAAGGGAGTGCGTATTCCTTTGGTGTATGGCCCCCACAACCCACCAAGAATTCAAATTTTTTCCTCTCCTAAGTCAAAATACCAAAAATTGTCAAAAAGTGTAATATTTCCTAATGGCTTAGGAAAATTGGGGATATTACAGTCCTCCCTAATGCTTGAACAAGCGTCCTCACTATCTGATGGCTTGAACAATCACTGCAAATAATATCGGGGTCCCAAATGTGCCATTGAGTCATCCTTGTCCCATGCATTATCCTGTCACAAAGGAATCCCTCGATACCAGGATCCAAGCCACCTTGACCAGTGTGGAGCACCCCTCACTCCACCCACTATCCAGCCAGGTGTAGGTACCAAAAACCCTTTGTGTTCTTCCAATAAGTAGAGCATCATGATAATGTAGGGCTCTGTCCAACTCCCCATGAAGTTTCCCTACCGAGAAGTCCATCCCATGCACTCCAAGAGTAAACTCCTGAAAATACAACCCAATCCCTATGGGGATGTAGTCTGTCCCGCATGAGCTTCCCCAAATATCATCCTACTGACCAATTTGCCATGTTGATCAAGTCCCCCACGCCATCAGTGACTCACTAAAGCCCAATGGGGGATCTGAATGATCTCCCCCTGTAGTAGCCAGCTCATCCCTAAAGGTCGTTGAGTTGTCAAGTACTGTGATGCCCGGGTCCCATGCCAGCCTCAGAAGGGTTCCACCATGTTGTCGCTGCGCCACTCTGGCTCTAACAGACTGCCCATCGTGCATACACTGTATCCTTCTCTCTTGAAACCCGATGGTGAAATACTAATAGAGGTGAGACACATCTTGCCTAGACATCTCCATGATGCCAAAGCCTACCCATCCAAATCTAACTCCAAACCTATGCAACAACAGAGAAAACCTGCCTTTCCATATGATGAAGGCCTTTGCGAACCCCCATGTGCGATCCCAAGAGTGACTTGGATCACTCTTTGCCATGATTCCGCTCATCACGAGACAGAGTGATCTATCAACCAACTGAATCCCTGCATCCCATGGTCGATCCTGTTGTTGCGTGCAGGAATCCATCTGTGCCTCATGTCTGGTCCCTACATGCAATCAATATATAGGCTCCATATATCATGGACTAATCTGATGCATGCTAAACTGCGCTGTGCCTGCCACTGTGTAGTACCGATGACTGTTGGAAGCCACATGTGCCAAATAGCTACCCCCTGGACGCAACCAATAGATGGGCATCTGATACTTGCAATTGACTCAGGGTACGCAGATCCCTCCTGTTCCTGCCAACCATCTTCAGTGGGTCTCCCATTCGCCCTCTCAATAATGTGCCAATGCAATGTCTGGAGCTCGGACACATACTAGAAAACTGCCTCAGTTGTACACAATATCCTCTGCTCATGCATGGTCCGGACATGCGCTAAGGAAACAGTGACACATGTCTCCCTCGTGACTAGCTCCCTAGACGTAGGCTCAGTGATGAACGATATGCCAACCCTGCAGATGAGTGGCTTATCCCCCAACTTGTGGTTGTCAACTAGCACACTGACCCAATGCCACCACTGAGAAGTCTCTCCCCTAGTGTGTTGGGTGCCATCAAAATATCTCGGGTGAGCTCCCCATCCCCCACTTCTCATGCCCATAGTGCCAAACGACAACAACCAAATTGACTGTGCCTGCAAGTGATGTAGAAGAGGGTTAGGCGTGTTAGTCCCCATGGATACCATCAAGTATCGCTCATTTGTATCCCTGTCGATTCTGGGTGAACTACACCCAAAGGTATGCTCGGTGTCTCCTTCCATGAGTCTCCCTGGAGGCAACAGTCCAAGACCCCACTGTGCAACACCATACGCCCTCACATACCACTAATCATCCCTGTACTCCTCGACATGCCACTGTACACCGTGACCTACCCCTGTACACCGCTGGATACCCCCTGCTACTACTGTCCCATCTTGTATCACCTCGTGTCCTGCTTGTGTCACTGTACCTGACACTCCCTATGGGTAGTCAATGCGATGCAAGCTACTCCTCCCACTCCATAATATAAACCGACATGCTATGGCACACCACCCTGCATTTCGATGCTCTTATGCAAGCCACTGCTCCTCGCTGCATAGCCCTGCACACCACTGGATGCTATGGCCTAAAACTGGGTCTGTACACATCAGTCCACATCCCTCTACATAACACTAGACCCTATGACATAACTTTGTTCAGTGTTGTGTACCACTGCCCATTGTCACACCACCTTGTAACATATGGTATCCTGCATGTGCCAAAGTATCCACCACTCTGCTGGTAAATCCTCCATGATGTGGGCTACATCTCCTCATCTGTCTTGAAAGACTTGAGTGACCCGACTCCTCACATGCCAACGAGAATGACACCACTGTGCCTATCCTTGGTAGCTTCGATGTCCAATATACTAATGAGAGAGCACTGTCTCCATGTAATGCCCTATTTGGCGGCCTGCCGATGCCACCTCCTCCTACCAACTCCTGCCAAAGTAGGCTAATCACCCTGTGACTCAAAGCACAGTCAATATGCCAAGTCAACTCATGAAATTTGTTTGCTCCCCTGTTGAACCATCTTGCCACTAGTGTTGTTTGGGGCTCTGATGGAGATCTGAAAATGTTTCTATGCCCAAACATCGGATCCATCACGTAGCTACTATCATCACCTCCCGATTCTATGATGTGATGGGAAATCCCACCTGGATCACAACAATAGTCTGGTTGTCATGTCCCTCTGGTAATCCATGGCCTTTGCTGAAATGTGGCCATGGATGTATCCAACCTCCTAGCTTGCTCTGTCGGGTACCAACTTAGTACCTCTCGCCATCCAATCCCAAAGGAGGGATTGAATGTATAGTCCCTTGTGGAAGGAACAAGCCCTCCAAGCTGATGTAGTGTCATACTCAGCTCATGTCGCTTAGTCTTGCTAGCCTGGCCATCCCCTCGGTTATGTCTAGACAACTCTGCCTCCCTCAATCCAATGCGTAAGGGTGGGCTAATAACACTGTAGATCCTGTCAATGTGCCTCTGAAGTGAACTGTGCTAAAATCCCAACGCATGGCCTCTATGTTGCCCCTCATCAATGGCTAGCCCAAAGGATGGTTGCACATCCTCCTCCATCATGGACTCAACATGAGCCTCCAACTGCTCCTCCATAGACAACCCAACACGCAAGACATGCTCACTAGTCAACTGCAGGTGACTGTTGTCCGACAACTCTGTCATATATCTGGATGCCTCTGCACCTCTCGACTCCTCAATAACGCTGGAGATGTCTCCCGACACCTCATCAACCTGTGGTGCATTGCTATCACTTGAGAACTCGGTCACAACCCCGAATATCTCATCAATGGATACCTCAACAACGGATGGCATCTCATCAACGAGTGTATGCTCAACTGTCTCCTTGCTAACCATGGCCCATTCAACTACTCTTTCATCTTTTACCTTAATCCTTCTATTCATCCCTGCATAATTCCACTGAATTCCTACTGATTTGTGTATGTCTCTTAGTTCATAGAACCCCCAAAAAGAGAGGGACGTCTGAATGCCATGTCCCGATGATTGGTATGCCCTCCATTTTGCTGCTAGTAACTCCACATCAGTTGCAATCATGTCTTGCCATCTTGATGCATTATCCACAATTTTGGGCATAGTGGATTTGTTGTATAATTAAGAATGGTCCCGATTCCCAATTGTTGTTTAAATTCGCTGCTTCCCCACATCAATCATCATTTGTTGCATCCTAATCACCTCATTCACGGTCACTGCCATGTTGTTTGATTTTAGCCTTTCTTTGGATCCCATGACTTCTTAGTTTTTTATTTTGGTCTTGTCATAGAATGAAGGGTTTCCCACAGGCTGACCAAGATTATGGATTTGATACCACTGTAATATTCCTAAGAGGAAATGAACAGTGATAATTAAACAAAAACATCACATGTAACACAAAATTTTGCACATGAGATTAGACACCCAGAAATTCACCAAAACTGCGCCAAGCTGAGCCATTTTATTATAAATCAATGAGAGTACAATATAAGCATGGAGTAGATGCACCCGAGCTTGCAAAATAAGCTAGACAAGTCCCAGGTGAGAAAAAATGATGCCCCTATGCTAGCAGGCACTTCTCCTTCTGCTTCTGCGCTGGCCCTGGAATTCTGTTGCGGCTAGTTGGAAAGGGACTGGTGTTTTACCCCTCTAGAGTGCTCAAAAAATTTAGCCAAACTAATCTTGGCCTCTCCTCAATAAACCCAGAAAAACCCAGAAAGCGTTGGACCTATTTCCAAACTTCCAAATTTGCCCCCAAATAGAGTGAGCCCTTCCACCCACTGGAAAATTCGTACCACCCAGAAATCTGCTGCAAATGAGCCCCCAAATGCTGAGAAATGTTCCCCAAAATTTGCCTCATGCATCCCTCAACTCCAAACCCCTAGCCAATCCTCCCACAACTAAGTCTCTCCCCAAAGAACTGCACAGACCCAATGAGACTACCTCTATGTGTTCACTGGAAGAAGAATTTCGGCCTGAGGAGTAGCCACTAATTCATCCCACTAAACTTCCACAAAACGGCTGCAAAATACCAAACTAATGTGTCCCTAAAAGTCCAGTGCCAACATGGTTCTGTAGCTTCCTCTCCCAAGGAGTGTGTATTTCTCTTCTGCATCCAGAATGCCCCATGAACAATTCGATATCACCTGTAGAATTCTCTCGGATCAGCTCACAAGTGTAGCTAGGTCTCCCCTAGGGTGGCACTCGGAGTCCACTGAAGGAATTGAGATTTCCCCTCAGAAACCTCATGTGCTGAACAACACAATGTTGAGTTGGCTCAACAACTCAAGCAAAGAATAGTATAATTTTCAAATAAAACTTTTATTTTATTCTGTTAATCTTTCCAACTAGCAACCCTATGTGATCTAGATATAGGTAGCCTAGAAGGCCTTCCATTTATGCTTTGGTCAGTGCTTTATGACATCTAGCTTACTTATTAGATGAAGGTGGGTCATCCATTATAATGTACATTAACCATGCTTGTAATCAAGTGCTTTCATTAATGTTTAAGAGCATATTAGTATGAATCACAGGTTGAATTGGATGATTGACCGCTTTTGGTTGTATCCTTGTTCCCATGCTTCACCTTGGTGGTTATCCTCTACCCCTAGTTTAGTGTGACCTTCTTTGAAGCCTTTCTTTCCATTGTCTAGGAGTGGCGCAAATAGGGTGCACTAAGTGATGTTGCATGCCCATAGTAATCCATACTTATCACTTTCCATCTTCTCCTAGTTTCATGTCCCAATATTCAAGTTTTAGGTTATCTATCATGAATATTGGTTCTATGTTTCCCTCATTCTTGTGTAGGGGCCTCAAAACTTTGCCCTAAGAGGTTGGTGTAGTAGAAAGAAAGGAAAAAGTATGAGTCATAATGATAAACTATAAAATACAAAAGCCTAGCATGAGCTCTACCCCCTCATTAGTTCTCACCCAGTTCCTAGCAAATGCATGAGAAAATAAAAAATAAAATGAACTTTGATATCCTAACCCTGAGAATGATAAACCATGATGCATAAGTAAAAGCTTGTGCCCCAAGCAATGCAATAAAAGGAAAATCATTAATGAAAAAGGCACACAACAGGGGTAGTAAAAATAGGCTAAGGAAAGGGGTAACTTAGGTCCCACGATTGCACCTTCTTCACTATACAAAGCTTAAGAATTATGGTATTTTATAGCTAGTATTGCACCCTCTTCACTTGCACTTGCTAATTGATGGGTCGGCCTAGTAACTGTTACTTCACTTGAGGTTGGAAGCACCTAATAAGGCATTCGGATAACTCTACCATACCTAAAGAGAGTAACTTGTTTAGAAGCACTAAGCTAGAAAGACATTTGAAGATGATTCTTGTGTGAAGTATTGTTGTTCCTTTTGCATTAAACATGGTCCACTATGATACTTTTATAATTTCTTTACCTATGATGATGTTCTCACTTGATTTTGAGTGTATGTTTCAGATATCTTCTCCTAGGTACAACTATTATCCCTTAATGGATTGATTGAAACTTCTCCAACACATCAAAGAGCACGTCCAACCCCACTTGATGACCATTCAGGGTACCATAGGTAGGATGTTGACCATTTTGAAAGGAGCATTGTGCTTGGTATTGATCCAACATTGATGATGACCACCTCCTCTCTATCCAGACCCTAAAAAATTGCTCAATGAAGCTAGGACATTGCTAAGAAAGATGATGTACCCTATAGACCACAAGAAATCCTCGCGCTGGTCTTGCACCTTCTTAACTGATGTTGCCCTGTTCTTGGACTAGTTTGATGATGCAAATGACTTGAGATTCCATTGAAGCTATAGTACACCTTTCTTGATGATGATGTCATGCCCCAACCTTGTGAGATCATGCTCATGAGGTCGAGAGTGATGACTTGGGCTTAGTTGATGGTGATATCTTGATGAGGAGAGTTTTTCTTCATGATTGGACACCTCGTTGATGAGGAGATGCATTTGAGTGAGGAGCACTCATGTGACCCGTCCTTTGCACCTTTTGATGGAGATCTTCACCTTTATAGGGTGATATCACCCTTGGAGGCCTTTTTACTCACATATGTGGGTTAAAAGGAGACTAATTTTTATGTTTTATCATTGAGAGAGCTATCTTTTAGGTCATCTTGTGACCTACTTAACTTGTAAACATGTAAAATATTATTTTTGGCCTTTAGTTTATGTTTTCCCTATATCGACTTAGTTGCCCTCATACAAGTAGAGGGAAGGTGATTTAGGAAGATCATTTGTCACACACATTTATTTCTCTTGAGAGAGGGTGCACACTAATTCTCATCTCTTGGATGCAATGGATCACTAAAGGATAGCGAATTGACTTGGGAAGGATAAAATTTCTTGAAGGATTTTCTCTTGGATTGATGAAGTGATGTTGTGGTGAATTGTGCTATTTTTATTGTGAGTATCTTCAATTTTGCAATGTTGTAGAATTAGGATTTCTATGAAGTTTTCAAGATATGTTGAATATTTTATGGCATTAAAATCTTCTTTGCAAGATTTGTCACCTAGTATCCATCAATGAAACTTAGAATAGCATTCCTTGACCATAAATCGCCTATTGATTAAAAATCACTAGGGTTTAATTGATAGGCTTCCTCTCTCTTACTTGCTCCAACCTAGGTCTTGCGCCTTTGACCTCTCCCTTTCTTGACTCCATATATTCAAGATTGATAGGGACTAGACATTGTGTGTCAATCTTTTAAAAATTAATCTCTTACATAGATATAATCGATCTTTGTACCACAGTGAATCATTTTTCCATATAAATGTATCAGATGCATTGGGATCTTGCTGCAACTTTTGAATGAGTGTCCACACCTCTTCATAATTCTTCCATTCATCCCTTAACACATATTTCATTAAAATTGGAATTACACCGTGGATCTAGAACCAATGGAGCTGTGCAGTCATCTCCTTTTTTCATGGTAAACTAGGGTTAGGTTACAACAAAATCTTCATTAAATAGCATAAAATACCATAAATGTTACAGTCTTAGGGTTTGGTCTTGCATCTCTTAAATTGAATAAGGAAAAATATAGTTTTCATGCATTTCAGCGATAATTATAGGGCTGACGTCTAGTGTGTCATAGCTGTTTTACGCATTTCAGTCATTGAATAAGTTGCTCTGACCTTTTCCTTGTTTTCCCTTAAAATAGCCTTTGATAGTTTATTGTTTATAATCACTTGTTGGCTATTTTTATTATTGCTGTCATAAACTTTGAATGGTGTAAATTGCCTTTATTTTAAATCATAATTTACAACAACAATAATTAAATTAAGGTAGCACATGTTTGGAATATATTTGAGTATCTCCAATACTTTAGCCATAGGTTCTTGAACTCGTTGCCTCATTTCACCTAGAGCCTTACCTTATTGAATATATTTTTGGGGTGTCTAATTAACAGGTTGCTTTGAGGGGTATTTAGCTTGGGAGTTTTTAGGTTACTTAATCTCCAAGACTTGTTTGGGAAACCTCTTTTCTGGGTTAATATTCTTCCACAGAACAATAGGGGAATCAACCACTAAGGTCCTAGTGGTGGTTGATCTCATTGTTTCCCTTAACTTGGAGTACCTAGTAAAGCTTTGCACTAGGCTGCTGGATTTAGCAGTAACAACTACCATAGAAACGGTGCTTCAAAGGGAATCTCTAATTAGACAAGTTACTCCATCGGAACCTCTAACACCACCTGAGCACCTTGTTTCTTGTCTACAAGCTGAAAACCAATGATCACTTGTAATGTCTGAGAGAGGTTGGATAGGGCTAGCATGGGTTTTAGTGATAAAGATGTTTGATGACCCAAGAGCATCATATAGCAAACCTGATGATGACCAAAAAGATCCAATGCTGTTCCAACAACTGATGAATATGCCTACACCCTATTGCCTCTCTTGTTAGGCCCGTCATTTCGAGACTTGAAATCGAGGTTTCCATCCAAGAGTGAAGGAGTTTTGAATGACAACTATGAGGTTCTGAATGATTGCCCATTTTCCTGCTTATTGTGCAGCCATAACCAACTCCCTAGAGCATTTGAACTCTACAACTTGAGACTCGGTGAGATCTTCATCATGTAAGATCTTGTTGGGGAGAGAGAACAGCTTCTGCTTAGCTTTAACGGTCTGAAGCTGATCAGCTATGGTCCTGAGCTAAAGGAAAAGAGTGGATTCCAAGCCTTGTCTAGGGCTACATTAGGGAGGTCCAAGGTATCCTGAAGAAACATGGCCCTGACCTCCTTAGGGTCTAGGAATGGATGAGGTAAAGGGAGACCTCACTTGGTTGTTTTTGACGTCCAGAATTTCTGCATGTAAGTCATCATAAGGTGGTTGAAGATTTTATATTTTGTTTTCACAGTTCACTTAATGGCTTCTTGAGTGATCGATTTTCTGACTCCACATAGAACAGCTCTCAACTTTTTTAATTAAAAATTACTTGATTATCTTAGTGTTGGACCATGAAGAGAGGGGGTGATGGATGGGAGCCTTTTTTCCTGGCTTCTATACTTAACTCATTTCTTGCACCTATTCAAATTTCAAACCATAGAGATTTCTTGTATTTTGACTTTCTGCAAAGAAGCTCTTTGTTTATTTCAAGTTATACATATGTTTTGATCTTGGAAAATTTGAACTCTGGAATAACTTGGTGGTGTCAACAGATTGGAGAAACTTAGGAAAAAATTGGAATGTCTACCAAAGATCAGTAAACAAGGGGAATAAATTGGAAAATTGTCTATTTCTCGGAGATTTTTTCCGCACTGAGTCACAAAGTCATATTTTTCCGTAAAGCTTTGTTTTTTTTTTTTCTAGAATGAGTCAAGGAATTTGAAATCTGTTCATGAAATGGACTCTTGCTAGATCTATCTTTAGTTTTTCAAGGATATTTTCTCCATGCCATTTCAGAAAGGAAGCGATGAAATTCATTTGTTTAATATGGTTTTTTATTTTTCATGCTTGCGTAACCTGAACAAAGTATTCTGGCCAGCAAGAATCTTCGATCATTTCTTTACAATTATCCTCTATTTATTCTGTGTATTCCATCCCGAGGATTATAACTTGACAAGGACTAATAAAAGAGATAATTTCCTTTTGCAACTGTCATAAATACCAAGTAAAATTCATAAATTTAGGTTTTCTGTCAAATGAAAGAAATACTTCTTCAGGTAAAATGTCACGTCGAATTAAGAATGCTTTTACCGTGCTGAACTTTTTGTCAAAGTCATCAGTGGAATTATGGTTTTTAGTGAATTCTTTCAGGATGCAAATCTGCAGCTTGAAATTGAGGGTTCCGGTTTCTTTTACAAACAAATCCGGAATATGGTATGTAACTTCACACTCTTTATTTCCAGTTTCGTGTGAAAAAATTATGTTTGAAATTTCAATTGCTTGCGTTATCGTTTTTGGTTTCCTAAATTATGGTCATTTGATATTTGATAATATTCTGTACTGCCTGCTAGAACTAGATTTTGGTGCAGTTTTGATAACAGCGTTCTAAAACCTGGATTTCAGCAACGAGAAAGACCTAGAGCAAGTTCTCTAAAGGATTACATGAAATGGTCTGTTTTCTCCTATGGATTTCTCTCTGGTTATTGATGGAATCCTTGGACCATACGGCATGCTAGTCAATTTGGTCAATTAGTTTTCGAAACTTAGATTGTTTGTTCTTTCATAGCTCAATGCAATGTTGATCTGCCATCTGGTATTCGCAAGGCACCATAGGTCACCACAGGTTCCATTTCACAAGCCATTATGTGTAGAGATAAATGATTGATGACCTGGAATTTGGAAAACTTAGGCTCACCATCTGTACTATGTACATTGTGCTATCTGCTTGCATATTATCTCCAACTAATATTATGACTTGCAAATAAGCCGCATATCATTTATGGTGAGGCTACCGTATAACAGCCTACAGGTCATCTCAGAAGCAAAAAATGCTTCAATTAAACAATGCTCAAAACCTGCTTTATTTTGTTTTGGCCAACCCTGGAAGGTGTTAGCCTTATTGAGAATCTCAACTTGATGTATGTTTACTGGCCTTTAATTAGAAAATGTCAACATTTTGAGAAATTGGCAATTTTTATCTTGAAGCATAGGTTCCACTCTTAAACTTCAAAACGATTAGGTGAGCATTACTATGAGAGACAGGAAGAAGAGCCTTGGATCCCTTGAGTGGTTGGCCTATGTTGAAATTCGGCAATGCAATCCTTTTCTGTTCTCAACAGCATATTTCCACCAACACTTTTCGATTGGCATTGTTCATTTACTATAAGTTTTGGAGCTTTTGGCGGCTAGAATCTGGTGTAAAATTTTTGGTCAAATCTTGACCTTTGTTGTTTAAAATTTGGTTTTTGACTGCATATATAGATTCGGCACCCTGAAAAACTTTAGGGCATTTGGATTGTGGAGAGTTTACCGCTCAAATTTGTGATTCCAACAAATACCCACTTATTTTGACTAAATTACGAAAAACCCTAAAAAAAAACGTATGACAGATAGACACTGCGGCTTCAGACTTTTTTTAAATATGTGGTGAACTGACTTCGTCCTTGTGGGTTGCTATTTCCAAGTATCTTTAACAAATGACACTAATTGTTTCAGGTGGCCCTTCTTTTAGAGATTGGAAAGGAAGCACTTCCGCCAGATATTATCCTTGATGTTTTGGCATCGTGTGATCGTAGAAGATTAGCAAAACTTGCTTGCGTAGCACAACCACAAGGCCTCTGTCTGATTTCTGTAAGTTATGTCGCTACTGATTTGGAGCCTCCGCCAGGTTCTCCTAAATCATGTTTTGGTAGACATCCTCAGATTAATAGATGTATACTTCCATACTATTGATGTACTGAAATCCAAAAAAAGGATTCATATTTTTTTTGAAGAGAGTTCCAATCCAAAAAAAGAACTCATATTTTTTTGTGAAGAGAGTTTCAATCCAAAAAAAGAATTCATATTTTTTTGAAGAGAGTTCCATTACTCGCTTTGTGATTAGTGTTGTAATACGTGCTGAAAAGCATAAAGTAAAAAGAACATACGAGGAGGTGTAGAAACTCATACACACAACTATAAAATAAATGTGTAAAGAAGGCATATTATTAGAGAAATGGTTAGTTATTGTGTAATTGATAAGTTATGTTATTATCAAACGATATGACTTATCGATGACATGACTGATCATTCCTCTTATCATTTTTCGTCTGTAACATAAATTATCATGTAATATCCATTAGTCATTTTGTCATTATGGATATACATTCACATATGTGATTATGTGTTATTTGTTCCTTTTTAAGTTCTGTGTGTGAGTAGAGTTATGAACCATTTGGATCCATACCAATTGGTATCAAAGCCATTCTCCCCTTTTGACAAATTTTTTTTGGTACTTTGCCTATGCAGGGAACTAGCTTATTTTTAGAGAATAAACAGTAACTCTAAGTGTCCCATCTGTTAAAAAAGGAAAATTCAGTGTCAATATCAATTCTTTTTTGTTGTTGAAAAATTGTTGTAATTTTAATGTATAAAAGAAAGAAAAATAAATACTATACATAATTTGTGCATTTTGAATCTTTCCTCTGGAGTGATTTTACATTAAAATCCTCAAAGAAGAGCAAGGCTATAAACCTGATGTGGTTCTCATATACAAATTCAAAGTATCATCACATAGAATGCAAAAAATTGTTATTCAGCTGCTTTTAAAAGGACCACAGAATTTTTAGAAAGGTAGCCAACAGTCCATCAAAATAATCTGCCGCAAGTGTAATGGATCCTTCCTTATCACTCACAAAGTGATTATGTATCAGGAAGTTTTATCAGAACTGAACCATTGGCGAAACTGATTGACCCCTCGGATTGGGGACCGGTAAAAAACTGGGCAACAAAAAACTCATAAAATATTCAAAATTTAAAGAAAAATATATATATATTCATGTGCATCTATATGAATCCAAGCCATTTATTCACAAATTAGCAGAAGTTCTCATTTATATAGCATGTAAGGGTGCACATAACCAAAATGGCAATAGTGCAATCCATCTTTGAATGGAAAATACATCAACAAACATGTCGTAAATGGCCTCTAGCATCCAAAAAAAATCATGCTACAACAAATATCTACATATCATCAAAATCATTGCCTATATTGACACCTTCATCATCAATATCACTCTCTAAGCATTAAAATAAGATAGAAAAAACTTAGCATGCCAACTCAAGATTTTGTTTGATTGATGGTTACATTTTTAGTAGGGTCATGATAGAGGAGTTCAACAATCATTGTCTCTAACATTAAGGTATATAGAGGGCTTTGTGCCCTTGATTAAATGCTAGTTCCATACCCTCGTACATGAAAAATTCCAATGGAAAGGTTGCAATACCCCCAATCCTAAAATGCTGAAACGCTGTGAAGTCTATTGGATTTTGAGTGGGATCTAAAATTCTACTTTCTCCATATGAAATCCAATGAAATCGAAACCGCTCTCAAACATCTTGAATCATTTAATGATAATGTTGAAAATTTAAGTGAAACACTTAAAAATTTAACAATACCATTAATATGATAGGATTAGTAGGCAATATGGTTAGATACTAGGCTTCCCCACTAATATATTATTATTATTTTTTAAATAATTGTGTTCAAAGAGTCCTTGGTACCATTGTACATAACCGGCCGAACTGGTTTTCCCTCAAAAGTTGTCGGACTGGCTAGTTCGATCCAGCCCGATCTAGTTCTGATAACACTGGTACCAGGATCATAAAGCATATGAAAATATTGAGCTAGCAGAATGGAAATGAAACAAGTCCGATCAGAAGAGAAGGGAGGAAATGTTCAAAAGTTTGTCCTTCATTTATTTCCAGCGCATGCAAAACATTTGTGTCTAGTTGAAGGTCTTCTTTGGACAAAGAATCTACTCCCCCATTCCACTTTTTGTGCACATGGATAAATGAAATTGAATTAAATTCATTTGAATCCCAAAATTTTGTCATATATAGGCTTCAAAACAAGATTTTCCATATTATAGATTCCCTTCTACTAGTTGATCATCGCTATAGAATCTCCAAATACTTGAAGCCTAGTTACTCTTTTTTTTTGTTAACTTTTCTTCTAGAATTGTTTTATGCTGCAACTATTACTTCAACAATTTCCAATAGCATCCAACTTACAATTTCCACTTCTTCAATTAACAAATAACAGTAGAGCAATAGTAGATAGAACAATCATACAATATGCACAATTAAAGACAACCAAGAGACAAGAGACACAATGTTTGGTCAATGGCTAGGGAAAAACCCCACAAGAGGGAAACCCTTTGCAATTCTTCTTTTATTAGATTGTCTTCAAATGTTCAAAAAAGAGAGTACGTCATCCAAGAGTTAAATTCAAGCTTTGACTGTTAGGGTCCCACCCTAACCCCCTTATTTATGTAATGGGATCACGTCATAGTCAAGAGTCAATAAAGCCCATATTAATAATTGTAAGTGGTTAACCCGCAATTAATGACGGGACCACAGTTAGTTGCAAATGGGCCGTAGTATTAGATAGATGGTATTAATAAAACCCACGGTATTGATCCGTGGTATTGCATGTATGAGTCATATATAAAGGATAGAGACTCCCTGCGAGGAGTATCGTGTCTTATTTTGTAATCGAGCTCTGCTCTATCGGAGGTTGCCCCCTCGAAGAGACAAGTGAACATTACTCTCCGAATAATAAAATCATTGCTGTTCTATGTTCTGGTTATCTTCTCTTCACATATTTTGTATTTGGTATCGTTTTGCAGGTTAAGAGCATAACAAGTGGTATCAGAGCACTTTCCAGGGCCGGTGGGATCTCCATTTCTTAGCAATTTTTTTTTTTGGCTCGAGACGTGTTCCGGCATTTTTAAACCACGAGATTTGTCGTTGAGTGCATAAACCTGCGGATTTGGGGAGGCACGCACGCAGTAAATACAAGAGGTGGTCACGTCTGTTGGACTCCCTTGTAACCCCTGTGGGTACCCCTTCGAGTAGTAGCGCATTAGACAGAACCGCGCACAGACTGTCTTCCATGTACCCTCTGTGTATATCGGAAGCCCCCCGAGCTCCCTTGAAACCTCGCCATAGATAAACCGTTGGCCGTCTTGCGGCTACAGTACACCGAGAACAGCACTCGGAGAGATTACTTCGCCCGTACGATAGGGTAGTCGGGTTGTACGACTAAGGGTACGGTCGATCCTCCTTAGTTAGAGCCCTGAAACATTGGGCCGAGTACTACTGCCAGACCCTTATGTATATTGCGTTCTATAGCACCTGACACTCCTCAAGACCATAGTTCCCTTTTCTATTAGGGGATCACACATCATCTCTTCCAGATCCGCTTGTGCAAAGGGGTGCAGCAGCAGCGGACATCAGTCCCGCAGTCTCGAGTTCGCAAATCAGCCATTCCGATCTATTAGATCCATCAAATCCGCAGCAGCAGTCTGTTCCGCTGCCCAGAGCTATCCGATCCGCCATTCAGATATCTCAGATCCACCAGATCGGAATCGTTGTGAAGGGTTCCTATACCGGGGTATAAATTTCGCAGGACTTTTGGCCGCATTGACATTTTGAGGAATTGGCAACTGCAGTATTGATAAGGAAGGAGTAAAACTCCATTAGGAGTTTTCAAAAAAAAAAAGTCTGAGATCTTCCGGGGCGCTTATTGGTGATCTAGCCCATCAGAATCAGGGCGATGAGTTGAGCACAGTGGTACCATTCAATTCTTAGTGAAATTTTTTTAGGCGGTCACAACTTTCCAAAAAAATTAGGTTGGTGTATGGTAGAAACTAGAGCTCAAGCGATGGCCAATGAAAGGATGGACAAACTTGAAGAATCCATGCAAACCATCCACGTTCAGCTTAACCGACTAAATAGCCTGACCGAGGGCATGATCCAGAAGGGCAAGGAGCAAGCCCACGAGGAGGTGTATAATGGCAATGGACACAATGAGGGTGAGTCTAGCCACTCTCCTCACGTCTGGCACACCCACCAACAACCCCGTCAGTGACCTCCCAAGTTGGATATGCATAAATTTGACGGTTCTCACCCGTCGGCATGGATAGCCCAAATGGAGCAGTATTTCAATCTGAATCGCATCTTAGATGATGAGACTCAGCTTATGGTGGGGAGCATGTACTTGGACAATGAAAGGTGGCAATGGTGGGAATGGCATCAACGTTGCAATGGACCTTTTAGGACTTGGCCCAAATTCACAAAAGCTCTTCAAGACCGCTTTGACCAGGAATCTTCTTTTTTGGGTCGTCTTACTAAGCTCCGACAGACTGGTACAGTGGATGAATATATTACAGCTTTTGAAGCCTTAGCCTTCCGCACTTGGGGTCTCTCAGATGTGTTCTACACGGAATGTTTTATCAGCGGTCTTAAAGAAGCTATCAAAGCCCAAGTCCTACTGCACCACCCTCCCACATGGATAGAGGCTTGCAAGGTAGCTCGTAACGTGGAATGTGCATTAGCAGCCCAATACACTCGCCCAAATTTCTTCGCTAAAGGTCGCCCCCCACAGGCTCACAACACGACTCAAACACTTAAGGTCCAAAAGGTGTCACCTGCGGAAATGGCTGAAAGAAGAAAGCAAGGCCTATGTTACTACTGTGATGAAAAATACTCCCCAGGTCATAAATGCAAGGAGCCCAAATTTTTTCAAATTGATGCCACTGACTGCAACTCAATAGAGGAAGATCCACCACTTGAGGAACATGAGCTGCTAGAAGAAGACAACCAAAAGGACAATGTCTCTGATGAACCAGTTATTTCGTTGCATGCTTTGGCAGGGATTTCTTCCCCTCAAACTCTCAAAATCAGAGGTTTTATTAAACATCGCCCAGTAGTAGTCTTGATTGATAGTGGAAGTACACATAATTTCATCCATCAAAAAGTCGCAGAAGCAGTGCATTGTTTTGTACTAGCAGTTTCTAACTTCCAATTCCAAATTGTGAATGGAGGCACAATGAAATGTGAAGGCCGCTGTGAAAATGTCAAACTTCAAATGGGGGATTATCAGTTGAAAACCCACATGTTTGCCATACACATGGGGGGTTGCGACATTGTCCTCGGCGCTGAATGGCTCTGCACTCTTGGGCCAATCACAATGGATTTCCAGGAGTTATATATGAGTTTTAAGCAGAACAACTACACACATACCCTCCGTGGACTCCAGGCGGGAGCCCCCTCTATCATCAGCTCGCATAGGATGGAAAAATTGTTAAAAAAGGGCAATCATGGAGTTGTAGCTCAATTTAATGCCATCCAGGCAGTCGAAACCAAGCCTCTGCCAATTCATCCTGAGATGCAACAGATTTTAAATAACCATCTGCCGGTCTTTGACAAGCCTCATGAGCTTCTACCCTCCCGAGGGGAACATGATCATAGCATCACCTTGGTTCCAGGGGCCCAACCCCCAAATGTGCGCCCATACAGATATCCGTTCACCCAAAAGAATGAAATAGAAAAAATAATCAAGGAACTTTTGGAAGCAGGTGTCATTCGTCCCAACATTAGTCCTTATTCATCCCTAGTGGTCATGGTGCTCAAGAAAGATGGGGAGTGGCGGATGTGTCCCGACTTCAGGGCCCTCAATAAGTTGACAGTCAAAGATAAATTTCCCATCCCGGTGGTTGACGATTTGTTGGATGAACTCAATGGGGCTCAATTCTTCACTAAGTTGGATCTTCGCTAAGGCTACCACCAAATTCGCATGAAGGAAGTCGACATTCCCAAGACTGCTTTCAGAACTCATGAAGGCCATTATGAGTTCCTGGTCATGCCATTTGGTCTTTGTAATGCCCCCTCTACTTTTCAGAGCCTTATGAACCACATTCTCAAACCATATCTCAGGAAATTTGTCCTTGTCTTCTTTGATGACATCCTCATCTATAGTTGCACTTGGGTCGCACATCTTCAGCATGTAGATCTACTCTTGCAACTGCTCCGCAAGCATAAATTATTTCTCAAGATGTCCAAGTGTTCATTTGGCATGGCAGAAGTTGAGTATTTGGGCCACATTGTGGGGTGCGAAGGTGTCAAGGCAGACCCCAAAAAGATCCAGGCAATGCAGGAATGGCCTCAACCTAACACCTTGAAGAGCTTGAGAGGATTTTTGGGTCTCACAGGCTATTATCGTAAATTTGTCCGCAACTATGGTCGCATAGCGAAGCCCCTCACCCAACTCCTAAAGAACAATTCATTCTTCTGGAATGAGGAAGCACAACAGGCCTTTATAGCTCTAAAAAATGCCATGTGTTCCACTCCAGTCTTAGCACTACCTAACTTCACCAAATCTTTTGTCATTGAATGTGATGCTTCGGGTACAGGTATTGGGGCGGTCTTAATGCAGGAAGGGCGACCTTTGGCCTTCACAAGCCAACAACTAAGTGGGAGGAATCTGGGCCAATCTACCTACGAGAAGGAAATGATGGCCATCTTACATGCAGTTGAGACCTGGCGACCTTACTTATTGGGGCGATGTTTCCAAATCCGCATAGGTCATCACAGTCTTAAATATTTTTTGGAGCAACGCCTATCCTCCCCACAGCAAAATAAATGGCTCGCCAAAATGCTGGGATATGATTATGAGATCATTTACAAGAAAGGGAAAGACAATAGTGTAGTAGATGCATTATCTCGCCAATTTGAGGAGGAAAGTACTCTGCTAGCAATTTCCCTCCCCATTCCAGAATGGATTGAAGAGGCTTGCAGGGAATGATTTTCACACCTCGAGCTCTCCCAACTCATTTCTTAATTGCAGGTAGATCCAAATTCCACCAAGGGCTACTCGTGGCAGGATGATATTCTTCGCTACAGGGACAGAGTCGTAATATCACCAACATCCACCCTCAAAAGTCGCATTTTGGCAGAATTGCACTCATCTCGCATTGCAGGACATTCGGGCTTTCAGAAGACGTATGCTCGCACCAGAAGATCATTTTTTTGGACATGCATGAAAAAGGACATCCTTACTTTCGTAGCAGAATGCGATGTCTGTCAACGCCACAAAGGGGAAACAGTCAACACACCAGGCACATTACAACCATTGCCCATTCCGGCATCAATTTTGATGGAGGTTTCTATGGATTTCATTACAGGTCTTCCAAAGTCAGGGAACAAGTCAGTCATCATGGTGGTTGTGGACCAACTATCGAAGTATGCTCATTTCTGTGCCCTACCCCACCCGTTTACACCAACTTTGGTCGCTCAATCTTTCATGGATCAGATCTTCAAATTGCATGGCATGCCCACTTCTATTGTGTCCGACCGCGACCCGATCTTCACCAGTAATTTTTGGCAGGAACTCTTCAGGATACAAGGCACTCAACTAAAACTTAGTACTTCCTATCATCCGCAAACGGATGGTCAAACCGAAGCCGTCAACAAATGTCTAGAAACCTACCTTAGGTGTTTCACTTCAGAAAAGCAACACCTTTGGGTATAGTTGTTAGCTCTGGCTGAATGGTGGTATAACACCAACTATCATGCCACAACCAAAATGACTCCCTATGAAGCAGTATATGGTCAACTCCCGCCTTCACCTACTTCGTATCTCAAGGGGTGCTCAAAAGTACAAGCAGTGGATCAACTCCTACAACACCGCGCAACCATGCTCACCCATCTTAGAGAGAATCTTCATCAAGCTCAGAACCGCATGAAGCAATAGGTAGACCAGCATCGCTCAGAGCGCCAATTTCAAGAAGGGTATCAGGTATTTTTACGGCTACAACCATATAAGCAAACATCACTCAAAGACAAGGGGTGTCAGAAACTATCTCCCAAATTCTACGGACCATATCAAGTACTTCAGCGCATTGGAGAAGTGGCTTACAAGTTGGCCTTGCCACCTACTGCAAAAATCCATCCAGTTTTCCATGTCTCATGCCTCAAGAAAGTGATTGGGAAAAATTGCAGAATTCAAACCAGTCTACCTGAATTGGACGAAGAAGGGTCCATCTGGCTTCAACCCGAACAGGTCCTAGACGCACGAGACAAGCAACTGCGCGGCCGCATGATTAAGGAAGTCCTCGTCAAATGGAAAGACACCTCTCCGGAAGATGCAACTTGGGAACCAGCCACTATTCTTCAGCAGTTTCCGCAGCTTCAGCCTTGTGGACAAGGCTAGTCTTAAGGGGGAGGGCATGTTAGGGTCCCACCCTAACCCCCTTATTTATGGAATGGGATCACGTCATAATCAAGAGTCAATAAAGCCCATATTAATAATTGTAAGTGGTTAACCCGAAATTAATGACGGGACCACAGTTAGTTGCAAATGGGCCGTAGTATTAGATAGATGGTATTAATAAAACCCACGGTATTGATCCGTGGTATTGCATGTATGAGTCATATATAAAGGATAGAGACTCCCTGCGAGGAGTATTGTGTCTTATTTTGTAATCGAGCTCTGCTCTATCGGAGGTTGCCCCCTCGAAGAGGCAAGTGAACATTACTCTCTGAATAATAAAATCATTGATGTTCTGTGTTCTGGGTATCTTCTCTTCGCATATTTTGTATTTGGGTATCGTTTTGCAGGTTAAGAGCATAACATTGACTAGCCAATATCCAAAACCAATATCCAATATTCAATCAAATCAATAAGCTAAGCAATTATCCAAATCAGAGATGAGAGAGAGAGAGAGAGAAAGAGTCAACAAGATTAAGCTCTGAGGCAACTATAACTCTATCCAAGTCAACAATTAGTCAACATGCCCTAACCAATCCTTCAGTCAACAGTGAAACAACCCTTCAAGAGTTTGGTCAACAACAATCAAGTTCAACCTCAATTGCTAGTCAAAGTCAACCCAAAACAATCATCAAAAACCCAATCAAATTTGGTAAAATGAGAGAATTTTTGCAGTCAAAGTCTGCGATTTATCTCTATGGTTAGCCCAAGATAAAGTGCCCTGATCTCCTCGGTTTTTGTGCCAACAAACTTGGCCCGCCAAAACAGAAATATCACTAAGAGATTTAACCCCAAAATAGCTCCAAAACAAGTGGTCAATGTTAGTCAAAGTGCTGCAAAACTTGGATTTTTTGTCACCTGAAACTCGTCCTTCTTTCTAGCTCACACTTGCGAAGAGATCTTGCAATTTTGTACGAACTCATTAGAGGAAGAGAGATAAGATGTGTGTGATTATGAGTGTCCAAATGAGCTTGATGTGACCTTGATTTATAAGCATTGGAGGAGGGCTAATTAGTCTCTCTAGGTCGAGTTGATCCAATGGCACTTTGTGGGCTTCACTTTAAAAGTACACTTTCCCATGTCCAAATCAAGTGCTTAAAAGGTCAAATTTGGTCCTCTCGGAAAGAGGAATTTAGTCCAATGGGTGGAATTTGTCGCTAATATGCCAAATTAACACTCCTCTTAGCTAGGGAGAAATTCCAACTACATCGCATGATCATCACAAGTATTTCAGCATCATGTCATGTGCATCCTTGCTCATCTCTGCTTGTCTCTGCTCATCTCATGTTGAACACTCTCAAATCTAAAGAAGAAGAATAACTACAGGGGAGCTCTAGCTACCACCCTGAATCTAGCACCATCGGGGGGACTCTGCTACCACCCGGAATCATCACCATCGGGGAGCCATAGCTACCACCCGAAACTAAAGACAATGAGTGAGATCAAACCTACCCCAAAGCGTAGGGATCACACTCTATCCCAAAGTCCCTGACAATAGGTGAGATCAACTTATTGGAGGTAAGGATCACACTCTACCCTATTTTCCTTGATCATCCATCTTAACCCTAAAGAGTCAGATGGTAGAACACTTCATCCACCAACTTGGGCGAGATCCATCTACTGCAAGGGGTAGGGATCACACTCTATCCTATCCCTCATCCCATTTTCCAGATGGGGAGGTTATCCAACAGAGTGGGCGGTGTTAGCACTCTGTAATTTTCCGAGGTTGTAGGAGAAAATCACAAAGGTAACCACAAACCTACTTTGGAAGCTGGGATCTAGCCCTGCCAGCTTCAGAGAGGGCTCTCTCCGTAATATTTAACTTGGTTGTATTAGATCTAAGGCTAGTTATGATTGTTTGGAGTTTGGTTTTAAATTGATTGGTTGATTAAGTGCTTGAACCTTCCATTGGGCTATGGAGTCTATAGTTTAAAGGGGCTCTGTTTCTTATATTTAAATGAAATGGAATGGAAGAAAATATATAAGTTCAATAGAAGTTAAAGAGAAATTAAGAATTCCTTAACATGATATCAAAAGAAAACATAGAAATTATTTTAAGCCAAAAGTAGAGTGTATTTTTCAACAAATTCTATTCATCAACTTTTTGTAAAATAATTCAGATTCAGAGAACACAAGTATGGAAACACAGTAGTAAAACATTAATAGTGTAAGAGGCACATCACTAGATAGTCTAACACATGAAACCTGTGAAGAATGTCCTTTTTATTACTGATCAACCCATCAAATAGAAAATAGTACAATAGCATTTTAGAATGCAAAAATCCATGCAATAGTCAACCCTTGATACTTCTAAAAGAGAAGTATTTATAAGATATTTATAAAACATCCTGTCAAAATTGACTAGGATGTATTTAGGAATTCCTAAACTGAATCCATCTAACTTATTACAAAAATTTAGGAAAAATTGAACTATCTAGTGCGCTAGCACTAAATTCGTGGAATCGCTGACTGTCTGGCCCTTTGAATTCCATCGTGCTGTTGACGCTGAGCTATATAACCAAATCTTCTACTTACTCTAGTATTTCGCATAATTTATTCCATCGCTGCTCACTAGGGATTGAAGTCTTCAGTAACTTTCTGTAAACCTCGTCGACTTCGGTATATTTAGCAAATGTTAGTTTGGAAATGAATATGTGTTTAATTTCATACTGAATGTCCAAGTCATATGCCAACGCTTCCAAGAATGCTCTTCCTGTCATGCTGATTCTTCCACCAGTAATTTTGGAACTAACTTTGGCACTGTCTTTGGCCTTGGTCATCAATTTCTCACTGTAATCAGACCATGTACTAAGCTTATAGTTTATTACTAATAAATTAGGAAGTCCCTTTTTGTAGAGGGCTTCTAGCTTTTTAAAGAATCTTTGTCCACCAGTGTTAAGAATTTGACACTTTTCTTCAAGTTGCCTCACCAAATTTTTGTTAGTTAGCACCTTCTTGACCTCTAGTATAGTTTTTGTTCTATCTTCAATCTCTAGCTCTTCTAATTCTTGTTTGTTTTTAGAGTTAAGGAATTTGATTAGCTTAGTAGCCTCACTGGGTTTGTCACTCCATTGTTTTCTGACTTCTTCAATGGCTTCATTAGATCTTTCAATCAGTTCCCGTTGCTCAAATATGATTTGTATTGAAGGCCAACGGTCTATCATATCTTCATTGATCATTTTCCAAATGTTTTCTTTGACCTGGGCCAAGGTATTACCCATGGTAGTGTCTTTCTCCATCTGCTGCAATCTCTGGGAAAGTGTCTGGGATTTTTGTACTTCTGTTAGGTGGGAATTCTCAAATCTTGTTTTATGCTCCTATAAGGTCTTCACCTCATGTCTTAGTTTCTTTATCTCTTCTCTCTGTATACACATGGTTTCCATGGGTTCGGCCAACTTAGTTGAATCATCTGCAGTTGAAGAAGGAGGTATTGTAGAAGATGATGCTCCTACTATTGTAGTTGTTGTTGGATTTCTTGTTTGAAGTAGGGATGCAATTGGTACTGCATCAAGAGGAACTACTTCTAGTTAAGGGCTCTTCTCCTTCTCTTTGATCATCTTGTCCATCTCTACCTCCATTTCTTTAATCTATGCACTCTGCTCCACCAATAGCTTCAACATTTCTTCTTTCTGTAACTCTGTCTCTCCTAACTCCTTTTCTTGGGGATCTTGAGTCGTACGCAGCTTCAATTGTTTCTTCAGGGCTGCTATGTTAGCATTCTTTTTCTTAATAATTTCTTCTATGGCCTTTGAATTACGAGGATCAAAACTTGCTTTAATCATCATTTCCTCCAAATATTTAATTATGTTGTCTTTAGCCAAAGGAAATTTTCTCCAGTTTAAAATGAGATTGAACATTGTTTAAAGAAAGTTGTAGTTTGGAAGTAGTGAGGGCAGTCTGTGTGAAGGTTGAGTAGACCATTTCTCTTATCTGCCTGTGCATGTCCATTTGATCCAAAGGATGAACATCCTTTGCCTCAAACTCAAAGGTAGTATGCTTGAAGTCAATTGCTGATTTTGGTTGTGGAACCTGCCTCTGTAAGAATTCCATATGAATTCTTCCCTTCTCTGTGTCATAGGCTGAGATGAGCCTGTGCTGGATTGAGGAAGACTGCTTCCTGAATTGAGCAGAGATGTTGTCATGAATGGCTTCATTCCTCTGTTTAATCTCTTTATATCTCTGGAAAATATCCAGTTGCCTCTGTTCTGTAGATGACTCTGGTGTGTGAGGTATTGTAGCTGGAATCTCTTTAGTAGTCGAGGATGATGGAGAATTGGTGGTACTGCTATCAAACTTAAAAGTTTGAAGGCTAGAGAGTACAATGGTACCCTGTGTTTCCTCCAATGGTGGGAAGTCTATCTTAGAGCCTGTCTTAACCTTCTTTGTATATATCTTAAATTCTTTGGATGAGACTTCTGTGACTGAAGGAGAGTCCTCCTCTCTCAGTCTCTTCTCGGTCTTTTCTTTAGGTATAGGAGTCTCTGAGGCAGTCTTGGAAAGCACCTGCTCTTCGGCCTCCTGCAATGTGTTCTCTACCCAATTCTACTGGTTCATGTACTTCTCTATTTCGAGACTTTGGGTATGCACATAGGGAGTTGCCTTCTGTTCCACTCTTAACTTATAAATTACCCCAAAGGGGTCATATGGCCATGTAAAGCTAAGGGGGAAATTCATTTGTTTCAGCAAGAGGTCTGCTTCCTCCTCTGCTGCTCTGCTGTTATAGATAAAAAGTCCTATCTGTGTCTTGATTTTGAATTGAGACTTCTTTTTAGCTGCCACAAAATGGATGTTGTCTGAGTGGATTATTTTCCTGATGTACTCCAAGGCAAATATCCTCATCAGAAGGTACTTGGGGAGCTTATATGGTGGCAGCTCTGAGCCATAAACTCTGATCTCTGTAAATGACTGGTATATGTACCAATCTCCTGTCTTCACTTGTTCACTGAGTTGTAACACTTTCTGAATATCTTCACTGATTCTTGGAACCTGCTGGCCACTCATCAAACAAGTTGTTGGATACACAAACTGATCAATAAACTCTGTAAAACTGAATTCCTGTGATTTTTTTCTGATCATGGAGGTCTAGAAAATAATGGACTAAGGCTCTCCTTGTTGATCAAGCTTTTGCATTGCAAAGGGAAAGCTGTATGTCTGGAAGAAAATGAACATATACATAAGAATGGAAGAATATCTGAACATTCATTCAGTTAAAAACTGAAGGAATTGTTCATGAATTACACCTGCAAGGACGTGACCATAGTCAAAGGTGACCGATAGTCCTTCTTCTGCAGAAAGAGTGGATAAAAAGCCTAAAATAGGCTCATCTACCCATTCATATGAATAGTAACCAAGTAAGCATGACAAGACAAAGATAGTCTGTTTGGTTCTTTGAGGGAAAATAAAAGAGGGATAAGGGGATTATTCTTGGGGAGTTGAGGATCTTATAGCAGGAAGACCTCAAAAATTTTGGCTCTTTGAGGGAAGGTGAGTTTCTGATAGATTTCTTTGAGACCCTCAAGGGAAAAGCAAGTGAGGGAGTCACTGTAGGGGACTTGCAACATTTGGTTTATACTTTCAGAGGTAATGGTGAAAAAGATTTCACCATTAGGGGAGATGATAACCCTCTTACTTTAGAGATAAGAGGCATGGCATTTGAGGAAGAATTTTGGGAAATAGTAAGACCGGGGGAAGACGAACAGGGGTAGTCTAGACTGCCAGAGATTAACCTTGTTAGACTGGTCAAGGTAAGTGTCATTCGAAGAGGTCGAATTCACAATGTGTTTTAGAAATCTTGTAATCTCAGTCAGAAAAGGGGATGTGGTCTAAATTCACAGGTGGAGTGAGCATGTGGTTTACCACTGTGGCAGTTTTGGGGGCTTTCGTGATAACAAAATGAAAATGCAGAGGTTGACAGAGGGAATTTTTACAGGAGAACTGTTAATCTTGCGAGAAAAGAGTCTGGGGGCAATTCCTCTGTGAATAGTCGCTTGACAAGCAAGAAAGCAGGGAATCGAGAGTAACGACATTATAGGAAAATGAGAAAGAAACGTGAGCGCGGGAGAAATGGAGCTTTATAGTTTGTAACATGAGTGGTACTGTTGGATAAAACGACTGTTGGGAGCTGCATTTACTCAGGAAACGGGAAGGAGGCAATGGGAGGGAGCTACAACGAAATTGGTGTAACAGTCGTTGACATGGCGGCTTAGGATATGCAAATGGAGGCGCGGGACCGTTGGCAGGAAGTGATAGGCAAAGGGATACGAGACAAATGACCATATTCACCAATTACATAACAAATCCAATTTTCCATAAGCTAATGTAACTTAAACCAATGAGGGTGCATTTAAACGAGCAAACCCTGTTTATTTTTCCATTTTTAAAGGACTAAGAATATTTATTTCAAACAACTAAACTAATCTAACAACCGCATTAACCCAGATTAAACTGTTGGATTAACTTATTCACATATTCTACCTATTTAATCTTAGCCAACATTACACTGTTTGGCTAAGTTATTCACTCTAATCTAATTGACATAAATTGAAATTTGCTTGAACATGATTAAACTGTATGTTTCAAACAAAAAGAAGTATTGTAACATTTTAGACAAGCTGCACACAATTTCATGAATTTATTCTTTACAAAACTATTGGACTATTAGTGGCACTTCAATTGGCATCACTTTCACATTTATTCCTTTTTTTTTTGTGGGGTCCTTTTATCATTTCTTTTTCTTTTTCTATTTTTTCTATTTTTATACCCTCTTTTCATTTTTCTATCTTTTTTGGAAATTGTTTGCAGTATGCAATATTATTTACAATCTGAAATACTTAAAGAAATCATTCAATCATCATTTGATCCTATAAATTATAGGACACTAACAGTAGCTCCAGCGGGGGATGGCACTCTCCTTGTGAGGTGTCAAGAACAATAGACTAGTAGCTTTGAATCCTTATTTTCATTGTTTGACCGCCTCTGATTTTTCTTTTTTTGTGTTTGTTGTAGTTATGGTGGCAAAATGACTAAAAGCTTAGGGCCTTCTCCACAGGCTTCAAATTTCAGACATAAGCTACCAACTCATGATTGTACAAAGTAAATGTTATCTACAATGGGTGTGATAAAAAATGTTTTTACCCCTGAAAAACATAATGTTTCAGCATCCTGCCGTTGACAGGTTCTCCAGGTAACTTTGTTCCATCCATGTCCTTCAGAAAAAATGCACTATTACCTCTATAAGCATGAATAATGTAAGGTCCCATCCATAAATTGTCAAACTTACCATGCTTGCCTTTCTCTTCTCTTCTGGAATCCCATTTCAGAACATGATTGCCGATCTAAAAATCATCAGCCTTAGTTTTTCTGTCAAATGTTTTCTTGATACTTTCCTGGATCAACTGAGTTCTGTTGTGGACCTCCTCTCTTGACTTCTGCAAGTGTATTGTTTGATTTATTCTCCTTTGTAGATCATTTGGTTCGGCCTTCAATTCTTGAAGCATTTTCAAAACAGGAATTCCCAATGAGGTTGGAAAAGCAGCAACTATTCCATAAACTAGCTAGTATGGAGACATGCCTATTGACTTCTTGGTAGTAAGTTTGTTGGCCCATAATGCATTCACAAGTTTATTGTGCCATGATTTCTTGTTATCCTGCAACAAATTTTTAATAATATTAACCAAGCTTTTATTAGAAGATTTTTCCAGTCCATTTCCCTGAGGGTAATAGGCTGTAGAATGTCCCAAAGTTATCTGATATTTGTTGCAAAAATCTACCATCCTCTTTGACCTGAATGCTGCAGCATTATCTGTAATGATTTTCCTAGGGCATCCGAATCTTGAAAGGATATTGTTTTCTAAGAATTTAGTGATTACTGCATCAGAGGCTTGTCTAGTAGGTATGGCTTTTATCCATTTTTTAAAGTAATCAGTGGCTATAAGAATCCACTTATGTTGGGCAAAAGAGGAAGGGTGAATTTCTCCTATAAAGTCAAGGCCCCATTGTTGGAAAGGAGTTTCAGCAGATATGGGCTTTAAGGGTAAAGGCAATAGTTTCCTTTTGCCTTCGAATATTTGGCATTTGTGGCATGAGGTGACTCTCTTTTGGACATCAGAAAATAAAGTGGGCCAATAATAACCTGCTCTCAGGATTTTATTGGCAGTAGTCTTCTAGTACAAGTGTCCACCGCAGTCTCCTTCATGAAATTCCTGCATCACTTTATCTACTTCATTTTTCAACAAACAATTTAGTAAAACTCCACCAGCATCTTTCCAATACATATTTTTATCTAGAATACAAAATTTCATAGCTTTGAGTTTAATAAATCTAGCTTTTGTTTTAGTCAAACCAGGAGGAGCTTGTAAATTATGTAGAACAAAAATAATGTCTGCATACCAGGGAGAGGTAGAAAAAGCTTCTGCTACCTGTGGAGTCGCCAGCTCATCTAGTTCATTGAATATTGCTAGAAAATTTATATCCAAAGCATGTAAATTAGATTCAGCCATTAATTTTGCTAACCCTTGACCCTTAATGAGTTTGGTAGCTCTGATTTCAATGTTAATAGCAATCCACTTACCCCTTTTCCCATTAGGATTGTTCTGGGTCAGTATATTTTTAACCACTGCATTTGGAACAAAGGAAATTATATGTGAATGGAGGATATACACTCTGAAGTCTTTTATTGCTTTTACAAGGGAAAAAGCTTGTTTTTCCATAATGTCATATTTTAATGCAATATCTCTCAAAGATTTTCTAAAGAAAGCAATAGGCTGTTCATGGCCTTCATTATTCTTCTGTAAGAAAACTGTAACAATGGTATGCTCATAAGAAAATGAGAAGATAATTTTTTTTTTAGTGAAATCTGGACTAATTAACGCCGAGGCTTGAGTTAAAGCCTGTTTTACCTTGTCAAATGACTGTTTAGCTTCAATGTTCCATTTCACCTTTTCTTAACATGTTGGTTATATTCTTTAAAAGTTTTGTTAGATTAGGAATGAATCTCCTCAGAAAATTTATCTGTCCAATAAAAGATTGAACTTCCTTTACATTTCTAGGGGGATTAATTTTTAATATAGCTTTGATTCTGCTGGGATCTATTTTGATTCCTTCCTTTGAAATTATGTGTCCCAACAATTTTCCTTCTTGTAAACCAAACAATGTTTTCTTTGGGTTGAGGGAGATACCAAATCTCCTACATTTTTCAAAAACTCTTCTTAGGTGATTTAAGTGTTCCTGATCTGTTTTTGAAAAAACAGTGATGTCATCAAGGTATATGACTATAAAATGACCCATTTCATCCACAAAGGTAAAATCCATTGCTCTCTGAAAAGTAGCACCAACATTCATTAGACCAAAAGGCATTTTCACATACATGAAAGTGCCCCAGGGTGTAGTAAATGTTGTCTTCTCTTGATCGTCTGGGTGTACTAAGACTTGGTTATAACCAGAAAAGCCATCTAATAGGGAAATTTTGCTAGATCCAACCACCTTTTGTAGAATGTGGTCCATCTTGGGCAGAGGGTAATTGTCTTTCAAAGAGGCTTTATTCAGGTTCCTGAAATCAATACAAAGTTTGATTTCACCAGTCTTTTTTCGAGTCAGAACCAAATTAGACACCCACTTGGAATATCTTAAGGGCACTATGATCTTTGCATCATACATTCTTTTAACCTTTTTTTCAATAAGAGGCATAAGCATTGGGTTGATTCTCCTTAATTTCTGCTTAAAAGGTTTATGATCTTCTTTTAAGGGAATTTTATGTTGTATAATGTTGGTGTCATAGGACTTTAGATCCTCATAACTCTAGGCGAAGACATCAATGAATTCTTTGAACAATTCAATGTACTTTAGCTTTTTTGCTGGGGGTATAGATTTGGATAGTTTGATTAGCTTAGGTTCTTGTTCTATTCCAAGATTGCATTCCTCAACACCAGCTTCGATAGGTTCAATTTTGGGCTTCTTAGCTACATCAGTAAAGTCAAACAAGTCTTCTAATGGAACTAGCCTCTAGGCAAGACATTGTCTTTCAGCTGTAAAATTTTTGTTTCCTGTTTTTCTTGATCTATTTCATTCAAATCTAAATTATTCACACTATTATTTACAATATCTTCTAAGTCAATTTTAGAATCTATATAAGCATCTTCAAATTCATCCTTAGACTGCAAAAAATTCTCAATCTGGGTATCATTTCCAAAAACCTACTAGTATTTAATGTTACCAGGTACAGTAGGTCTATCTTTACTTTGACAATATATTGGCGAGTAGGATGAAATGGTAATTTACAAGTACTTGCCGAAGTAGCCAGACCATCAGGCAGAATGTTTTGATCTCTCGAAACCACAAACAAACTATATTCAATAAAAGAATCTAGAAAATCCAACACAACATTCCTATAGGCTCTCATCCTGGGATGTTTAGCAGAATATTCTCCTTTAATTTGTTTAATTACCAATTTAGAATCTCCATGAATGGCAATCCGTTTAGCACCCAGTTTCTTTAAAATATGTAACCCTAAGATTAAGGCTTCATACTCTGCTACATTATTAGAACATTGGAAATTCAATTTATAGGAATGACCCTCTGAGTGATGAGTTTTCGAATTGGAAACCCATACGCTAGCTCCTGACCCTTCTTTGCTAACAAATCCATCAAAACTCAAATTCCATAAAGTTTCATTTGAGTTATCTTGTTCACTGACTAATGTTTGGCATTCCTCAGTGTGACATAACACAATGTTTTGATCAGGAACTTGTTCCTGTACATTTCCATCATTATATAGAATAAATGAGTCAAGGTCCGAATGAATAGAATATAAGGGATAATTATTAGGTCTCCTATTTTGTGACCATGAATTTCATGAGTTTTTCCCTATATAATCTCCTATTCTGACCAAAAACTAGAATTGTAGCGTAGGTCATATCCATTTGGAGAGTTCCCTGTAGTTTAGATCCCCATGAATGAGAAAGCAGCATGCCATATTTAGGAGGTATGTCAGCAACAACTATGTCCATTACCACACTTTTGGCTGGTATTTGGACTAAGTTGACACATAAATCCTTAATAAGTCCAAGGCACTTTACTTGACTGGAATCAAATGAATACAGATCTTTATATCTTCTAGTAATATCTAATCCCAATTTTTCCATGATTACCTTAGGCATGAGATTATGAGAGGCCCCAAGTCAAGCATAGCGTTGTGTAAGATTTTATCATGAATGGTTAAGCTAACGTAAAATGGAGGTACATCTCCATCTTGAAGTTTACCATTGACTTTCAGGCCAAACAATATTTCAGGTTGATCATCTGATACATTGACTGTATCAGTATTTTCTCCTATGCTTAAAGCTTTCATTACTTGTGATCTGTATGTCGTTTTGTTCATCAGTTCTGTTAGGGGAATGGGTATTTTGAGTTTTTCCAATTCATGTTCTATATTAAATGATGTCTGAGTTTTGTTTAAATTGGCAACCTCTTGTTTATCAGCCAAATCCTTTTGGGATATGTCTCTTTGTTGGCTAGTGGAGGGATCATTTGTTTGAATTGATTTGGATGCAGTATCAGGTCTTTTCTGGATTGGAACCTCAGGATTCTTTCTAGCAAGAATCTCAATGTTCTTCTTAGTAGGTGTATCAACTGACTTTTTAGTTGGAGTATCAAGTGTTTTCCTACTCCTCAGATTGTATTGCTTATGGACTTCCATAATGGCATTTTCAAAACCTTTTTTATACTCTTTTGATTCTTCAGGCTCTATTTCATCCTGGGATAGCAGAAAAAGGTCTTGTTCTTCTTGAGTAAGAAAAGTAGAATCATTATCATTTACTCCCATTAAATTTATTTGAGTATCATCTATATCATCAGCTATCTCTGCCTCCTCATCTATATAGTTTTCTTGGAAAGGAGGTCTTACTTGCTGATCTGGACCTTTTGGGTCTCTTTGTTTGATCTGGGGTTGGTTTCTTCTGAAATTCGGATTTATGATTTGACCAGTTTGGTTTTCTCTAGGAGGATCCCTATCAGATATGCTTATTCTATCCATCATTTTCTCCATAGTTCTAAGTAGATTGTCTATTTTATAATTAGTGGTAGAAGAAGATGAAGGTTCCTCTTTTATTGTTACCCTTTTTTCAGATTTTAATTTAGCTTTTTTGGCTAATAAATTAGCCTCAACTTTGAGTGCATTTTCTTGCATTTCCTCTAAGGTAGTGGGATCTCTTTCTCTCAGTTGATAAGCCATATCAACATCGAATCCTTTTGGGAAATGTATCAGGGCCAAGCCTGGGGGAGGTTTAATGGAAGTTGAAATTGCATTGTAAACCTTATTAAACCTGTCACAATACTCTTCTACAGTTTCATTAGGTCCTCTCTTAAGGTTTTTGTATTCATTAAGGATCTGTAGAGGACTCTTTTTGGTTTCCCACCTATTTAGGAAAGATTGGTGAAAAATAGCAAGGTCAACTATACTACCTGCTGCTAAGTTTTTGAACCATTTTCTTACCTCTCCACCTAAACTCTGGGCAAAAAGCCTTAGTTTTACATCATTCTCATCTACTTCATGAAGATCGAAGAAATCGTTCATTTTATCTATGTGTTGTTGTGCATTGATAGCACTAGTGCTATCGAATTGGGGAATCCTGGTTTGATAGTCTTGGGGCATATCATGCAACTGGGCAGGTAAAACCAGGGGGGCATAATGAGCAACCATGATGGGTGGAACAATGTGTGGTCTTAAGGGAGGTGCAGATATAGGATTTGTGGGAGTAGGTTGGATCACTGTTTGTGATACTACTGGATGAGTAGTAGAAATTACAGAAGAGGTAGGGCCAAGAGATGTAGGATGAATAGATTAGGAAGAGTGAGCTGATGTTGCAATAGTAAGAGTAGAAAGTTCAACAAATTGTTGAATATAAGCTTGATGCACATCTTGATCAAGTGCTGACACAAGATCCTGCAATTTGTCAAAGTCTTGGAGGGCACACTGATCCAAATCAGACTCAACTGATGGTTTTACAGGTTTATAAGGCTGAAGAATAGATTCATCAACTACTATCTAATCAAAAAAACTTTCAGATTTGGTCCTGAAAAAGCTGTGTTCAAATGGTAAATCAAACTGAATATATTGTATAGTATCGAAGTTTTCAGGAAGGGAGTTTGCCCTAGAAAGGGTGCTATTGCTTCCTTGGCTTTCAACTAGACTTCTTGTTCTTAGTACCTTTTCAGGATCGTCTAAAATTTCGAGTTGCTCTAGATCAATATTAGATCTGATATAAATTCTTTTTGGAGCCAGATCTTAAAAGTAAGGAACAAAATTTTGATCACTGTTCTACCTGAAATAAAGTTTTATAAACTAGGGATATTAACCTTATGAAAATGAAATGAAGGATTATTTTAAGTCCCAAGTATGGTCACCAGAATGTTAGAACTCTGTAATTTTCCAAGGTTGCAGAAGAAAATCACAAAGGTAACCACAAACCTACTTTGGAAGTTGGGATCTAGCCCTGCTAGCTTTAGAGAGGGCTCTCTCTGTAAGATTTAACTTTGTTGTATTAGATCTTAGGCTAGTTATGATTGTTCAAAGTTTGGTTTTAAATTGATTGGTTGATTAAGTGCCTGAACCTTCCATTGGGCTATGGAGTCTACAATTTAAAGGGGGTTTGTTTCAACTTTTAGAAAGGAGTTTCACAGGGCAAGGTAGCTAAACTAAATGGATCCTTTATATTTAAGTGAAATGGAATGGAAGAAAAGATATAAGTTCAATAGAAGTTAAAGAGAAATTAAGAATTCCTTAACATGATATCAGAAGAAAACATAGAAATTATTTTCAGCCAGAAGTAGAGTGTATTTTTCAACAAATTATGTTCATCAATTTTCTGTAAAATAATTCAGATTCAGAAAACACAAGTACAAAAACAAAGTAGTAAAACATTAACAATGTAAGAGGCACATCACCAGATAGTCTAACACATGAATCCTATGAAGAATGCCCTTTCTATTACTGATCAAACCATCAAATAGAAAATAGTACAATAACGTTCTAGAATGCAAAAATCCACGCAGTAATCAACCCTTTGATACTTATAAAAGAGAAGTATTTATAAGATATTTACAAAAAATTATGTCAAAATTGACTACGATGTATTTAGGAATTCCTAAATTGAATCTAACTTATTAAAAAAAATTAGGAAAATTTGAACTGTCCGGTGTGCTGGCACTAAATTCATGGAATCACTGACTATCTGGCCCTTTGAATTTTGTCGTGCTATTGACGCCGAGCTATATAAGCAAATATTCTGCTTACTCCAATAATTCACATAATTTATCCCAGCGTTGCTCACTATGGATAGAAGTCTTCAGTAAATTTCTATAAACCTCGTCCACTTCAGTATATTTAGCAAATGTTGGTTTGGAAATGAATATGTGTTTAATTTCATACTGAATGTCCAGGTCATATGCCAACGCTTCCAAGAATGTTTTTCCTGTCATGCTGATTCTTCCACCTGTAACTTTGGAATTGTCTTTGGCCTTGGTCATTAATTTCTCACTATAATCAGACCATGTACTGAGCTTATCATTTATTACTAATAAATTAGGAAGTCCCTTTTTGTAGAGGGCTTCCAGCTTTTTAAAGAATCTCTATAAACTAGTTTCCAGAATCTGACACTTTTCTTCAAGCTGCCCCACCAAATTTCTATTAGTTAGCACCTTCTTGACCTCCAATATAGTTTTTGTTCTATCTTCAATCTCTAGCTCTTCTAATTCCTGTTTGTTTTTAGAGTTAAGGAATTTGATGAGCTCAGTAGCTTCACTGGGTTTGTCACCCAACTGTTTTCTGACTTCTTCAATGGCTTCATTAGATCTTTCAATCAGTTCATGTTGCTCAAATATGATTTGTATTGAAGGCTAGATGTCTATCATATCTTCATTGATCCTTTTCCAAATGTTTTCTTTGACCTGGGCCAAGGTATTACCCATGGCAATGTCTTTCTCCATCTGCTGCAATCTCTGGGAAAGTGTCTGGGATTTTTGTACTTCTGTTAGGAGGGAATTCTCAAATCTTGTTTTCTGCTCCTGTAAGGTCTTCACCTCTTGTCTTAGTTTCTTTATCTCTTCTCCCTGTATAGACATGTTTTCCAGGGATTCAACCAACTTAATTGAATCATTTGCAGTTGAAGAAGGAGGTACTGCAGAAGAGGATGCTCCTACTGTTGTAGTTGCTGTTGGAATTCCTGTTTAAAGTAGGGATGCAATTGGTACTACATCAAGAGGAACTATTGCTAGTTGAGAGCTCTTCTCCTTCTCTTTGATCATCTTGTCCATCTCTACCTCCATTTCCTTAATTTGTGCACTCTGCTCCACCAGTAGCTTCAACATTTCTTATTTTTGTAACTTTGTCTCTCCTAACTCCTTTGCTTGGGGATCTTCAATTGCAGGCAACTTCAATTATTTCTTGAGGGATGCTATGTCAACATTATTTTTCTTAATAATTTATTTCATGGCCTTTGAATTACCAGGATCAAAACCTGCTTTAATCACCATTTCCTCCAAATATTTAATTTTGTTGTCTTTAGCAAGAGAGGAAACTTTCTCCAGTTTAACTTGAGATTGAACATTGTTTAAAGAAAGTTGTATTTTGGATGCAGTGAGGGAAGTCTGTGTGAAGGTTTAGTAGACTATTTCTCCTGTTTGCCTATGCATGTCCATTTTATCCAAAGGATGAACATCCTTTGCCTCAAACTCAAAGATGGTCTACTTGAAGTCAGCTGCTGATTTTGGTTATGGAACTTATGCTTGTAAGAATTCCATATGCATTCTTCCCTTCTTTGTGTCATAGGCTGAAATGAGAAAGGTTGAGTAGACTATTTCTCCTGTCTGCCTGTGCATGTCCATTTTATCGAAAGGATGAACATCCTTTGCCTCAAACTCAAAGGTGGTCTACTTGAAGTCAACTGCTGATTTTGGTTATGGAACTTATGCTTGTAATAATTCCATATGCATTCCTCCCTTCTTTGTGTCATAGGTTGAAATGAGCCTGTGCTGGATTGAGGAAGACTGCTTCCTGAATTGAGTAGAGATGTTGTCATGAATGGCTTCATTCCTCTATTTAATCTCTTTATATCTCTGGAAAATATCCAACTGCCTCTGTTCTGTAGATGACTCTGGTGTGTGAGGTATTGTAGTTGGAATTTCTTTAGTAGTCGAGGATGATGGAGAATCGATGGTACTGCTACAAACTTAAAAGTTTGAAGGCTAGAGAGTACAATGGTACCCTGTGTTTCCTCCAGTGGTGGGAAGTCTATCTTAGAGCCTGTCTTAGCCTTCTTTGTATATATCTTAAATTCTTTGGCTGAGACTTCTATGACTGAAGGAGAGTCCTCCTCTCTCAGTATCTTCTCGGTCTTTTCTCTCGGTATAAGAGTCTCTGAGGTAGTCCTGGAAAGCACTTGATCCTCAACCTCCTTCAATGTTCTCTACCCAATTCTCCTAGTTCAAGTACTTCTCTATTTCGGGCCTTTGGGAATGCACATAGGGAGTTGCCTTCTGTTCTAGTATTAACTTAGAAATTACCCCAAAGGGGTCATATGGCCATGTAAAGCTAAGAGGGAAATTCATTTGTTTCAACAGGAGGTCTGCTTCCTCTCCTGCTTTTGCTATTACAGATAAAAGGTCCTATTTGTGTCTTGATTCTGAATTGAGACTTCGTTTTATCTGGGAAAAAATGGATGTTGTCTGAGTGGATTATTTGCATGATGTACTCTAAGGAAAATATCCTCATCGGAAGGTACTTGGGGAGCTTATATGGTGGCAACTCTGAGCCATAAACTCTGATCTCTGTAAATGACTGGTATAGGTACCAATATCCTGTCTTCACCTGTTCACTGAGTTGTAACACTTTCTGAATATATTCACTGATTCTTGGAACCTGTTGGCCACTCAACAAACAAGTTGCTGGATACACAAACTGATCAATAAACTCTATAAAACTGAATTCCTGTGATTTTTTTCTGATCATGGAGGTCTAGAAAATAATGCACTGAGGCTCACCTTATTGATCGAGCTTCTGCATTGCAAAGGGAAGCCTATCTGTCTAGAAGAAAATGAACATATACATAATAATGGAAGAATATATGAACATTCCTTCAGTTAAAAACTGAAGGAATTGTTCATGAATTACACCTGTAAGAAAGTGACCATAGTCAAAGGACACTGCTAGTCCTTCTTGTGTAGAAAGAGTGGATAGAAAGCCTAAAATAGGCTCATCTACCCATTCATCTGAATAGTAACCAAGTAAGCATGATAAGACAAAGATAATATGTTTGGTTCTTTGAGGGAAAATAGAAGAGGGATAAGGGGGATTCTTCTTGGGGAGTTGAGAATCTTTTGGCAGGAAGACCTCAAAAATTCTGGCTCTCTGGGGGAAGGTGAGTTTCTGATAGATTTCTTTGAGAGCCTCAAGGGAAAAGGGAGGGAGGGAGTCAAAATAGGGGACTTGCAACATTTGGTTTATACTTCCATAGGTAACGATGACAAGGATTTCACCATTAGGGGAGACGATAGCCCTCTTACTTTAGAGATAAGAGGCATGACATTTGAGGAAGAATTCTGGGAATAGTAGGACTGGGGGAAGACGAACAAGGGTATTCTACACTGCCAGAGGTTAATCTCATTAGACTGGTCAAGGTAAGTGTCATGAACCCAGTAGCATAATTCAAAGAGGTCGAATTCACATTGTGTCTCGGCAATCTTGTAATCTCGGCCACCAAGGGTGATGTGGTCTAAATCCACAGGTGGAGTGAGCATGGGGTTTACCACAATGGAAGTTTTGGGGATCATTGTGGTAACATAATGAAAATGCAGATGTTGACAGAGGGAATTTGTAGAGGAGAATTGTTAATCTCGTTGGAAAAGAGTGTGGGGGAAATTCCTCTGTGAACAGTCGCTTGACAGGAAAGAAAGAAGAGAACCGGGAGTAACGACACAGTAGAAAAATGAGAAAGGGGCGTGAGTGCGGGATAAATGGAGCTTTATAGTTTGTAACGAGAGAGGGACCGTTGGATAAAATGACGGTTGGGAGCCGCATTTGGTCAGCAAACGGGAAGGAGGCAACGAGAGGGAGCTGCAACATAATTGGTGTAACAATTGTTGACGTGGCAGCTAAAGATAGGCGGATGGAGGCACAGGACCATTGGTGGGAAGTGATAGGTGGAGGGATACATGGCGGTAGTGGAGTGGTAGGTGACGTAACCAAGAAGGCGGGTTGTGGCGGGAAGGAGGAAATTGCTTTCGGAGGGCGGTCAAAGCTGTTTGTGGTATTAGAGGGGGGGGGGGGGGTCTGAAATGGCTTAAGAGCCGTTGGATCAAAGAGGGGTCATGATCGGGGGAGGTAAGGTGTGCGAAGTTTAACGACGACAATCCCACATGATATCTCGAGCATATCTTTTTACAATAAAGTCCAAACTTTGGACAAATGACCATTTTCACCAGTTACATAACAAATCCAATAAATTTCCATAAGCTAACCTAACTTAAACCAATGAGGGTGCATTTAAACGAGCAAACCCTGTCTATTTTGCCATTTTTAAAGGACTAAGAATATTTATTTCAAGCAACTAAACTAGTCTAACTACTGCATTAACCTAGATCAAACTGTTGGATTAAATTTTTCACCTATTCTACCTATCTAATCTAATCCAAGATTACACTGTTTGTCTACGTTATTCACTCTAATCTAATTGACGTAAATTGAAGTTTGCTTGAACATGATTAAACTGTATGTTTCAAACAAAAAGAAGTATTGTGACATTTTAGACAAGCTGCACACAATTTCATGAATTTATTCTCTACAAAACTATTGGACTATCAATGGCACTTCAACTGTCATCACTTTCACATTTATTCTTTTTTTCGTGGGGTTCTTTTATCATTTCTTTTTCTTTTTCTATTTTTTCTATTTTTATACCCTCTTTTCATTTTTATTTTCATTTTTCTGTATTTTTTGTAATTTTTTTGCAGTATATTTACAATCTGAAATACTCAAAGAAATCATTCAATCATCATTTGATCCTATAAATTATAGGATCCTAACAGGCGGGACGCTAACTAAGACATACTCTGACCAGGGGAGATCCTAGTTCTCTACACCCTATCGGTCAGAGGTCTCTCATCCCCAGGAGCCCATCAACTCCATTCCTCACCCTGGGAGCTCAACTAGGGGGGAAGAGCACTGCACAGTGTTCTTGATCAACCATGACCCTTATCTGAAAGGGTCATCTTAGACAGTGCAGTATTCTCTCTGAAGACCAAGAACTTCCTTTTCAACAAAGCTTTGGTGAGGATATCAGTTGTCTGCTCATTTGTCAAAATGTGGAGTCTCGCAGCTCCTCTCTGCACCATGTCTCAGTGTAATGATATTTGATCTCAAAATGCTTGGACGTGTCGTGGAACACAAAATTCTTTGACAAACGAATCCCACTCTTGTTGTCACAAGAGATAACTATCGTGTCTAGGAGTTGCTCAAATAACTCTCCAAAGAGATTCCTCAACCAGACTACTTCAAAACTTGCTAGGCTAGATGTAATATACTTGACCTCAGTTGTGCTAAGGGCTCCATACTTCTGCTACATGCTCATCCAAGATATCATGGCAAATTCTAGACTAAAACAACATCCGAAAGTACTCTTCCTGTCGACAACACAGCCAACCAATCTGCATTTGTATCTCCATGTAGTCTAACATCTCCAACGACATATCTTAGTCTAAGGTTAATAGTCCCATGTAGCTAACCCAATACATGCTTGGAAGTGATCCAATATACATGGTGAGGCTTGGTCATAAACTGGCTCAAAGCGTTAATTGTGAAGCATATGTTAGGACGAGTGTTCATGAAGAACATCAGAGCACAAACTAGTTGTCTATGCTCAGAAGGGTTTTCTAGGTCCAGTTCGACAACCTCTCCACATAATTTCTTGAAATGCATCTCCATAGGTGTAGGCAAGGACTTGCATTCAACCATGCCAAATCTCTTTAGCAATTTCACATCATATTTTCCTTGTGAAAGGAAAATCTCATAGGGCCTTTGCCACAACTCTAGTCCTAGAAAATAGTGCATCAAACTAGGATCTTTAATCTCGAATTCAGAATCCAACTCCCTCTTACATTCAAGAATGAGAGGGTCTGCACCTGTTAAGAATAAGTCATCAACATATAATACCAAAATTAGAGGCATACCTTGGACTATCTTGAAGTAGAGGTTGGGATCGATGTTGCTTCTTGTGAATCCAAGATTCACCCGGTAACTATCTATGCGGACCTATCATGCTCACTGGTAGTATAGGGACCTAACATGATTCATGCCATACAATGCCTTCTTCAACCTCTAAACATGTGTTTTCCTGTCCTCTACTTCAAATCCCTGTGGCTGCTCAATGTAAACTTCTTCCTGTAACATGCCATGGAGGAATGTCGTCTTCACATCCATTTGATGAAGGGTCCATCCTTGAGTTGCGATAAGGGCAACTATCGAATGAATGGTGGTGTATCAAGCCACAAAAGCAAATATATCATCATAATCTTCTCCCTCTTTCTGGGAGAATCCTCTTGCCATGAACCTTGCCTTATATTTCTCAATACTTCCATCGAATCCATGCTTGATCTTGAATAGCCATTTCAAATTCACCATTGATTTCCCCTTCGGTCTCGACACAACATCACATACGTCGTTCTTCATAATTGATTCATATTCTTTGGCGATAACATCCTTCCAGGCTTGTTCTTTAATGAATTATTCAAAGGTGGGAAGCTCAGCTTGAATCATATTGCTCATTGCTACAAGATATCCCTGGTACCTGCACGACTTCTTGCTTTCTCTAAAGGTCTCTCTAGAGGGAATGTGTCTCTCTACATCCTGTAATGTGTCAAAAATCCAAAGTGGCCTCTTCTTGGTAGGTGGATCACAAAGAGGAGGATCCAAGGAGTCCATGGGATCATCAACAATGTCTCTCTCGGATTCAGGCACAGAAGGACCTTCTAAAATATCCCTATCATCACTTTCCTTCTCAGGAGGAGGCGGAGGAAGGTCCCTTGCTTTCCTAAGGGCAGTATCTTCATTGAATTTTGCATCCTTGGCTAATTTCAACCTTTGACCAAGAATATATATTCTAAATGCTTTAAAATCTTCATAATACCCAACAAACGAACCTTTTCTTCTAGTGGCTTCCAACTTGTTTCTTTTGTCTTTTGGCACATGCAAATATACAGGGCAACCAAATATATGGAGGTGACCAATGTCAGGCTTGACACCTATGAATACTTCTTCAAGAGTCTTGTTGTCCAATGTTTGATGAGGCACCCTGTTTTGAACATATACCGTTGTATTTATTGCTTCACCCCAAAGGAACTTCGACAACTTTAGATCATGGAGCATGGCTCGAGAAACGTCTATAATAGACCTTTCTTTCTCCTAGCTACTCTATTTTGTTCGGGATTATAGGGCACAATCGTCTCCTTCTTGATACCTTATTTTTTGCAAAAGTCTATGCATTCATTTGAAATGTACTCTCCATCATTGTCAGACCTGAAGATCTTAATTTTCTTCCCTATTTGATTTTTGACCAAACCCTGGAAGTCCTTGAACATATTGAAGGCCTCATCCTTATGCTTCAAGTAATAGATCCATGTATTCCTTTAGAAATCATCAATGAAGGTAATGTAGTAGAGATGACCACCAAGTGAATGTACGAGCATCATAACACATATGCCAGAATGAATGAGATGGAGGATGTCATTGGCCTTGTTCTTGCTAGAGGGGAATGGTCCCCTTCTTTTCCTTCCACTAGCACATACTATACACACCCCATCATGATGGTCTTGAACATTAGGACTCCTAGAAACCAACTTCTTCAATTTCGGAAGAGCTTCATAATGTAGATGGGCCAATCTATGGTCGCACAACATGCTTTGGTGATTAGTTTCATGTACCATTGCTAGAAGAGGCCTTTTAGTGACTCTATAGAGTCCTTCAAATCTAGATCCCAATGTGAAAGCATCTCTCATAGAGGATCCAACAAGACAAGTAAGTACTTTTCCTTTGATGAAAGAAACCCTCATTCCTTTGTCTTCCAAAGTAGATATAGATACCAAATTCTTCTTCAATCTCGACACATGCATCACATCATGAAGCAAAACATATTCCCATAGTCCAAGTGAAATTTAACAAACCCAAAGCCTTTAACGGGATGAGTGGAGTTATCTCCAAGAATAATCTTCAAACTTGACTTCCTTATACCCAAAGAAATGATGAGAGGCCCCACCACTAACCAACCAACTATCCCAAATATCCATAGGAGAGGAATTAGAAAGTGCAGAAATAATGATATATTCAGATTGATTAGTAGCGTTACTTTCACACCTATATTTTTTTGACCTCTTTCATGAATGATAACCTTCTTCACTATCATCGAGAGAGTCTCTTCTTCTTCTATCATTCCTTCTTTCATCTCTTCTATACATTAGAGAAATTTTGAGGTCTAAAATGGGCCTCAAAACAAAAAAGTACAACCAAAATCAACTTTATAAGAACCAATAGGATTCAAGATGATGATGTCAACCATGGGGGATGATTCACCATTTTTGGAGTAGAAAAGTAAAAAGATTTAAGGTAGGATCCAGGGCCAACATCAAACCACGCTCAACCTCATAGCTAGCCCTACGAGGACAGGAGAGGGCTCTCTTCGGGTCAATCTTAGCAAAAGATAATCGATGGGGCTTGAGATGACAGAAATAAAAACTGATTTTAGGCTAGGTATGAAGTACAAGGCTTTGATTTGATTTTTTGGGGTTTTTGTTGGAATCAAGGGGAAAGCAAATTTTGGGGTGCAGGGATTGAGGCTCAGTTCTGCAGAGATTTCGATGGGGCAAGGTAGGCGATCATTTTGACACTTAAATTTTAATGAGATGGAGGAAAAAGGCAGGTGAGGTGTTGAAGAGGGCAAGGGCAATCATGAATCCTCCCCAAACAGTTGAAAACATCAAACAACTAAAGCAAACTTCAAGTAGAGCATTGCACTTTCAATGAATTCTACTTACACTCTTGTTTGTTTAGTTCAGAAGAAATAATATAGATGATGGCATACATAAACAAAATTCACAATTACAAAGAGAAGCACTGTACCAATAAACTATTCATCTCTTTTAATAAACTATTTTTTCAATACGTATTTTCAACATATCTCCCTATGGTTTTACTCAAATATCAAGTGGGAGAATTTGTTGGATGCAAAATTTAATTCTTCATCCAAGGAGTACCCATGTTGCATACTTTCCATGTATTTCACATTTTTCGTGTAGCAGGGTCCATTGAAAGTATGCAACATGGGTACTCCTTGGATGAGGAATTAATTTTTTTCCATGTATTTCTCATTTTTCGTGTGGCAGGGTCCATCGAAAGTATGTAACATGGGTACTCCTTGGATGAAGAATGAAATTCTGCATCCAACAAATGATTTCACTCAAAATTTGAGTATAACCATAGGGAGATATGTTGAAAATACGGGTTGAAAAAAAGTTGTTGTTGTTGTTTTTTTTTTTCGCCTCTAAAATTTGATTATGTAATCTAATTTTATTTTATTATTTCCACTACTATTTTATAATATTTCTTAGGAGGCCCATTTTAGACCTCAAAATTTCTCTAATGATCTCTTCTATCATATGACCTGTTGTTGTTGTAGCCATGGTTATTGTTGTAGGACCTTGAAGTATTTCTCCTTAGAGCATCTCGCTTCTTAGGGAAATCTCGAGCATAGTGACCCTTTTGATGACAATTATAGCATTCAACATGTCTATCTCGTCTTCTTTAAGAATTTTTCTATGCTACAACTATCACTTCAATAATTTCCAATAACATCCAATTTACAATTTCCAGTTCTTCCATTAACTAATAACAATAGAGCAATATTAGATAGAACAATTATACAATATACATAATGAAAGACAACCAAGAAAAAGATACACAATGTTTGGCCAACGACCAGGGAAAAACCCCACAAAGGGTAAAACCCTTTGCAATTCTTCCTTTATTAGATTGTCTTTAAATGTTCAACAGAGAGAGTACATCATCCAAGATTCAAAGTCAAGATTTGACTAGCCAATATCCAAAACTAATATCCAATATCTAATCAAGTCAATATGCTAAGAAATTATCCAAATCAGAGACAAGAGAAAGAGAACAGAAGCCAACTCTAGTGCAACTGTAAATATGTCCAAGTCAACAATAGCCCACAACAACGTGTGCCCTAACCAGTAAACAGTCAAAACAACCCCTCAAGAGCTCGGTCAATAGCAGTCAAATTTGACTTCAATTGTTGGTCAAAGTCAGCCCAAAACAATCATAAGAAACCTAGTCAAACTTGGTCAAATGAGAGAGAATTTTTACATTCAAAGTCTACGATTTATCTCTGCGGTCAGCCCAAGTCAAAGTGCCTTGATCTCCTTAGTTTTTGTGCCAACAAACTCGGCTTTCCAAAATAGAAATATCCATAAGAGGTCAAACTCCAAGAAAACTCCAAAACAAGTGGTCAACGCTGGTCAAAGTGTTTCAAAACTCAGATTTTTGGTCACCTAAAACTCATCCTTATTTCTAGCCCATACGTGTGAAGAGATATTGCATTTTAGTACGAACCAATGAGAGGAAGAGATATAAGAAGTGTGTGTTGATGTGTGTCCAAATGAGCTTGAGGTGACTTTGATTTATATGCTGACTTGACCAAATGACACTTTGTAGGCTTCACTTCAAAAGTCCCTTGTCCAATTCAAGTGATTCAAAAGTCAAATTTTGTCCTCTCGGAAAGAGGAATTTAGTCCAATAGTGGAATTTGCCACTGAGCTGCCAAATTAACACTCCCTCTCAGTTAGGGAGAAATTCCAACTGTACCAATATCCAATGTTCAATCAAGTAAATATGTTAAGCAATTATCCAAATCCAAGACAAGAGAGAGAGAGTCAACAAAAATCAACTCTAGTGCAACTGCAAATCCATCTAAGTTATCAACAATCAAAAACAAAAATGTGTTCCCTAACAAGTCAATAGTCAACAGTCAAAACAACCCCTCAAGAGCTCGATCAACATTAGTCATATTTGGCCTCAATTGTTGGTCAAATTCAGCCCAAAATAGTCATAAAAAACCCAGTTAAACTTGGTCAAATGAGAGAGAATTTTTGTGGTCAAAGTTAGTTATTTATCTCTGCGGTCAGCCCAAGTCAAAGTGACCTGGTCTCCTCGGTTTTTGTGCCAATTCAAAAATATCCCCAAGAGATCGAACTCCAAGACAACTCCAAAACAAGTGGTCAATGATGGTCAATGTGTTGCAAAACTCAAATTTTCAGTCACTTGAAACTCGTACTTCTTTCTAGCCCACATGTGTGAAGAGATCCTGAAATTTAGTACGAACCAACGAGAGGAAGAGAGATAAGAAGTTTGTGTTGATGTATGTCCAAATGAGCTTGAGGTGACTTTGATTTATAGGCATTGAAGCATGGCTAATTAGCCTCTCTAGGTCGACTTGATCAAATGGCACTTTGTGGGCTTCACTTCAAAAGTACACTTTTCCTTGTCCAAATCAACTACTTCAAAAGTCAAATTTTGTCATCTTGGAAAGAGGAATTTAGTCCAATAGTTGGAATTTGTGACTGAGCTACCAAATTAACACTCCCTCTCAGCTAAGGATAAATTCTAACTGTACCATGTGATCATCACAAGTATCTCGACATCATGTCATGTGCATTCTTGCTCATCTCTTCTTGTCTCTGCTCATCTCATGTTGAATACTCTCGAATCTAAAGAAGAAGAATTGTTGCAAGTGAGCTCCACCTACCACCATGAATATATCACCATTGGGGAGACTCTGGTACCACCCAGAATCATCACCATCAGGGAGCCATAGCTACCACCCAGAACTAAAGACAACAGGCGAGATCAAACCTACGCCAAAGTGTAGGGATCACACTCTATCCCAAAGTCCCTAAAAATATGTGAGATCAACTTACCGGAGGTAAGGATCACACTCTACCCTACTGTCCCTAATCATCCATCTTAACCCTAAAGAGTCAAATGTTAGAACACTTGCATCCACAAACATGGGTGAGATCCACCTACTACAAGGGGTAGTGATCAACTATACCAAGTCCCTCAACCCATTGGCCAGATGGGGAGGATATCCCACATAGTGGGCAAGACGTTAACATGGGAATACTATGACTAGAGGAGATACCAGGGCTCTACACCTTATCGGTTAGAGGTCTTTCATCCCCAACATCCCATCAATTCCATTCCTCACCTTGGGAGCTCAACCAGGGGGAAGAGCACTGCTCAGTGTTCTTGATCAACCAAGACCCTTATTCAAAAGGGTCATCTCAACCAGGCCAAGCTGCTCTCTGAAGACCAAGAACTTCCCTTTCGGCAAAGCCTTGGTGAGGATATCAGCTATATTCTCATCTGTCAAAATGTGAAGGAGTCTCACAACTCCTCTCTGCACCATGTCTTAGATGTAATGATATATGATCTCAATATGCTTGGACTTTTCGTGGAACATAAGATTCTTTGACAAACGTATCCCACTATTATTGTCACAATATATAACTGTCGTGTCCAGGACCTGCTCAAATCACTCTCCAAAGGGATTCCTCAACCAAAATGTTTCACAACTCGCCAAGTTGGCTGCAATATACTCGACCTCAACTGTGCTAAGGGCTACAGATTTTTTCTTCCTGCTCATCCAAGATATCATCGCAGATCCTAGACTAAAACAACATTCAAAAGTACTCTTCATGTTGATAACATTGCCAGCCCAATTTGGATATGTATATCCATGTAGTCTAACATCTTCAACAATATATCTCATTCCAAGGTTAATAGTCCCATGTAGATATCTCAATACATGCTTGGTAGCGACCTAATGTACATGGTGAGACTTGATTATAAACTAGCTCAAAGTGTTAATTGCGAAGCATATGTTAGGGTGAGTGTTCACGAGGAACATCAGAGCACCAACCGATTGTCTATGCTCAAAAGGGTTTGCTAGGTCTGGTCCGACAACCTCTCCACATAGATTTTTGAAATTCATCTCCATAGGTGTAGGCAAGGACTTGCATTCAACCATGCCAAATATCTCTATCAGTTTCACAACATATTTTCCTTGTGAAAAGAAAATCTCAATGGGCCTTTTCCACACCTCTAGTCCTAGGAAATAGTGCATCAAACCAAGATCTTTCATCTTGAATTCAGAAACCAACTCCCTCTTGCATTCAATAATGAGAGGGTTTGCACCTGTCAAGAGTAAGTCATCAACATATAATACCAAAATGAGAGGCATACCTTGGACTATCTTGAAGTAGAGGTTGTAAACGCGAAGCATATTCCAGGGTGAGTGTTCATGAGGAACACCAGAGCACCAATCAGTTGTCTATACGCAAAACGGTTTGCTAGGTCCGGTCTGATAGCCTCTCCACATATATTTTTGAAGTTCATCTCCATAGTTGTAGGCAAGGACTTGTATTCAATCATTCCAAATCTCTCTAACAATTTCATAACATATTTTCCTTGTAAAAGGAAAATCTCACTGGGCCTTTTCCGCACCTCTAGTCCTAGTAAATAATGGATCAAACCAAGATCTTTCATTTCGAATTTAGAAGCCAACTCCCTCTTGCATTCAAGAATGAGAGGGTCTGCACCTATCAAGAGTAATTAGTAATCATATAATACCAAAATGAGAGGCATACCTTGAACTATCTTGAAGTAGAGGTTGGGATCAATGCTATTTTTTTTGAATTCAAGCATCACCGGGTAATTATCTATATGGGCGTACCATGCCTAGGGGGCTTGCTTCAAGCTGTACAATGCCTTCTTCAACCTGAAAACGTGTGTCTTGCGGTCCTCTACCTCAAATCTCTGTGGCTGCTCAATGTAAACTTCTTCCTCTAACATGCCATGTAGGAATGTCATCTTCACGCCCATCTGATGAAGGGTCCCTCATTAACTTGCGGTAAGGGAAACTATCGAATGAATGGTGGTGTATCGGGCCATAGGAGCAAATATATCATCAAAATCTTCTCCCTCTTTTTGAGAGAGTCCTCTTGCCACGAACCTTGCCTTATATTTCTCAATACTTCCATCAGCTCAATGCTTGATCTTGAATAGCCATTTTGAAGTCACCACTAATTTCCCCTTCGGTCTTGGCACAACATCCCATACATCATTCTTCATAATTGATTCTTATTTGTCGACCATAGCATCCTTCCAGACGTGTTCTTTAAAACTTCTTCAAAGGTGGGAGGCTTAAATTGAATAATATTTCTCATCATTACAACATATCCCTGGTACCTGCATGACTTCTTTCTTTCTCTAAAGGTCCCTTTGGTGGTAATGTGTCTCTCGACATCCTATAATGTGTCATGAAGCCAAAGTGGCCTCTTCCTGGCAGGGGGATGATAAGGAGGACAATCCAAGGTCTCCATGGGCTCCATGGGATCATCATCAATGTCTCTCTCAAATTCAGGCATGGAAGGACCTTCTAAAATATCCATATCATCACTTTCCTTCTCAGGAGGAGGAGGCAGAGGAAGGTCCCTTTCTTTCCCAAGGGAAACATCTTCATCGAATGTTACATCCCTGCTAATTTCAACCTTCCTTTGACCAGGAATATATATTCTAAATTCTTTGGAATCTTCACAATACCCAACAAACATACATTTTCTTCTAGTGGCTTCCAACTTATTTATTTTGTCTTTCGACACATGAAAATATATAGGGTAGTCAAATATACGGAGGTGACCAATGTTGAGTTTGACACCTGTGAATACTTCTACAGGAGTCTTGTTTTCCAATGCTTGATGAGGCACCTTGTTTTGAACATATACCATTGTATTTGTTACTTCACCCCACGAGAACTTTGACGACTTTACATCATGGAGCATGGATCAAACAACTTTTTCAATAGACCTTTTCTTTCTCTCAACCACTCCATTTTGTTCGGGATTATAGGGCACACTCATCTCCTTCTTGATACATTCTTTCTTGCAAAATTTTATGAATTCATTTGAATAGTACTCTTCTCCGTTGTCGGACCTGAAGATCATAATTATCTTCCCTGTTTGATTTTCAACCAAATCCTTGAAGTCCTTGAACATATCGAAGGCATCATCCTTATGCTTCAAGTAATATCTCCATGTTTTCCTTTAGAAATCATCAATGAAGGTAATGTAGTAGAGATGGCCACCAAGTGAATGTACGGGCATCAAAACACATATGTCAGAATGAATGAGATGGAGGATGTCATTAGACTTGTTCTTGCTAGAGGGGAATGGTCCCCTTGTTTTCTTTGCATTGGCACATCCTAAACACACTCAATCATGATGGGCTTGAACATCAGGATCCCAGAAACTAACTTCAATTTCAGAAGAGATTCATAATGTAGATGGGCCAATCTACGGTGCCACAACTCGCTTTGATGATTAGTGTCATGTACCATTCCTAGAAGAGGTCTTTCAGTGACTCTATAGAGTCCTTCAAATCTAGATCCCAATGTGAAAACATCTCTCATAGAGGATCCGATAGGCCAAGTAAGTACTTTTCCTTTGATGAAAGCAACCCTCATTCCTTTGGCTTCCAAAGCAGATATAGATACCAAATTCTTCTTCAATTCCCCCACATACATCACATCATGAAGCAAAACAGATTCTCCAGAGTCCAAGTGAAATTTAATAGACCCAAAGCCTTTAATGAGATGAGTGGAGCTATCTCCAAGAGTAATCTTCAAACTTGACTCCCTCTCTACCAAATTAGAGAGAACTTCATTATATCGAGAGAAATTATGAGAGGTCCCACTGTCAACCTGTTAGGTCCCTATAATACTAGTCTATTCCCTTATTATTATTGTCATTGTAGCCCCTTATTATTATTGTTGTGCTCATGTTTTCCCCATATTGTTATTATTGTGCCCCATAGAAGCCCACTATTGTTATTGTTGTGCCCTCACATTATTATTGTTATGTTGGCTCTGATTATATTGTGACCCCTTAGACTCCTATATATAGAAAGGAGGTCTTGTCATTTGTATCGTCCAAGAATTGTTCATTTGTGTAATGTAAAGGAGGTTTTCCCCTGGATGAAGCTAATTTTGAAGTCGTTGATCTATATTTTCTTATATTTTGTGCACTGGTTACATAACAATTGATATTAGAGCTTTGGATTCTATGGTTTCGCTGCTTCAAACAGGTCATCGTGGCAGTTTCGCTATAATGTTTTTTCTACGACGTTTCAAAAGATGAAATTAAAACCCATTTGATATGAAATCTTGATGAACCTCGGGTACAAATTTCAGATATTTTCTTGCTATATTTTTGGAGATATGATCCAAGGAAGTTAGGGTTTTTGAAGGCTCTCAAATTATATCTCAAATAGGTGACCTAGGGAAAATCATCATAACTTTTTTTCTAAGCATCATATTGAAATTTCATAAAAAATTACAGAAAGGGGACGGACTGTAGTTTTCTTTGTATCGTTTTCAGATCCGAAGGTTGAAACAGTGACATGTGTCATTTCGTACAAGTTCGATTCACTGAACTAGTCTATAACAAGGCCATCATGGGAGATTTGGAATAACTCTTTCTTGGAGAATCCAATCTTGATCAGAGTTTTGGGGTTGGAACGAGAACTCAGAGGGCTACCATAGGATGAAATTTCAGACCTAGGAGATCCAAAAGTACAAAGATACAATAGATTCAATATCGAGCTCCTGCAAAGCGGAAAAGAATGTGTAGTTATTTTAACATTTTGCATAAGTTTGGTTTGAAAAATTAGTTGGAAGGATTTCAAAGGACATAGTGAAGCATAATTATCATTAATTGATGCCCCGAAGAAATAAAATGGAAATACCTAGTAAGCAACCTGAAAGCTCTACCATGACTCATGAAGAAGAGGAAGAAATACAACATGATATATCAAAATTACAAGACCAAGTGCAACAAATTTCACTTTCACAAAAAGTAACAGAGGCTAAGATAGATGGTTTAAAGAAAGACATGGAAACTAAGATGAATGACATGGAAGCTAATATGGATGCCATGGAAGCTAAGATGGATGGTATAGAAGGAAAAATTAAAGGCAACATGGAAGATTTGAAGATAGACTTGACAAAGTTGCTACAATAAATGCTTACTCATGGTGAAAGGGTAGTAAAGGAAACTCACGATGAGAACAAAAAAAATGTTAATCACGATTTCATATACTCTAACGTTAGATTGAAGACCCACCATCTTCTAAAGATCGATATGAGAAAGTTTGATGGCAAGGACCCCATAACATGGATACTACAGAGGGAACAATATTTTGATCTCCATAATGTGAAAAACACACAAAAGGTAAGCATTGCAACTTTATATTTGGAACCCAATCAGTTTGTATGGTATCGATGGCTTTTCTCTCGTAAACAAATTGTCACTCGGGCAATTTTTACGGAAGAAATGATTGCACATTATGAGGATACAAAAAAAAACTTTTTTTAGCCAATTGATAAATCTCAAACAAAAGGGCTCAATGGTGGAGCACATTGAGGACTTCCAAAAAGTTGAATATAAGGGTAAAAGATATTTCAGAGAAGCATATGATTGATGTGTTCATATGGACATTAAAGGATAGCATCCAACATGAGGTTCACTTTTGGGAACCTGATTCATTGGAGGAGACATTCAGGTTGGCAAGAAAAATTATGGCAATAAGGAAGCCTACCACTCACAAATATAAATATGGAAGTGTTGTTGCCCCTAGCCTTCCACAACCTACAAGGGTGACACCACAACAATTGGAAGAAAAAAAGCAAAAGGGCTTTGTTATAGTTGTGATAGAAAATACACTAAAGGTCATAAGTGTGTTGAGAAGAAATCATTTTACATATATTATGAAGAGGAGGAACAAAAGGAACAATAAATGTCAAAAGAAGAGGATATACACCAGGAACAAACCCTAGAGAAAGAAGAAATGAATCGGACCATATCTTGTAATGCATTGGCCGAAATTACCACTCTTCAAACTCTCAAGATAGAAGGACACATCAAGAAGAAAAATGTAATAATGTTGATTTATTTGGGCAATAACCATAATTTTATTCATTGTAAGATAGCCAAGGAATTGAATTTCTTCCTATATCTAGCACCAAAGTGTCAAGTGATGGTTGCAAATGGAGGAACCATATATTTCTGTAGAAAGTTCCATAATATCAAGCTATCCATGGGAGAATATGTATTGAATAGTCCAATGATTTCCATTCCAATGGGTGGTGTTGATGTTGTACTAGGAGTCCAATGGCTACAACCTTTGGGTACAATAACTTTTAATTTTCAAGAAATTTTCTCCCGAAGAAAAGGAAGTTCAATTAAGGGGTATCGTAGGGAAAGATAATAAGTTATAACGACATGACAAATCTTCTAAAGAAAGAACAACGCGGCGTAATTTCACAATTATGTTTGCTAGAGGTTCCCACATCGAAATCATCTATTTCTCCAAATCTTCAAAAAGTCTTGGACAATCATTCCAATGTATTTGAGACTCCCAAAGGCCTCCCACCTATTCGTGATCATGATCATGTTGTTCATTTGATTCTAGGAAGTGTTCCTCCAAACATTAGGCCTTACAGATATCCCTGTGTCCAAAAGAGTGAAGTTGAGCGTATGGTTGTAGAAATGCTAGAGGCTGGTATAATTCAATCTAGTCAAAGTTCTTTCTCTGCTCCATTAGTATTGGTGCACAAGAAAGATGGATCATGGCACATGTGTCCAGATTATAGGGATCTCAACAAGCTCACTATTAAATATAAATTTATTATTCATGACATTTATGAATTATTGGATGAATTGCATGGATCAATTTACTTCACCAAGTTGGATCTTCGTTTAGGATATCATCAAATTAGAAGGAAGACTAAAGACATTCCACAAACAACATTTATAACTCATGAGGGTCATTATGAATTTTTGGTCATGCCTTTTGGCCTTACTAATGCACCTTCTACATTTCAAGGTTTGATGAATTCCATTTTCAAACCCTTGCTTAGAAAATTTGTGTTAGTATTTTTTGATGATATACTAATCTACAACAAGCCTTGGAAGGATCATGTTCAACATGTTGACAGGGTGCTCAAACTATTGGAGGAGAAACAACTATATGCAAAAACATCCAAAATTTTCTTGGATTACAAGACATGGAATATCTGGGTCATATTGTATCTCATGAAGGTTTTAAGGTAGACCTTAGAAAAATTAATTCCATTAAGAAATGGAAAATCCCCACATCCATAAAGCATCAGCGAGGATTTTTTGGGTTAACAGGGTATTATTGCAAGTTTGTTAAGAATTATGGGAGAATAGTAGCACATCTAACAACATTATTGAAGAAATATGCATTTTCTTGGACTCCAGAGGCAACAAAGGCCTTTGAACATCTTAAAGAGACAATGTGCCAAGCACCGGTCTTAGCTATGTAGAATTCACAAAAACCTTTGTTGTGGAATGTGATGCCTCAGGAAATGGAATTGGTGTTGTTTTAATGCAAGAAGAAAGACGCATTTCTTTCGAAAGTCGTCCAATCAAAGGAAAGTATTTACACAAAGCTATTTATGAGAAGGAAATGTTGGCAATACTACATGCATTTAAGAAATGACGACTTTACCTAATGGGAAGACACTTCAAGGTAAAAGCAGATCATGATAGTCTTAAATACTTTGTAGAACAAATATTATCTTCAGAAGAGAAACAAAAATAGGTCACTATGATGTTGGGTTATGACTTTGAAATCATCTACAAAAAAGGGAAGCGAAAGGTTATTGCAGATGCACTCTCAAGAAAGGATGAGGATGTGGAAGCATTTCTTTGCGCCATTTCTATTATCCAACCAGATTGGATAAATGAAGCAAGAGATGAATGGAAGAGTGACGAAGAAGTGTGGGCACTCATTCAAAAGTTACAACAAGATCCAAGTGCATTTGATACATTTAGCTGGAAAAATGATTCGTTATGGTACAAAGATTGCTTATACCTCTGTAAGAATTCCCAACTCAAACAAAAGATTCTTATTGAATTACACACCTCTCCCTTAGGAGGGAATTTTGGATTTTTGAAAACTTACCAGAGGGTTAAGAAGGAATTTTTTTGGGATGTCCTTAAATATGCTATTCAAAAGTTTGTGACGGAATGTTTGGTTTTCCAACAAAATAAAGTTGAAACAATTAAGACCCTGGGTCTATTACAACCTTTATCCATTCCAAGTCAATGTTGGGAAGATGTTTCAATGGATTTTATCATAGGTTTACCCAAGTTCGAAGGAAAGAGTGTCATCATGGTGGTAGTTGATAGACTTACCAAGTATGCACACTTTTTTGCATTATCTAATCCCTTTAAAGCCAGTACAATTGCTACTACATTTATGGAAACAATTCAAAAGATACATGGAAACTCAAAGATTATTGTAAGCGAGGGAGATTCCATTTTCACTGGAAAATTTTGGACATAATTATTTTCTTGTCTGGGTACCCAGTTAGTTAATAACTCATCTTATCATCCTAAATCTGATGGGCAAACTGAGATAGTGAACAAATATTTGGAAGGATATCTTCGTTGCTTTGTATCTGATAAACAAACACAATGGGCCAAATGGTTGCCTATGGCTGAATAGTAGTATAACACTTCCTTCCATACTGCAACAAAAATGACCCTATTTATGGCTCTTTATGGATATCATCCACCATCCATCACATCATATTTAAGAGAAAATTCTAAGGTTTAAGCAGTGGAAGATCACATCAAGCATTAACAACAAGTTCTCTAACTCTTAAAGGATAACCTCACTTTGGTGCATAATAGAATGAAATAATAGACAGATCAACATCGCAATGAAAGAAGTTTTGATGTAGGTGACTGGGTATTTCTACGGCTACAACCATACAAACAAATGTCCCTAAAGCAAGGTAAGAAGGATAATAAATTATCACCAAAGTATTATGGTCCGTACAAGGTGTTGCAAAAGATTGGTACTATGGCATACAAATTGGAGCTTCCTGCAGCTTCTTGAGTGCACCCAATTTTCCATGTTTCATGCTTAAAGAAGGTTATAGATGATAAGCTCCGAGTTCAAACAATATTTCCAGAACTTGACGAGGAAGGAAAAATCATATTGGAACCTGAAGCAATCACAGAAACAAAAATTCAATAGCTACGAAATCGATCAATTTCAGAGTATCTCATCAAGTGGAAGAAATTACCCACTAAAGATTCCACATGGGAGGATGATAATTTTATATAGAAGCATTCAGAACTACTCAAGCATCAAGGACAACACTTTTCTGAAGGAAAGGGGCATGTTAGGTCCTTATAATACTAATGTATGACCTTATTATTATTGTCATTGTAGCCCCTTATTGTTATTGTTGTGCCCATGTTGTCTCCATATTGTTATTATTGTGCTCCATAGAAGCCCATTATTGTTATTGTTGTGCCCTTACATTATTATTGTTATGCCGTCTCTGATTATTTTGTGACCCCTTAGACTCCTATATATAGAAAGGAGGTCTTGTCATTTGTATCATCCAAGAATTGTTCATTTGTGTAATGTAAAGGAGGTTTCCCCCTCGAAGAGGCTGATTTTGAAGTTGTTGATCTATCTTTTCTTCTATTTTATGAGCTGGTTGCATAACACAACCAACCAACTATCTCAAGTATCCAGAAGAGAGGAACTAGAAAGTGCAAAAATAAGGATATATTTAGATTGATTAGTAGCATTATTTTCATACCTGGAATTTCTTGATGGACGATAACCTTCTTCACAATCATCAGGAGAGTCTCTTCTTCTTCTATCATTCCTTCCATCTCTTCTATCATATTTTCTAGCATATGACATGTTGTTGTAGCCACGGTTATTGTTGTAGGACCTTGAAGTATTTATCCTTGGAGCATCTCGCTTCTCAGAGCAATCTCAAGCATAGTGACCCTTTTGATGACAATTGTAGAATTCAACATCTCTTTCTCGTCTTCTTGGATTCTTGGAGTCTCGGTGGGCTTGATGAGGTCTTCTTGCATTAGATGGTTTTCCCTATCCTTCTTATTCTCCTCCTTCCCTTGAGCAATGAAGGCAGTAGTCTCTCCTTGATTTTCCTTATGAATTCTTCCCCTAGATATCATCATTCTTTCGTCAACAATGTAAATTTTGAAACGCGAACTATAAACTCAAAACGGGAACTCTGGCAAAAAAACCCTGAAAAAACATGAAAAAATGCTAAAAAAGAAAGTGTGTATATTGGAACGATGTTTTTTTTGTAAGGTCAATTTTGATCATGTTTTAAAAATGGTAGTGAAAACAATTTTTTTGTGCAAAAAACACCCTGAAAATAAAAAGTGTTGATACTAGAACGATGACCCCCTTTTTTTTGTAAGGTCAATTTTCAACATTTTAAAAAAATGCCAGTGAAACTGAATTTTTATGTGCAAAAATTGTGCAAAAAATACTCTCAAAACGAAAAGTGTTGATGCTGGAATAACACTTTTTTTTTGGTTTTGTTTTTTGTAGGGTAAAATTTCAACATTTTGAAATAATGTTGTAAAAGATTTTATCATGACCTCAAAAAAACATTAAAATTTCAAAGAATAATGAAAACATAAAATTAAAAATAAAAAATTGAACAAAACAAAAAATAAAAAAAAGTTTAAAAAAATAGCAAAAGGTAAATAAAAATATATATTAAAAAAAATCATTAAAAAAAAATTAATCATAAAAATGTAAAAAAGAAAGAAAGAAATAAATAAATAATAAGAAAAACATATTAAAAAAAAAACATTTTTTTAATCTCCTAAACCATAAAAAAATTTGGACAAAAAAAAGTTTTAAAAAGTATAAAATTAAGTAAAAATATGAAATTTTTAAAAAGCATTAATAAAAACTTAAAAAAAAAAATTAAAAACAAACTAGATTAAAAAAATAGAAAATTAACAAAAAAAAAAAAAACCAAAAAAAAAAAAAACCACTAAAATTAAGATTAAAAACATTTAAAAAAAAACTTTAAAAAACAAAAATATGCTAATATTAAAAAAAGGCTTAAAAAAGAATTAAAATTTTAAAAAATATACATATTTTCAAATAAAAAAAAATAAAAGTAAAAAAATTTAAAATAAAAAAAGAATTATATATTTTTGATTTAAAAAAAAATAAAATTTAAAATGTTATATTAAAAAATTTAAAATTTGGATTTGACATTAATTTAAAATTTCGTTTTAAAAAATAAATAAATAAATAAACATTTAAAATTAAAAAAACCTAAATATATTAATGACTCAAAAAAAAATAACATTTAAAATATTAAAAAATATATATTTTACAAATATATATAAAATTAATAAAACATTTAATTAAAAAAATACAATTAACATATTTAACAAAATATATTTTTTATTTAAACAAAAAATAATTTTATCGGCCACCGCTCGCGTGCAGTTCTGCCGCCCATGGCCGCGCCCCCACAGGCGGCGGCTATCCGATTTTCGGAATCGGATAGCCACCGCTCGGCCGCTCGTGGGGCACGACCCTTAGCGGCGGCGTTGCGTGCATATATGTTTTTTAAAGTTGTAATCGTAATTTTTTTTTTTGTAAGTTTTAAATGCTTTTTATTTTTAAAAAATCGAAAATATATGTTATTTTTTTTATAAATGTTAAATGGTTTTTTAAAAAAAATCCAATATATATATATATATATATATATGTTTTTAAAATTTAAAATGTTTTTAGGTTTTATTTTATTTTTTATAATTTTAATTGTTTTTGTTTTTTTTATAATTATTTTTTGATTTTTGTTTTTTTTAATTTGAGTATGTTTTGGTTTTTTTTTTTTAATAATAATAATAATATTATTATTATTATTGTTTGTTTTTAATTTTTTTTTATTAGTTTTTTGTTAATGCTTTTTAAAATTTTTATATTTTTGTTTATTTATTTATTTATTTTTTTAACGAAATAATATATATATATATATATATTTTTTTTTTTTTATGTCAAAATTTTTTTAAAGTGTAAAAAAATGCAACATTAAAAAAAAATATCCACACTTAATACATTAAAAAAATTGAAGTGTCAAAAATTGTTAAATTTAGAAAATAATTATTTACATTTCATACATTAGAAAATTTAAAGTCAAAAAATAGGTCTTTTAAAAAAAGGACCTGATGTAGAATCACCACCTTTTTAAATCAGCACGCAAATCACTAACATTCTAAAACGTAATGTACATAAAAAAATTTAAAGTGCCAAAAACTATGCTCTAAAAAAGTATGTGTATTCTGCATCACCCCTTTTCAAAATCGGGTCAGTTTTTTGCTATCTTTACGAAATGGGTAACAATATTAGTTCTCGTTTCAAATTTTACATTGTTCATCTTGATTTCATTGAGAAATAAGCTCATTAGAAGAAGAGATCCTTTCCCTAGTGTTGATAGAAGTAATGAACATGTTCCATGATGAAGGAAGACCACTAAGGGCAGTCATCACCAATTCCCTGTTAGGTACAATTTCTTGAGCAGTCTGGAGTTGATCCTTGATTTGAGTGATTCTCATGAAGAATGATTGTATAGTCTCTCCTTTGTGCATCTTATATTCCTTGAGTTGATTTTTCAAATGCATAATGTGGCTGGAATTGTTTACTTCATACAAGCCAACAATCTTATCGTACATTTATTTGGATGTCTTCAAAGATGAAATATAAACAAGTATATGAACTCTTAAAGAATCAATACTAATCTTCTTAGCTTTAATCTCACTTTTCTTGTACTTGGACTTGACAACTTGGGGAGAATTTTCTGGTGGTGCTAAAATCTTTCCTTCCACATATTCCAAGACATCATACTCATCTAAGGTGACATTGATCCCGGTCTTCCAAGTTGTAAAGTTAGATTCATCAACTAGCTTTTCATTACCCTTGAAGTATGAGGTAGACATGTTTACTAAACGAAAATGACTTTTCAATCAACTGCTAGAAGATGGATGCTCTTTCTCTCCGTCTCTTGGGCTTGTCTTCACCTCAGCTCTAATACCACGTTAAATTTTCTTCTAGAATTGTTCTATGCTGCAACTGTTACTTCAACAATTTCTAGTAACATCCAATTTACAAATACCACTTCTTCAATTAACCAATAATAATAGAGCAATAGTAGATAGAACAATAATACAATATGCACTATGAAAGACAACCAAGAGACAAGGGACACAATGTTTGGTCAATGACCAGAGAAAAACCCCACAAGGGAGAAACCCTTTACAATTCCTCTTTTATTAGATTGTCTTCAAATATTCAGCATAGGGAGTACACCATCCAAGAGTCAAAGTCAAGCTTTGACTAGCTAATATCCAAAACCAATATCCAATATCCAATCAAATCAATATGCTAAGCAATTATCCAAATCAGAGACAAGAGAGAGAGTCAACAAGATTCAACTTTGGTGCAACTGCAAATCTGTCCAAGTCAACCGCAGTCAACATGCCCTAACCACTGCTTCAATAAACGATAAAATAACCCTTCAAGAGCTCGGTTAACAACAATGAAATTCGGCCCCAATTGTTGGTTAAAATCAACCCAAAACAATCATCAAAAACCCAGTCAAACTCGGTCAAACTCGAGAGAATTTCTACGGTCAAAGTCTATGATTTATCTTTGTGGTCAACCCAAGTCAAAGTACCCTGATCTCCTCGGTTTGTGCACAACAAACTTGGCCTGCCAAAACAAAAATATGCCCAAGAGATCGAACCCCAAAACAACTCCAAAACAAGTGGTCAACATTGAACATAGTTACCGATCAAACGATAAAATTACCCATTACCTGTTTTTTTAGCAAAAAAATCACTTGATTTTGAAAAGTAGCAATTTAGAATACATATCTTTTTTGGAGCATATTTTTGACACTTTAAATTATGTTAGATCTAAGACTTTTGTGATTCATATTGTAAATAAATGTCTTTCAGAGTAATCACATCATTAGGATTTGGTCAACGTTTTGAACCAACTAATGTGGTTCATCTTCATGACAAGGTGAGGATGAACCACATTAGTTGGTTCGAAACGTCAACCAAATCCTAATGATGTGATTAATCTGAAAGACATTTATTTACTTTAAATTATCTTATGTAACATTTTTTTTAAATGTTAGTGATTTTTACGCTGATTTTGAAAAGTGTTATGCAACATCAACCTAATTTTTTTAGAGAGCTTATTTTTGACACTTAAATTTTTTATGTATTAAATATGAACATTTTTTTTTAAATGTTAGTGATTTTCATGCTAATTTTGAAAAGCGCCGAGGCAACATCAACCCTTTTTGTTTAGAGCGCTTATTTTTTACACTTTAAATTTTCTAATGTGTGGATAATTTTTTTTGAATGTTGGTGATTTTTATGTTGATTAAAATAAAAATAAAAAATAAATAATTATGAAAAATAAAATTATAAAAATGTAAAAAAAAGAAGACAAAATTAACTTGTAAAAATAAAAATTAAAAAATAAACAAAAATAAAAATAAATAGATGGAGAAAATATTTATAAGAAGGTCTAATAATCTCAATAGAGATGACGGCTGGAAGATCAGCAACTGTTGGATCCCTGTCATTTCTCCCTAGTCTTTCTTCCCCCCGCCGCCCTCTTTTTATCCTTTTCGAGCTTTCATTGTCCCCCTTGGAGCCTTCTCTCTTTCTTCCTCCTAGGGTGTCTCCTTCTTGCTCTGTGGTTTTCTTTTGTTCCTTTTCCTGATCTCCTCCTTCTTTTGATTTTGTGTTGCTTTTTTTTTAATTGTATATTATTTTATTCCAGTATTTAGATATTATTTATTTATGTATTTTTATGTTTAATTAATTAATTAATTTATTTTATTTTATATTTTTATATATTTATTTATTTTTTCTTTTCATCTAACTTTATACTTATCCTCCTTTAATAATAATAATAATAATAATAATAATAATAATAATAATAATATCAAATATTAGATAAATAAACAAATAATTTATAATTTTAAGAGCTATATATTTATATTTTCTATATATATAATTTTTAATATATAATATATATTACTTTTAATATATATATATATATATATATATATATATATATAATAATAATATTAAATATTAAATAAATAAGCAAATAATTCGTAATTTTAAGAGTTATATATTTATATTTCTTTTTTTCTAGTTAATTTTTTTTTAATTTTTTATGAAACTACCAATTTAATTAAATTTATTCATGTTGTTTAATAAAAATTTACTCATGTAATTTATATAGAGGTCCCTTGCTTAATTTGATTACGGGTTTAGTTGACCTTGGTCCCTAGTCAAATGTAGACGTTGTCCTAGTTAGCCGTTGGAAGCTCTGCTCTAAGTATTTAACTGGCAAAGATAGATCTGATTTTTCAACTTGTCCTGACGATGAACCACACTGGTTGGTTCGAAACACGTCGACAATGATTTTCTGAATGTGATCTACGCCGAAATATTTCTTCCTATAATTGTTATGGATCAGAGAAGCCTCAATTCAACCGGAGAAAATATTTAAAAAAACACATAATTTAAGAAAAATAATTAAAAATTAACACACACATATATAAAGTTATAAAAAACCACTTAACTGTTGGTTAGTTAGTTTAGTTATTTATTTATTTTATTTTAATGAATAAAATTAATTAATTAATTATTAATAGTACATATTTATTCATAATAATAACTATTTATTTATTTATTACAAATAAATAAATAATTATTCAAATAAATAAATAATTATTATTAGTAAGTAAATTAAATAATTATTAGTGATACTTAATTATCTAATATTTACTTGATTATTAATTATTATCTATTATTAACCTTAATCATTTATTTATTAAAAGTGAATATTTTGTTAGTTATTAACAAAAATAAATAAATTATTATTAATTTTTTATTTATTAGTAAAGATAAATAATTAATTATTCATTAATAAATAAATAAATAATTATTATTTTTTTTATTTTTATATACATATTATTAAGTCATTTATTTCTATGATATTTTTCCATTTTTAATGAATTAATTTAACTTTAATTTTTAAATAATTAATAATTTATTTTTATATACATATTATGAAGTCATTTATTTCTCCGATATTTTTTCCATTTTTAATGAATTAATTTAAGTTTAGTTTTTAAATTTAGGATTTTAGTTGGCTTTTTTTAAATAATTATATTCATTCATTATTTATTCATTTTTATTTTGGTCATTTGATTCTTCTTTTAATCACTCATTTTCTGTGTTGAAGATGGATCCTCTTTGGGATTTGAAATGTCGACAAGATGTATATAATACTATGGATAATTCGAGCTATCTTTTTCCAAAATAATAATAAACAACTGAATTTCTAAATAAATATAGAAAAATAAACTATAAAAAAAGTAAGAATAAATAAAGTTAACAAAAATAAAAAAGGAATAAAATAAGCAAAAGTTAAATTAAGAAAAAAGGTTGAATTAAGTAAAACATAAAACAAATAAATAAAAGTTGCCTTGTTGACACATGAGATGTGTGTTGTGCATGTAGATCCCTTTCCAATCTCTTTCCATTTTTGGAACCGTTTGTTCTAATTAATGGACGAAAAGGAGGATTAGAAGCATTCATTTATTCTTTTGGAAAAAGAGTGTTGTGAGACAAATGATTTCGTGGCAGTAGTAGTTAATTGAGGGCTCATGTTGGCCAATAGCAAAAATATTACGTGTAGTTAAGCCTACGGTTGGGTAGCATATGAACTTACAAAGTTTTTATTAAAAAAGTTTGGAGATAGCATTTTTTTTTTAATATTTAGTAATATTAAAAGGATTAAAAAAAAGTTTTGTTGCGCGTCATATATTAAGACTTTATAGAGTTCAGTTTGGTTTTTTTTTTTTTTTTTAAACTTCCCATCTCAATTTTTTTTATCATAAAATAGGCACTAAAATATATGTTATGTTATGAATAAAAAATACTTAGCACCATGATAACAAATTAGAATGTAGTTTTAATTTTCAAGATTAGGGAGTGGAATTGTGGATTTATATATATTTTTGTTTAAATGATTCTCAACTAAATATTATATTAATCATGGTTGGATTTTCATATAAATATAAAGGGATTAATGTGAGGTAAAGTGTTCAACACAAAAATCGTGGTTTTGGAGCTAGGGTAATCTTTTATTGAAAATTTCTTTATAAATATGAAAGAAATTCAATAATGGTAAATACATATTTGTAATAATTAATCATAAAAATAATAATTCAATGCTCCAATAGAGTTGAAAGTTGAGCTCTGATATTATATGTCATAACTCTAAAATTGAAATACACAACTAATTTCATCAATTTATGTGTTTAATAATTAACATACAATTTTCAATTAAATGACATAATTTTTTTAAACCACAAGCAAAGAAGACTTATACCTTGCTTGTAATTCAGGATTTGTAACACTACTCAGATCCTGCTGATCACAACAAAGTTTTGGGGATGACTCTCGACCCAATCGTAGGTTTAGCTGCACATAATCTTTCTACAACTTGCCATCCCCAAGCTTTGAATCAACTACTACTTCCAGAGAATCTTTGGTCTCACAACGCTCTTCTTCCAAAAGAATGAATGAATGCATCTCATCCATTAAATAGAACAAATGGTTCCAAAAATGAAAAGGGAATGGAAATGGATCATCTATGTGTTAACTGTTAGGATATTCCGACACATAGGAAATAGTTAAGTACAACTTGCTCTAGTATAGGGTTAGGTAAAGTGTGTTTTTTTACTATGTACATTTTGTAACTTACAATCCGACGGTCACGATATGTAGTGATCCGATGGTTCATTCTCTCCTCGGTATTACCGACACTTGATCCGTGGCTTGACACCCGATTGGTCCATGATTTCTATTTAAAGCGCATGGAGGGTCATTTGTAGGGTAATCCGTCTATGAGAGAAGCTTATGTAAATTTTCATTCTTTTATTAATAAATTGCCTGAAGTGGCCGCGTTGGCTCAAGCCGTGGACTGTTTCCCTCTTTGAGGGTTTTAACCACGTCAAAAATACTGGTGTATTGATCTGTGATCTGGTTGTGAGCGGTGTCCTTTGGTGTTCTGTCTGAGGAACTTACCCTGTAAATTCCTACATGGTATCAGAGCTATTTGAGGGCCACGTCCGTTGGTGATCCAAATCTGAAGCCGGGAGAACTGCATTCGATTGCCGTTTCCTAGATCTACTGTTTCTGACTGCTTTCGGGCCGAGAGGACTGCTCTGTTGTGTTGGGAGCATCTGTTCCAGTGAGGAACCCCTTTCATTTCACGCGAAAAGGTTTCCGGTAGCCCTAGCTGCGTCATTTTTAAGATCTGAAGGTATACAGTGTTTATTTGCAGTTTATAGTTATTTTCTCTCTGTTTATTTCGGTTTCGGTTTATTTAGATTTTTTTATTACCGGATCTATACCTTTCATTTCTGCGTATGATCTTTGCCCTGCGACCCTGTGCGATCTGGGCAAATCAGAAAAAAAAGGAAGGATTTTTCTCATGCGTATGCTCTTTTCCGCTGCGCCTTAGTGTGATCTCGGAAAATCAGAAACATTGAGGAAAATATTTAGTTTCCGGCTAAAGCTAACTTTGAGCCGCAAGGTTCATTTTTGAAAATATTTAGTTTTTTGGCTAAAGCTAACTTCGAGCCGCAAGGTTCGTTTTTTTTGTATGTCCGTGTTGGGTTTTGTGTTTTTTGTTTTGTAGGGAAAAAGAGCCTTCTCAAAGCAAGCACGCAACCCAAAGCATCAACCCCCCCTCTCTCTCTCTCTCAAATTTTTTGTATAGCTCAATTGGTTCAAAGCTATTTTAAGAGAGTAGAGGTCTTGGGTTCAAATCTCCTTTTTGTGAGGGCGGATTTTTCATTTCCGCACATTCCCGCACTTCGTCGGCATCTTCAACAATTTTTTTTCAAAAAGCCATAACTTCTTCATCCGGAAGCCGTTTTCAAAGCCGTTTTTTTTAAACCAGCCTAATTTTTCGAGATCTATCCATTGGAACACTTAGTTTCAGCATCTTTAGCTTCAGTTTCCGTTGAAATGGAAAGTCAATACCAAGTTACCCTTGACAGCACCAACTACTTCCAATGGTTGTCCTACATTGAGGATTTACTTAGAAGTAAAGGTATCTACAGAATCGCCTTAGGCCAAGAAAAGAAACCGAAGGATGAAGATAAGGCTGCTAAATGGGAAAATAGGCAAGATCAAGCACGTGGATTGATAGAGATGTCTATTTCTCCAGATCTGAGATTCCATATTGCAAAACTTGATACTCCTAATGAAGAAATGAAACAAATCAATAAAGTTGTTGGGATTAAAAATGAACTTAGAGCCCATCAACTTGAAAATGAGTTTCTTACATTGGACCCTAATATTTTTTCTTGCATTGAAAATTTCTTGTCCAAGTTCAAGACCCTTAGATATCTCTTGGAAGGTGTTAAGGTTAAGAAAGAAGATAGTAACCTTATCTATTCCATTCTTACTAAGTTGGGACCAGCCTACTCTGTGTTTGTTTCCACCTTCCATTCTACAAGAGAAGCCTTCATTTCTCAAGGAACAGACTATAAGTCCCCTTCCTTTGACTCTTTTTGTGATTCTTTAATAAGAGAACAAGAAAAACTCTTACACCTTGGTCTTCTTAATCTTGGAAACTCTTCCAAGAAAGCGTTAGCCGCCCAGCAGCAACCAAATTCAAAGAATCCTAAGAAGTCATATCCTAAAAAGAATGGTCCTAAACCAAACAAGGGTCCTAAGCAATCTCAGTCTCAAAATGAAAAATCATTTCAACAAAATGATAAGACAAATAAAAACAAATGGAAGAAGACTGATAGACATTGCAACTTTTGTAATCGAGATGACCACTTAGAATCCAAATGCTTTAAGAAGATGGAAGCCTTGGAAGCAGCGATGAAGAAACATAACATCCATTTGGAGCATTCTTCAACTTCAACTTCATCTTCAGGAATGGCACTTTCTGCATGTGGTTGTCAATCAACTCGGTCTGGTTATGCATTAAATGTATATTCTTCTTCTCATTCTCATGAGTGGCTCATTGATTCTGGAGCTTCTTATCACATGGCCAAAAACAAAGCCATGTTTTCTTCTTTAAATGATTGTAACACCAAAAATATATATGTTGGTGATGATAGATATCTTAATGTTGTAGGGACTGGAACTGTTCATCTAGACAATGGTCAATTTAATGATGTATTATGCGTTCCAACCTTATCCTGCAACCTTCTATCTGTATATCAGATAACTCATTCAGGTGAAGGTAAAATTGTTGAATTTTCACCTCATGATGTTGTAATCAGGGACCTAAGAGATCCTAAACAGATTTTAGCTACTGGCATTGCTGATGATTCTACAAGGTTGTATAAGTTTCACAACTTTGGGTCATCTAATCTTCCCTCAGTATTTGTTGCTCATAACGATGAAGTGAGAAAACTTTGGCATGAGCGATTTGGTCACTTAAACTATCGCTCCCTTCGGCATCTATGTAAAGAAAATATGGTCACAGGTCTTCCTATGGTATCTTGCAGAGATGGTGTTTGTTTCGGATGTGTACTCGGAAAACATCATCGGGACAGTTTTGAAAAACGTGCCTCTTGGCACACCTCAGCCCCTTTACAACTTGTGCATAGTGATTTATGTGGTCCACTTTCAGTTGTTTCATTCTCTGGCTGCAAGTATTTCTTAACTTTCATTGATGATTTCTCCAGATGCACTTGGATATACTTCTTAAAACTCAAGAGTGAAGTATTTAACACATTTTTGGCCTTCAAGGCCTTTGTTGAAAACCAATCTGGACATCAAATTCTTAAGCTAAGATCTGATAATGGCAGAGAATATGTTAAAAGCACATTCATCAACTTTTGCACTGAGAATGGAATTAAAATGCAACATATTGTTCCATATACTCCACAACAAATGGTGTAGATGAAAGGAAGAATCGCACCTTAAAGGAAATGGCTAATTGTATGCTACAATATAAAGGACTTGGTCTTAGTTTTTGGGCAGAAGCAATTAACTGTGCAAATTACATAATAAATCGCACTCCTACTAAGGCTTTAAAGAATATCACTCCAGAAGAAGCATGGAGCTCAATCAAACTAGATGTAAGTCACTTTCGTGTTTTTGGAAGTGAAGCGTGGGCCCATATTCTAGATGAAAAGCATAAAGCTTTAGAACCTAAGAGTGAAAAATGTATTTTTGTTGGATATTCTGAAGATGCCAAAGGCTATAGACTTATTCCAATTAAGTCCAAAAATGTTATCATTAGAAGAGATGTAAAATTTGATGAAAATATATCGGCCTGCGAGCCTAGTCCGGCGGATGTGCCACCTCTCCCTATCTCTTCTACTTTTGAAAACATTTCTTCTTCAGATGATGACAGTGAGGATGACAATCCTCCCCCACCATCTCAGGATCCTCCTTCAGCTCCTCAGCTTCCCAAATGGGTTCGTACTACTCGAGATGCAGTAGGTGATCTTGCCGGTGATCCTACAGATCAGCGACGCACACGTTCTCAGTTTGACAGAGCCTCTTCTTTACTGGCTCAAGCTCCAGCAAATTATGATCCTGACACCTTTGCAGAAGCTTCAGGCCATCCAGATTGGGAAGCAGCTATGAATGAAGAATATCATTCATTATTGGCAAATGATACATGGGATCTTGTTCCTCTACCAAAGGGACGAAAACTTGTTAGATGCAAATGGGTTTACAGAACCAAGTATGGACCAGATGGGAAAGTTGATAAACATAAAGCTCGTCTTGTTGAGGTTTTTCACAGGTTGAAGGCATTGACTACACTGAAACCTTCTCCCCTGTTGCCAAAATGAACTCTATCCACCTTGTTCTTTCCCTTGCTGCCTCGTTCGAATGGGAAGTCCATCAGATGGATGTTAAATCTGCCTTCTTGCATGGGGACTTGCATGAAGAAATCTACATGGAATAACCCATTGGCTTCATAAAAATAGACTCCAGCCTTGTATGTCGGCTTAAGAAATCCCTTTATGGTCTCAAGCAAGCTCCTCGAGCTTGGTATGCCAAAATGGATAGCTTTCTTTTAGAATCTAGCTTTTCTAGGTGTCATTCTGACAATACTGTCTACACCAAGAAAGTGGGCAAGTCTCTTATCATTCTTGTTCTTTATGTTGATGATCTTATCCTTACCGGTAGTGATCCCAACCTTATAAACCATGTGAAGTCCAGCCTTAAAAAGAAATTTGAAATGACAGACTTAGGACACTTACATTATTTTCTTGGTCTTCAAGTCTTGCAATCCAAGGAGGGTATTTCCCTTTCCCAATCCAAGTATGCCTATGATATTCTACACCATTTTCACATGGAAGACTGTAAGCCAGCCCCTTCTCCCTTCCAGTCTGGAGTCAAACTTTCAGTCACTTGTACTTCTCCTGAAATTGATGCTAGCTTATACCGTCAACTTGTAGGAAAACTTTTGTATCTAACCCATACTCGTCCTGACCTTTCCTTTGCTGTTGGCCTTGTTGCTCGGTTTATGCAAAAACCACGTGAAAGTCATTGGAAAGCAGCTAAAAGAATACTTCGTTATGTTTGAGGTACAGTTCAGTTTGGGATTCATTATAGTGCCGAAGCAACTCCTCTATTGGTTGGTTTCACTAATTCTGATTGGGCTGGTGACCCTGATGATCGGAAGTCTACTGCCGGTTATGTGTTCACTCTTGGTTCAGGACCTATTACATGGGATTGCAAGAAAAAAGGTGCCATTTCTCTTTTACCAGCAGAAGCAGAGTATCGTGGTGCCGTAGAAGCTAGTAAGGAAGCCTTGTGGCTTCGTCAGATCCTGTCAGAGTTTGGCTTTCAGCAGCAACATCCGACTACACTTTGGTGTGATAATCAAAGTGCCATTCAACTATGCAAAGATCTAGTCCAACATCAGCGCAGCAAACACATTGAAATGCACATGCACTTCATCAGAAAGCTCATTCACGACCATGTTCTTGAAGTGCAATATTGTTCAACAGATGATCAAGTTGCAGACATCTTCACAAAGGCTCTCACAGAGGCGAAGTTCACTAAACTTTGATTTATGGTTGGAGTTCAGGAAGTTGTCACTAAGGGGGGATAAGCTCTAGTGCCTCCTTCCTTCTCATATTGTGTCATATTTGTAAATCATTCAATCCTATCCCAAGTTGTTCTTAAGGGGGGATGTTAGGATATTCCGACACATAGGAAATAGTTAAGTACAACTTGGTCTAGTATAGGGTTAGGTAAAGTGTGTTTCTTTACTATGTACATTTTGTAACTTACAATCCGACGGTCATGATATGTAGTGATCCGACGGTTCATTCTCTCCTCGGTATTACCGACACTTGATCCGTGGCTTGACACCCGATTGGTCCATGATTTCTATTTAAAGCGCATGGAGGGTCATTTGTAGGGTAATCCGTCTATGAGAGAAGCTTATGTAAATTTTCATTCTTTTATTAATAAATTGCCTGAAGTGGCCGCGTTGGCTCAGGCCGTGGACTGTTTCCCTCTTTGAGGGTTTTAACCACGTCAAAAATACTGGTGTATTGATCTGCGATCTGGTTGTGAGCGGTGTCCTTTGGTGTTCTGTCTGAGGAACTTACCCTGTAAATTCCTACATCAACATGCAAACTTTTATTTATTTGTTTTAAGTTTTAGTTAAATCAGATTTTTTTCTTAATTTAACTTTTATTTATTTTATTCTTTTTTTACTTTTGTTAACTTTACTTATTCTTACTAGAAAAAACTATTTTCGATCTATAAAAATGCTTGAGAGCTCTGCCATGAAACCCTAGCCGCTCCTCAGCGCTTCTGTGGCTGCACTGTAGCCCGTGGCTTTGGGCCCTCTGCCCTCCTTTTGCGCTCTTTTTTTCCTTGTGGTTCAGAGCGTTCATCTTCTGCTAGGAGGGACGAGCAAGCCAGGCTCGCCCTCATGGAGGTCCCGAGCTCTTGGTTGGCTTGCCGCAGAAGAAAAAAAGTGAAGCAGCCAAGTTTGTCAAGAGGCTGGAAGACATCCTTGAAATCTCCCTGCCGCCAGAGACCCCGATCCAAGTCGCCCTTTCCTTGGCTGAGCGGGCTCTCGTTGGCCAGTTCACCGGTCTATGGCCTTCTCCTAAGACCACTGAGACCTGGGTTAACAGGAACTGGGCTCCCCTGATCAAGAGCAGTGTCACCTCTTACTTCTTAGGACGAGGGTTTTTCCTCTTCGAATTCACATCAAAGGAAGACAAGGATCTGATTTTTCAGAACGACCCCTACTTCATGGGCCCCCAGGGCCTTTACCTCAATAGATGGACGCTGGACTTCGACCCTGCAGTCGACGTTCCCACGACTATCCCTGTTTGGGTCAGACTCCCTAATCTCCCAGTCCATTGCTGGAACTGGGACTCGCTGAAACACATCGGAAACGCCCTTGGGAAATTCATAGATAGGGCAAATAAAAAAGATCAATATGACTGTGCCCATATCTGCATTGAAGTAGACCTAGAGGTGGGTCTCCCAGAAGCCATCAAAATCAAAGTAGGAAACTGGACCCATTTGCAGAAGCTGGATTATGAGCAACTGCCTTTCAAATGCCGAAAATGTCATGTCTACGGCCACTTCACCAGAGGATGCCCAACCAATGCGGAAGCAGATAAGGGGAAAGAAGAAGGTTGGAACCAGGTCAAGCGTGCCAGGAAAACCCAAAAGCAGGTTGGTCCAAATGGAAGAGGTACTCAGGCCCCTCCTCAGCACCCCCCTCCTAGAATGGATCAAGTAAATAAATTCGCTCCTCTAAGCTCGCAAATAGAGGAATCTCAGGAACCAGAAAATCAAAAATCAACCCCACCCTCTAAAGGAACCCCCAAAGGTTCTGGAAATGGAGTTGAGCAAGCTGGAAGTGGTGTTCCAGCAATAGATTTGGCATTCGCTGAGAGCTCCAAAGGAAATACTGTCGAAGTAGAGGAAGATGAGCATGAATCAGATTGCTCGGAGGAAGAAGGAGAAATAGGAGAATCCCAAGCTTCGATAAGGAGATCCACAAGAGGCCATAAATCAGATCGAGAAAAAAGAGAGCAGGAAACTTTCAAGGACAAGCTCCAAGGCAGCCAACCAACCCTTGAGAAGTTACTAGCATCAAAAGCAAAGACGGCGAGAAACCAGCCCCAAGGCTCCAAGGGAGCCAACCAGAAATACAAATGATGAAGATAGTCTCCTAGAATTGTAGAGGTATGGGGAGTAGAATCAAAGAAGAAGCCATCAGAAGTTTAATAAGAACAGAAACTCCTGACATACTTCTCATCTAGGAGACCAAACTGGAAGACTTTGTCTTCCTTCAGGCGGGTAAGAAACTCTGGAAAAGTGTGAGGTGAAAGCAATCTCAGCCCGAGGGGCTTCCAGAGAGTTGGGCACTCTTTGTAATGCTAGCAAATTCACATTTTTCTCTGAGACCCTCAATACTCATTGGTTGCTCTTAAAATTGCAGCACATAGACTCAAAAGATATTATCAGTCTCTTCAACGTGTACACCCCCGTGAACGCTGTGGAAAAAAAGGCCTGCTAGGACTCCATAAGAACCCAAGTAGATCTAGTTAATCTTGAGAATATCATCATAGCAGGAGATATCAATCTCACTCTCTTATCAGTAGACAAGAGAGGAGGTAGCATTGTTCGAGATCCGACAAGGGCATGGGCAGAGGACCTTATGTAGGATTGAGACTTGCTGGACATCAAGCCAATCTCTGGTAAGTACACTTGGACTAATAAAAGAATTGGTCCTGGCCACATTGCTGCTAGATTGGATAGATTCTTAATTTAAAGTTATTTTATTCTGCTTGGATTAGAGGCTAGAGTGCATATTCTCCCATGCAACACTTCAGACCATAAACCTATCAAGCTGGAACTTGTGTTTCAGCTTGACCTTGGACCTATACCTTTTAGATTTAGCCTGCTCTGGGCTAAGGAATTGAACTTCATGCAATTAGTTAAGGACACTTGGTTGTAGCCAGTCAAAGGCTCCCCCTTTTTCGTTTGGGAAGAAAAGCTCAGAAGAGTGAAAAGGGCTTTGAAAAGTTGGGCCAAATCTCTGCCCAATCTAGCCAACGAAAGGAAAAAAATCCAACATATGCTGGAAGTCCATCAGCTCCAAGCCGAAACAACTGACATAACAAAAGAGATTCTAGATAAAGAAGCCCTGTTTCAGCAAAACTATCACAAGGCATGTCTAGCTGAGGAAGAATACTGGAGACTTAAGTCTCGCAGTCTTTGGCTTAAAGCAGGGGACAAGAACTCTTCCTTCTTTCACAAACAAGCTCAGGCAAGGAAATGTACCAATTCCATTTCCGAAATCAAAGATGGTACCATCATTCACAAGGATAATGCAAACATCAAAAAAGCAGCTTCTCTTCATTTTAAAAGCCTGTATAGCGAAGATATAAATCTGGATCAAAATTCAGAGATGATGGACGAGATCCCCTCCTTGATTTTTGCTGAAATGAATCACCTCCTTGAAGCTAAAGTCACCAAGAATGAAGTCAAGGTTGCCTTATTTGCCATGAACCCAGACAAAGCCCCTGGGCCGGATGGATTCTCAGCCAGATTCCTCCAAATTTGCTAGTCCATTGTGGAAAAGGATCTTTACAAAATGGTTCTAAAATCCCAAGCTTGCCAGAAAATTGGAGGAAGCATGAACTCTGCTTTTCTTGCTCTCATCCCCAAAGAGAAGGGAGCCAACTCCTTCAACAGGTTTCATTCGATTTCGCTTTGTAATATAGGTTACAAACTGATCACCAAAGTCATCGCTAACAGACTGAAGCCCATCCTCCCCAAAATCATTCCGGAAAGCCAAGGAGGTTTCATTCAAGGTAGACAGATTGTAGACAACTTCATTCTGGTTCAGGAGGCCATCCATTCAATCATGAGTCACAAAGAAAAAGGTATGGTTGTCAAACTTGATTTAGCAAATGCTTTTGATAAAGTTAGGCATTGTTTTCTGTTGAAAGTCTTACATAAGCTTGGATTTGGTGAGAATTTTATAAATTGGATTTGATCTTGCATCTCAGAGGCTTGGATTGCCCCATTAATAAATGGCAGAGCTGCTGAATTTTTCAAAGCCACGAGAGGGCTCAGGTAGGGGTGCCCTCTCTCACCTCTTTTATTTGTTCTTCAAGCCTTTGTCCTCAGTTTTTACCTACACAAAAAAGGAGCAGATCAGGATATTGTTGGGCTTTGTATTGCAAGAGGTGTGAAAACCATTAATCATGCCCTCTTCGCATATGACTCACTACTATTGGGAGCAGCTTCTGGGCTTATTGCCTCCAGATTTAAAAGAGCTTTGGATGAGTATTGTTTGGTTTCGGGAAGTAGTCTAAACAAAGGAAAATGCCATATCTATTGCTGGAACACCACTTCCAGCTTGCTCAACTCCATTTCCAGAACCTTTGGTTTTGCAGCATCCTCAAATTGGACTTCCTTCAAGTATTTGGGCCTCCTGGTTTTTCTCAAAAAAGCTTACAGTAGAGATTGGCTCCCCCAATTGGAGAAATTCAAGAACAAGCTGCTTGCCTGGGGTTATTCCTGGCTTAACATTGCTGGTAAGTCTGTCCTCATTAAATCTATTCTTTCCAGCCTTCCCTTGTTTCAGTTTTATGTCCTTCTCGCTCCCATTGGTATTCTCAGAAAAATGGAGGAGACCATTCGAAAATTATTTTGGAAGGGGGGCAAGCAGAATGAGAAAAAGATTCCGCTGGTCAACTGGGAATGTATCTCCAAACCGCTGATGGAAGGAGGCTTGAATTTCAAGAATCTTGGCTACCATAATGTAGCAATGGGAGCTAAATTAATCTGGAGAATTATTGCCCCTAAACCTGGCTGGGTGCAATTAGCTCTTTGGAAAAAATACTTCAAAGGCCAGCGTTCTTGCTGCCTAGATCACCCTAAGATGCACCCAAATACACCCTTTCTGAAGATTTGCAGCAAAGCCTGCTCTCTCATCAAGGATCATGCCTTCTGGATCCCCGGTAATGGAAAAAGGATCAACCTCTGGACAGATAAAATTTTGAATAATGAGCCACTGGGAGACTGTCATTCACTCCAAACACTGCGCATATGGATGAATGAGGCTGGAATGCGAACTCTGTGGGACATTTCAGCTTGGAAGAACTCACGCTGGGCTGCTTGGAATCTTCAAACACCCCTAGAATTATCTATGGAGCACGAGATTTTGATTTCCAAACTCCACGGCCTGTCTCCATCTCTAGCTCGAAAAATGGATACAAGAGGATGGGGTACATAGACTGGTGGATACACTGTTGCTCAAGGTTACGCCAAGCTGGGTGAGCGCCCCCATGTGGCCACAAACCCTGAGCCCTGGAAAGGGATATGGAATTATCCCACCTTGCCTAAAATCGACTTCTTCAACTGGCTGTTATGTCACTCCAAAATCTTGATAGATGATAATCTCTAGAAACGTGGTTTTCACGGTCCTTCAAGGTGCAGCCTTTGTAAGGTAAACCAGGAAAGCGTAATTCATCTGATGCTTGAATCCACCTTTACTTTGCAGATTTGGACAGATTTGTTGGGAACTCTGAGTTCTAGCATCGTGTTGCCTTCCTCCATCCCTAATATTTTTACTAAATGGCTGCAAAGGTATCCCGGGACTCCCCCAAAAAACAAAATTATCAGAGTTGCTTGGACTACTCTCCCTAAAATAATCTATTGGCAGGTTTGGCTTGAGAGAAATAAAAGGATTTTTAGAAGCTACGAATAGGAGGCCAAGCTTGTGGCAGTTAAGATTAAAAGCCAGCTTAAAGAGAGTCTGAGAGAAATTAAAGATGATTTAAATCTCAGCCAACAAGATATAAATTGGGGCTCCTCTCTCGAACTTCAATTCCAAAATAGTGCAAATAGTATCTCCCTCCCCAAAGATTGGCAAATAAGACTTTCAACAAATGACTTCAAGGATTGGGCCACAAATTAGCAGAGATTCTCCCTCTTTTTTGATGGGGCTGCAAAGGCCAATCCTGGAAGAGCTGGCGCTGGAGGCGTCATCTTGAATCCCGATGGCATAAGGATACATAGTTTCGCCTGGGGCCTAGGCATAACTTCTAGCATTCAAGCTGAGGCTTTGGCTCTTTTCCAAGGTCTCAAGATTATGAAAATGCTGAACATCAGGGAGGCAAATGTTATTGGGGACTCCCAGGTTATCATTAACATTATGGTGACACATTCTAAGCCAACGGATCTAAGGCTTGCAAGGCTGATTTTCAGAGTAAAAGATCTTAGAGACTCTTTCCAGAAGTTGAATTTCTATCATGTGTTGAGAGCTAATAATAAGGAGGCGGACATCGAAGCCAACAAAGCAACCCTCCTTACGGCTGGAGCCTTACTCAGAGGAGGACAGGAATCATGGGAATCAATTCCTTAATTTAGATAGCTGTCATGTTTTACTGCCTTTTGTTAAATCAGTTTGTATGTATCCATAAAGTTGGGAAAATCTCTGAAATAGACTACATAGTAGCAGTCAAAAAGAGATGTGAGCTAAGCATAAACGCCATGGCCTTGCATGGTTGTGCGGGACTTGTGAAATTAGACTCACCTTTTGTAATCCGCTTTTTGGCATTAAGGCCAAGTATCTAATATATCCTCTATCCGTTTCTGTAAAAAAAAAAACTTTACTTATTCTTACAATTTTTATATATTTATTTAGAACTTCAATTTATTATTTATTCTTCTTTATTTATTACTTATTTGTTATTATTATCTTTTATTTATTTATTTATATTTTAATATTATTTCATTTATATTATTATTATTATTACGGGGCATTACAAATATATGGAGGTACACTGAGTTTATTGGCATTATATTGCGCCTTTTACAATATCTCAAAATGACCATACCATAGAGCCTTGATCTCTTACCATGATCCTATAGTCTTTCATTTTTCAGCTATAACCAAACTTTGTCTTTCACTCTGAATGACTTCTTTGCTCTATGTTGATCATGACTGACCTTATATTTTTCTTGTGACTTCTTCAACATCTCTCGTAGATGCAAATGGATCTACCTAATCTTCTCAGTATATATTTATTCTCTTAATGCATCTCTCATGAGGTCCTCCCTTAATCCTCCTTGTTTTCCATACATAATATCCAAGGATGAATGCGTTGAATATAAAAAAATAAGATTCAAAAGGTGACTAGCAATATAAGTGTGGAATGATCTATTATAACAATGTTTTATATAGATTATATTTTCATCATAATTGTTTGGATTCTTCTGATTTTAACCCCTCAAAAGTTGCACTAAATTCTTGTTGATTACTTCTATCTTCCCATCTGTTTGTGGATGAAATGTTGTATACCTCTTTATCTTCATGTCCATATTCTCCCATAATGCATTTTAAAATACAGTGAGGAATCTGGTATCTCTATCTAATATGATGTTTCTTCGTATCCCAAAGTGCGCCTAGAATTGTTCAAAGAATAATTTTGTTTCTTCATGTGCTTTGATAGAATTTTTACAAGGCATGAGAACACACATCTTGTTGGTCCTATGAACCACTACAAATAGGTAGTTAAGTCCCTTCCTAGTTTTTGGTAAACCTATTAGAAACTCCATCGAAATGATTTTCCAACGACGAGTGGGGATAAGAAAGGGATGATAGAGACCTTGTTTATTTTTACTAAGCTGGTTGGTACAATAATGTATACATCCTCTAATGTACCATTTTACATATTATTACATTATGGGCTAATGAACTACTACAAATAGGTAGTCAAGTCCCTTCCTTGTTGTTGGTAAACCTCTTAGAAAATCCATGGAAATGATTTCCCAAGGACGAGTGGAATAAGTAAGGGATGATATAGACCTTGTTTCCTTTTACCATGCTTGTTGGTACAATAATGTATACATCGTTGAATGTGCCATTTTACATATTCTTACATTATGGGCCAATACATGTACCTCCATAAGTTGGAACTAGTCTTTCCAACACCAAAATATCCTACAATCTTGGAGGCATGAGCCTCTCTAATAAGCTATAGTTGTTTATATTTAAGAACACAAAGCTTATCCATCCTATAGAGTAACCCATTTTAGAGATGATAGTCAACGTTGTTATCACCTTATTTTACATGAATTTGGCCCTATAGTTGTTGAAACACCTCCTTGAGGTCCTTATATTCTATATATGCCTCTTTATATGCATCATGGGTGAAAGGCTCCATGTGCCTCAGAGTTTCTAATGCTATAATTTTTTTATGTAGTTAGCCTTGAATGTAGGTCTTCCATCCTACTTTTGTTTCCCTTATTGTACTCAATGTCTACATGAAATTGTTGTAAGAATCCAATTCAATTGTAATGTTATGTCTTTTGTAGCTAAACTTGGGCACGTAGATACAATAACAGCTGATGATCTATGTGGGTGATGTTCTCCTTTCCCATTAGATAATTATTTCACTTTTTAACAACTTTTACAAGGGCATATAACTCCTTGTAATAGGTAGGGTAGTTGAGAACCACCGCATGAAATATTTCAGAATGATATCATACAAACCTTCCTTGCATTAAAATTTCTCCCATGGCATACCCACATGCATCTATCTCTATTTCTATTGGAAACCTAATCCACTAGGGGATATGGTATGGAATGTGAGCAATCATTGGAGTCCAAACGACCTTTTGGAATATGAAACCAAGGGTCAAAGAACATGGATTTATATGTATATCTTTGTGAATAATATTTATCTCATGAGTTTTATCTTAATTTTGTCCATTATTTTTTATGTGAGTTTAACATAGTATTAGAGAAGGTTGGCTAGAACTGCCTCTCTGATACTCAGGTCTATTATTCTAAACCCTTTGTCGGGAAAATTTGAGCTAGGTTTTCTACCTACAGTACCATAATAGGAAAAAAAAAAAAAAAGCACACTTGAGGATTCTGAAGAAATGATTAATATGTTTTATGCTAAATGTTTCCTCTGTCTATCTATTTTAGTTATTTTAGTCAATTGTTTCTCTGTTAGGTATCATTTGGTAGTGCTCAGGTCACATGGACAACCTATCTCTAGTTGTTGTTTTTCTTGGTCCATGCATGGTTCCATTCATAAAATTTGCACTGCAAATTTGTTGTGCAATATTTTCTCTATGTGTGTTATATTCTTTCCACGATTAGTCCCACACGCCGGGGGGGGTGGTGGGGGGGTAACAGTGCTCCCTGTTCATTACGCCGGGCACAACCCCCCCTTGTTGGGGGGTTTCAGGGAGGCGGTAGTCCCCTTGCATGGGGTCTAGGGCAGTGCCCCATGATTTTTTTTTAGACCCTATATCAGGTGGGCAGACCTACCTATGGTTTTGTGCATGGGTTTTGCACATGGTTTTGGGCATGATGGTTTTCTACCCATGGTATTTTTTAGATTTGGTTAAGGGAACTATGGTTATGTTCTAATATAGGGTTAATGGATTGGGGTTTATGAATGCTTCGACATGTATATATGTGTATTATAACATTGAAAGGAACATAATGAAAAATCAATCTGGTAGTCCCGGTTTTTGGATCCAGGGGAAAATCTTTGTGTATTTGTTTTATATTCTTGTCATTGTTTATTTTCTATTTTTAGAATTCGTCTGCAAGTAATTTTTGTATAGGGTTAAAACCTACATGTTATAGCTACAATTTTTCATATGCTTTAACATGATATTATAGTGTGTGCTCATAATAGAGGTATGTGGATATGAAATTTCCCAAACCTTGTAGATTAGAGAGACATAGTAGACTTACAACATGAGGGTTTATTTATATTAAAGAAAATCATCAATATATTATAATTAGAAATTTGAGATCTTGTGTTAAGATGGTTGCTAATCGACGAAATTCATGGAGCTATATTTTTCTGGCAGACATAAATAGTATACAAAAGATATTGAAGCCACTTATGGCACATGTTGTCCATATTTTGGACTAAATTCACATAGATGATCATTTCCTCTTATGTCGAAAAAACATGGGACTTCCGTCACTCAATTAAAAGATAAATGCCTAGAGATGTTTGACTCATTTTCCTAAGTTAGAATATCTTTGTGTACATCATTATACCCTAGTGCATTGATCCAAGTGGCTCTAAGATCAAAGGTGGCTTTGAAAAAGCTCAAAAATCAAAGTCCTTGGATTTCCATAAGACTAGAGTCATATCGAAGAGCTCATTGCAAGCTTCCCAACAACACAAAAGACACCTCAATCTGACATCATATGAAAAATTTATGGTTAGTTAAAGTTTTGGTCAACTAGGCCCATTAGTTAAATTTAGTAGAGCACCGACTAAATTTGGAAGACAACAAAATCTGGTGGAGCCGCTAAATTTGGCGTCTGCTAACTAGGTGAAAATTTGGCACTTCATGGTGATGGTTTCTGGTGATTGGAAATGGCGAAATTGTCACCTACTTAAAATGACCAGTGACTCATCACAATCCATCGATGGGGTTTGACCAATTTCTTTTAAAAAATTAAAAAGATATTAAAAAATGGGTGGCAGATTGCCACTCCCTAACGAAATATTGTTATTAATATATATATGGGGGTCAAGATCCGTAACTTTGAACCGAAACCCCCCTCACCATATAACGACACCCACCAAAAATAATAATGGGGCTGACAGGGATCAAACTTGCTCGGCCTCATAGGCTAGCCCGCCCAACGAGTGGCCCCCTCAACTAAAAAAAACTGCCAACCAAAAGGGAAACGAGTGGGTCACGGGTTGGAACTTGGGCCATCCTCTAACCATTAGTCATATTTACTAATGCGCCAACCTATTGGGTATTGAATTATCTGCCCATATTTTTATATAAACCCAAAATTTCTCCATTCGACCACAGGATGTAGGAGAGTGGAACCCATCCCGAGCATGGGAAACAAGGCATGGAACCTTGATGTAGGGGAATCATGAGGAATCTTTAAGATTCCCTTGGAGAAAAATTTTCATGGTATCATAATTATGCCAAGTTTATATTTAGATTACTTAGAATTTTGCCAAAAGTCTGATGGTGCAGACAATTTTTTGATCTGAGCAGTGAATTTTCCAGAGATAGACTGATGAGGGCGGAACCAAGCTGACTTTATACTCATTTTTCTCATTTTTTCACAGAGAACGTGATGGTGTGATCAATTTCTTCATCTAAGAAATCAAATTTCAGTGAAACTGCGGGAAGGAATATTTGAGATTTCTGGGGGCCTAGATTTTGACTGAGGTAGAAAGAGGTCGATTTTACAGTCATTTTTCACGATTTTCTGCTAGGAATTTGAATAGTGCAATCCATTTCTTTAGCAGAGGTGTGCACTTTCAAACCATCCCTGGAAGTGGAGGTATAAGGTGCCTTTTGTAAATGTATGTAATTTGATTTTCACTTAATATTAATGAGAGAGGCCTCCCCACATTGAGAAGGGCCCAAAGATGTAACCCACATTGGGTGAACTCTATTACCAACTTGTATTTTCCTTTGTTTTCTCATGGTTTCTTTTGAATTCTTTTTCTTTTATGTGTATGCATCATGTGGTTACATTCTCTTTAAATTTCAATTTTGTATGCATCATTGAATTGAAAATATCCAAATCATGCATACACTCCAATGATCCTTTCTACAGGTTGGTTTCTTTGAAACCTAGTACAACAATTTGTCCTGTGTGAGCATTGTGGCTTGACCAAATTTTCGTGAGTGGTATTCTAGTCTCTTATTTTTTTTGACCATCAACTAGGAAGTGGATTGCAATTAACGACATAAAATAATTTGTTAGTTGTGTTAATGTATGTTCTATGACCATTGACATTTTCATATTCTCTCATCTTCAATTTTTTTGTTATTATCCTAATGATGGTAGAACACATAACAGAAAGAGGTTCCAAACTTTGATAAATTATCAGAGGAGACTAATTCCTCCCATTAGAAAATCAATGTAGTTTGGATTCAACATAAGGCCTAACTTATAGATCTCTACAAGTATATGTCTAATAAATGAAAGCGGTATTTAATTGTTGAATGATTAAAGGGTGGCTAATCGAATAAACTAGTTAGCAATATTTGCTAGTTTTATATGACCAATATTTTATGCATCGAATATTTGCAAGCTCTTTTCATTTGTGATTCAAATTTTTGTTAGAGCAACATTCCGCTGAGTTTGTCGGTCATTTATTTTTCTTTGATAACTAGTGATTAAGCTTGGATTTGGGCAGAGAGCTTATTTTTCCTATACTAGTTCCATTGTTGTACATCTATCTTGCCTTGTCTATGTTAGCTTCTTGCTTGGATGCACATATCTTAGATTTTCTTACTTTTCTTCTGTACTAATTTTACTATGGGAGGATTTTGACTGATAGTGGTGCATTTCTAATTGAAACCCTTTGAGGCCTTTATTTTTTATTGAGATAATGGATAGAATTGATGATTTGTTAGAGTTATTAAGCACTCCAATACTCTCAATTTTCCAAAACATTGTTCAATTTAGCAAAGGCACTCTTTCTAACATTAGAACCTATTTACAAAGTGCACTAAGGCAAGAAAAAGTTTCTACAACTCAAATCTTAACTACAACAAGATGAGCTACAACAATGTAGTCATCATTTTGAACTGGTTTTTATTCAAAACAACTCACTTTTGAGTCCAAAGTTGACTCCCATCAGTGGTCAGAGATTGATAAAATCAGTGATGTTGAGGTTGATTCACATCAAGTGCCTTGGATCAGATCTTGGGGAGAAGTTGTCAATAACAAGAAAAAATATGGTATTGGATATGACAAGGATGTGTCATCTCGTATTCTAGACTACTTTAAGCCCATTCAGTTTCATAGTGTTGGGTTTCTTCAAGGCAACTCAATTTCACCTCCTCCTCTTCCACAACCACAGATCCTCAGATGTCAACATGTGACATAGTTGGCCATATGAAAGATCATTTTTTATATGTTCATCCCCGTGAGCATTATGGTAAGCACATTCATCATTCAAATAGATTTTCTAGAAACAAGCCTCCTATAAGAGCGAAGATTCACCTTTGATGGATCACTTCTTGGTAACGATCTTCAACAACTAAGAAGATATTTTGTTTATACTTCAGAGTTCATTCTCAAATATTAACACGTCTTACAATTGATATTTCTTCATATTATCAACTTGTATCTAACAGGGGAGAATCCATGGTCACGTACTAGATTCTAGGCCGAATCAGGTGAGCCTAAGCCACAACCTAAGCCTGCTGCTTGAGCATAGAGCCAGAGTCAGCCATACCTAGATTCAGAGTTATAGACATAGACAAATTCATGCCCCATGAGCATGCTTTTGGTTGGTGGACTTCCTTAAACCACTATTGGTTAAGACCTCAATGGTCTCCCACATTTTCAAAGCATTAGGGAGCACTTCCACTAGTAGAAGATTTCATCTTCTAACTAGATTCAAAATTGTTCTAGGAACTACATCAAGCATTCCAGAGTTGGTGGTAAAACTTAAACCATCATCGATTGAGACCTTGAGTTGTCCCACCTTATACCATTATCTTAGAGAGCACATTCAACCATTAGCTACCATGCATATTTGTATTTTTGTATTTCATCTCTCTTCTTGGACTCATAAACAACCCTTAAGATTGGGAGGGGGGGGGGATGTTGGAAACCTAATCCACTAAGGGTTATGGTGTGGAATGTGAAATCAGTGGAGTCCAAATAACCTCTTGGAATATGAAACCAAGGGTCAAAGAACATGTATTTATATGTACATCTTTGAGAATAATTTGTATCTTATGAATTTATCTTAATTCTGTCCATTATTTTTTTGTGAGCTTAATGATTTCAAAAGGATTTTGTAAATTTGGTATAATGAGAGTTGGTTCTCGAATAATATTTCTTTTCTGCTCATCAAAATCCTTATTTTGATTTTTCACCTATTGGAAACTCTTAATGCTCATTTTTATGGCATGGAGTGGTGCAACTACTACTAGAAATCAAGCTATGAACTTCCACAAGTACTATGTTTCCCCAAAAAAGATCCTAATTTCAAAGAAATTTGTAATAATTGACCACTTCATGATGGCTTCCATTATTTTTGGTATCTATCTTGAGCTTTGCTCCATGAATCAAAACCCCCAAATACACCAAATTCTTCTTGACAAACTTACATTTCTTAAAGTTAGCAAGAAACTAGTGCTTCTTCAAAGTCTCTAGCATTTGGATAAGTTGTTAGATACGATCCTCCTAGATAGCACTATAAACTAATATATCATCCAAACAGACTAAAATAAATGAAAATATATATGGGAATAATACATCATTTATCAATCTCATAAGATATCGAGTGCATTACATAATCCAATTGGCATGACCAACAAATCATACAAACCATGACTTGTTTTGAAGGAAATATTTTAGGTTTCTTCTTCTTTGACACATACCTAGTGGTATCCTAATTTGAGGTTCAACTTGGTGACATATATTTCATGCTACAATTGATCTAACATATCATTGATCCTAAGTAGAGGGTACTAGTTCTTGAGTGTAATATTTTTTAATGCTCTATAATTGATGCACATTCATCAATTCATATATTTCTTTGGTACAATTGTGATGGGATACCCACAAGTTGAGGTGATTGGTGGTGAATTGTGCCTTTCTTTAGCACCTATTGCAAGTTCTTCTTCACTTCATTTGCTTCCATAACAAATTATTTTATATATCTCAATATTCGGCATGGAGCTTATATAGAAATAATTGTATTTCGTGTTGCACTCTCCTCTTGGATGGTAGTCTATTATACATATAGAACACTCTGCATTATGTCTATAACAACTCTTTTATCTATTTTTTCTGCTCTTTAGTACACCCATATAATGATCCATTTACTCATACTTGTTCACCATCTCATTGATTCTCTCTTAAGGAAAGTCAAACATATTTCTTATTAGAACTAATCAACTTCTTGGTTTAGTTGTCACTAAGTAGAAATATATTTGACTTTTACGTGTGCACATTCATAATTTGTGGTGAAGTAAAATTATGAGTGCAGACACAAACAATTCCTCTAGCCTGATAATGGGTCTAGCCACAATCGATACATTCTATGGAAGATTTCCTTAAATTAGAACCAAATAAAAGGGCCTACCTCTTAGTACGCTTATCCTGTTTGATGATGACCTTGCTTTCTCGCTCCAACTATCTCTCGTTTCCTTCTTCAAACACCTGAAACAAGTAAACAACAACAAACAACAACCGTGATAATAGACAAATTGTAATTCAGCCTACTTAACAAGTCAAGAAACATTAAGCCATAAACATGTGAGATGACACATTATGTAGGAAATCAATTGATAGTTGCATATATATTGAATCAAGAAGAGATTATGACCATTGCCTTGACATTGCTGTTCTCCGACAAAACCAGGTTCCCATACACTTCTATTAGCTTTCCATGATGGCCTCAACAATGATAGTTTTAAGGCTCTTCCCTTTAGACTTCACACTAAACCAAATTCACACTTCTTCCTCACACAACTAGAGAGCTACAACTATGAATAGCTTGCTGTTTACTCCAAACTTAATTAGCACTAGCACACCAACATTAACACTAGCTTGTGCTTGAGAAAAATGGAGGTTTATATAGCATGAATGGATGGGATATGGATCCTCTTCTCATGGGAGAAGGTTTTATCTCTTGAGGTAGTTCCATCCTTATAGGGGAAAGGAGCCCAAACTGACATCCTCGACCCCATCCAGCCAAACCATTTACCAGACTTCCATTATGAAGCTTTTAGAGCTGGAAGCTTCAGCTCCTTATTTAAAAAAATTTCCATAAGAGGATCAACATGACTGGAAAAAATCTTAGTCACTCTAGTCGGCGCTAGGGACAGTGTTAATCCCTACATATCAGTGTGAGGAGGACAAAGGTCATTAGTGCCAGTCTTGTAAACTGGGAAAAACAAAAGATTTTGGGGAAATGGTGCAAAAGGGAATTGTTCTGCTCATGAAGAGGGACACAATGGGAGTTTCTTCATAAAGGGAAAGCATGTAGGGTTCACTATAGAGGTCCTCCAGGATCAAGGAATGGGGAGTACAGGGACAGTGACAAAATGCTGTGTAACAGATGCCCCCTAAAGCGTGAAGGCCGAACTAGAGTGAGGGATGAAATGCTTTATGAATCAATGCGGGGAACTGGAGTCTGTCATCGAAAAACCTGCAAGCAAGTACAAATAAATATACATAACTGAAAACTCTGTCAAATGATACATGAATCGTGGTATGGACGCAGACATCCAGAGAATGATTATGGATCCAGGCATGGGCACAACCATCCTATAGAGAGGATCATATTGAAACCAAGGTATGGTCACAACCATCCAAAAATGAGAAGGATCACATATGATAACTCATGGTATGGTCACAACCATCCATCTGAAAGAGACATGTATATCAACATAACCATGTCACATCACTTCGCAACCTGGACTTTTGTGATCTGAGTCTAGGGTCTTGTGCTCCAACACGACCCGATCAAAGTACAAATCCTAACATGTGAATAGATGTGTTGACATTGAACATGCTAGAAAGTCGCTTGATTATCAGTCAATGATGTAAATTGTTAACAAGCGTGAGAGAAACCACCAATAATGACAATGGTCCTCAAGGTATTATCAACACAATCCACGAAATGTGAATAGAGGAACTGAAGTTGAACACCTGTGAAATCACTCAATCGAAAGCCAATGATGTGAACTTGTCATCAAGTGCGAAGAACTTTCCATTAGGGCATGCAAGCTCTAAGGTACTGGAAGGGAGTCTCTCGGTCAACTTCCCAGATAATGAGTTGAAGTCGATAGGAAGCAACCATGTCGAAGGAGGGCCATAATGTATCCCACATCATCGATACGAGACAAAGGGATGCAAAATGATTTTGGATGATACAGAGGATAAGAGGTAAGTGTAACTATAGAAGGACAACTATTGAACATATTGGCAACAAGACTAGAAGTTTGGCAGCTTTTGGATCCATAGGATCGGGGGTCATGATGACCTGGCAGAGATAAAATGCAAGGGAAAAATGAACAGCCCAACCCAGGGAGGTCAACAATAAAAAAGAGGATGCACCATCCTGACACGAAGCAGAAAGTGTTATGTTCAAGAGTGAGCACCCCAATTATTTTTTAATCGAAAACTTGAAGGGGATAACATATGCTTGCATTGTAATTTCATCCTTTGAACGAATCCGACCTAGTAAGTTTAATGAGCCCTAGGAAGGAGAAGCTCATGTTCGTCATGGTGACAAATCCGATGTTGTTTATATTTTAATGAGTCCGACAAAGGTGTAACTCGACATCTTTTTCATGTTTAGAGAGTTTGAAAAAGACACGAAAAAGAAAACTCCACATGGTCCCTTTTCATACAGTTGTGTCTCTCGAGCCCAAAAAGGTAGAAAACGATACTTGAGAGAACCGCTTGACCATTTCAGTCAAGGAGTACCTTTTTCGTAAATAGTGCATCCCAGCTCGAAAAAGGGGTAAACTTATATTGGGCGCACGACGTTTCGCATCTGTTAACGAGTTCGAAACGATAAGGGCTCGACTATATTTTCATTTTTAAAGGGTCGGAAAAGAGCTTGAAAGCAGACCCCCCATTTTATTCTCTTTTACGAGTCAAAAGGGAAAAATACTCAGCAATCTTTTCATATGAGTTTTACGAGTTGAGAAAAGAGCTGAAACGTGACTCGACATCATCGTCGAACATCCATCACCTGTCGCTGCACAAAAAGGTAAAGTGCATTATCCAATTCTTGAGGCAAAATAGGTCAAAACATTTACAAAACCTAATATTTCATGAAAAACTGAATAAAAGGGAGAAAAAGTAAATATATTTTACCATTTACTATTTTACCTTGATGTGAAAGACTTTTTACTCACTTTTTCCCTAATTGTTCCAGAGTATATTTCGGGAGATCTGGGAGGTCATTCGCTGAGCCGTCAATTACACGAAAGAGCCAAAGCCCTAAGATTCATTTTCATACCATTTATTCTTGTTTTTAACCATTTTTTGGATTTTTGAGGGAGGATTTGTCAAAAGATTTTCACCCTACGTTGGTGCAACTTTCAAGCACTGAATCATGTCAGCCGAGGGTAATTAAAATGACCTATCGCTCCATCGGTGCAACTTTTTTTTAAAACAGGTGCACCAATGCCGTGAATAGGGAAAAAACCAATTTCCTCTCAAAACCACCATTAGAATATGAATTTTATGGGCCAAAAATGATTATTGACTTAAATATATGGTTTTTGCTGGAAAGAATCGTCGAAAATGGTAGACTAGAAAGAACGTGAGCATGAAGATGTGGACACTTAGGCACTGAATGATCCAAATTTCCTGAACTCTTTGAGGGATTGTGGGCTCCTCAAGTTCTTTCTCACACCAGGGATGTGGGCCCAACCTGAGCTGCTTCGGTACTTGATTAGTCTTTGGGACATATATTGGGAAATATTCATCATTGGTGACCAAGAGTTGGAGTTAGAAACTTCAAACATATATCTCATCACAGGACTGTCCCAGAGAGGGGAACCAATCAACTTATATGGGCCACGACCGATTGGGGAAAGCATATCCATGCTGCTTGCTGAACATTGCCCTGAAGCCCTCAAATCCAAGAGTGGCAAGATTGAGATTGCCACGGTGCGAGATCTGACATTGAGAGTGCTACTGTTGATGATCAACAGAGTGGTGGGGTCTCAGGCAATGCATGAGACTAACAAGTCGAAATTCCTGTATGCCATCAATTCCACAACACCGACGATCTTCAGTTGGGCGGAAGCCATGAAGATCAACATAAAACATCAGTTGACAAAAGCTAAGGTGGCGAATCTGAAGCAATTTTGCTTCGAATCTGTATTAGTGACCTTTTTCTTGGAACGGGTGTCGCTGTTCTAGTACCAGTTGACTAAAGTAGATCCTCCGATGCCATGTGACCCGCAGATTGTTGGAGTCGTTTGATGCCTAGGATCATTGGGGGCCAACACATGTTGTACAGGCCCACCTTCTTTTCATGGCTACAACGATAGCTGATCGTCGTGGAGGACTGTCCATATAGTGGCACCGACTTTCGTGGAGATCCGAACATGCCGTTGCCAGATGGAGAGGCTTTTGACGACGAAGGTAAAAAATCAATTTTTTAATTTTGTGATTTTTAAATTGTTTTTGATATATATGTGTTTATAACATTTCGTTTTTTTAATGTAGATGTTGGACCAGAGTGTCCTGCCAGGATGTCCCCAATAGCGAGGTGCGTCATCCACCAGTTTGATGTTGTTGCTCCTTATCAGGAGGGGAGTGACAATGAGGAGGAGATTGCGAGGAACCTTGAATGGTTGACTCGTGGTATCCCAGAGTACGCTCGGGTGGGAGACATTCCTCGCCAGTATTATAGACACATGGTGGGAGTATCCGATCAGATCTGCCAATTGCTGACTCGTGTTTCACGAGCCGTGTCATGCTACCACGATCACCATGCTAATTAGTTCATAGGTCCAACGTTTTACATTTTTGAGGCTTGCGTGCTATGGATATATGAGGCATGCAAGCCGCAGATGTAGATGTTATTCTGGACACACATATTATATTTTGGGGTTTTAATGTATCAAAAATTATCACCATATATATATATATATATATATATATATATATATATATATATATATATATATGCTATATTTTCTTGCTTACTATGGTACAAATGATTTTTTTTTATCTTTTCACATGTTTCGTAAATGTCTATCCAACACATAATTAGCTAATGCATCTGTCAATGTACTCATGCGTTTAGGAATATGATAATATGTAATTTAATCAAAATTCCTTTCCAGTAGATGAATACGGAGATACATTCTCAATATCTGAGGGTTTCTGACGGAATATTGTCCATTGAGTTGAAGGACGACAAGCTGTGAATCCAGGTTGACAACCAACTCTCGAATGCCAAGAGCAATGGCCTTTGACAACAGTTTGATGACCGCATTGTATTCTGCAATGTTGTTAGTTGTGCGACCTAAATAGTTACCTTGAAGATCAATCAACTCACTGTGAGGATCATAAATAGCCCACGCCGCAGATGATAGGTTCTGGGTACTACTACAAGCACCATCAGCAAAACCGATGTGGGGAGTCACAAACATTTGTAAAGCAGGGAAAACATAGTAAATAGGAAAGTTGTTTGAAGACTAACACACCAAACCACACTGCACAAAAATGAATGACACACTAATGTACACAAGTAACCATGCAAGATGACCTAAGCATAGTACTTCTTTAGGTAAAGCCCGTTTCGAGGCTTGTCCAGAGGATTTCCTTCATAATCAATAAGCTCATAGGCCCCTTTTTGAAAAACATGTTTCACAATGTAGGGCCCATGCCACATGGGCTCGAACTTGCCTGCCCCCAGCTTATCATTAGCTTGGTCATATAGTAAAACCAAATCACCCTCAGAGAACGCACGGGGGGAGACCGACTGATCGAAATGGGACTTGACTTGTTTCTTTTGTGCTTCGATAACTAGAGCAGCGAGACGATAATGATTAGCAAAGCCATAATTTATCATTTTGAAAGCCTAATGTAGTTCTCACCTCAAAACAAGTTTTGAGGTGAAAACAGGGTATTTTGTTTTTATCTCCATTAATGATGTAATTTTATGTTTCCATATGTAATAATGGTTCCATGCTTCTCCTAGACATCTTGTTATGTTGCCACTGCAAAAATCAAATTATTTTGAGCATCAGTCCACTTGTAAGAGAAAAAGAGAAACAAGCAATAAACCCTAAATTCCTCTCCCACTTGTCGAGTGATAAAAAGGGTCTTTTCCACCTCTAATTACCTTCACATTAATTTTCAACCCAGGGACGACTTTTTATTCCAAGAGTGTACTCAGTCTGAGGTGGCTATTTATTCAAGAGTAATGTTTTGCAATATAGTGCTTAAAATCCAAAAGTAAATGAATGCTTGAAAGAAAATTTACTTACAACAAAATACCTTGAAGCCTAAACCATTCAGTCAGAAAAATAAGCAATGTATCAGTCAAGGTTCCAGTAACAATAACTCATCCCTTTGGAAACTGATGTAACCAAAAGTAATCAAGGAACAGATCATCAATCTGGGGACTAGACAACAAATTCCAATGCCCACTACAATTTCAGATCGTTCTGCACACCAAAGCAATCAATAACGCAAATAACAGAAAATGGAACGACAGATAAGAAATGGAACAACAATTAGGAAATAGAACAACAAACAAGAAACTGTAACAACAACTAAGGATGGATTGAACAACGCACCAAAATGGAACAACACTGATTAATGATGAATTATAGAACATCGCTTGAAAACCATATATACACACGGAACACCTTAATGGTAATATGATCTTGGTAATCCACTTATTAGCCTTAGTTATAAATAATACGATTGTATTTTATAATGGAACAACAACATCAATAGATCCAACAATCGCAAGGAAATATAATCTCTAAGATGAATTCAGTAATACCAATTAATAAGTGTTACAACACGGATACGCTGTAATTGAACAACAATACATTCTGTAAGGATCAGCAACGTTATATCAATGATTAAAAGAACAACAATGCGTTACCAAGTCAAGATGAATCAATACGACATTCCTGTCATAGAGAACGATATTACTCAATTGAACATAAATAAGATATAACAGAACCGTGATGTAAAATAATAGAACATACCAGATTACCAAATAAAGTTGATAATGAAAACCATGCATAAACCAAAGAGATAATATACAGCAGCAGCAACGTACTCCACCACAGGCTGGGCCCTTAGCCACCAGCGGACGCTGCTGAGTTACTTCAGATGAAAAGAATGAACAACTCCCAAATCAGGTATTAATAATTAAATGGTAAAATCATTACAACAACTGAAGCTTTGAGACTTAAAGCATGAAAAAATCCTTTCTTCCTCCTGTCCTATCATGAATTCTTAATTCTAAATCCTCAATTCTCCATTCTCTTAGCCATCCCCATCTCTGATCTCCGTTTTCATTTAAATAGAGAGAGAGCAGAGAGCAGTTACAATAAAGATAATTACAACATGATTTATATTACAAAATTAGATTGTTTCCAACCAATTGATCAACAAGAAGATATATTTCCATCCAGCGTTCAACAAGAGCAAGGCAAATTTGACTTTGCAGCTGAGATTTGGAAGACGACCGCAACAACAAATCTGAGAAAATCGTGCTCAAAGAACCATGTGTTTCTCTCAGTACAAGCCGAATTTGGGCAAACCGTTCTATGTTAAAGTTAATTGGGTCCGTTCTGGACAAAACCCATGTTCCAGATTTTCCAAATTCTTCTTCATTTGCTCAGAATCTCAACCGCAAAACTGTCACTTCTTATTCCAGCGAATTTCTGAGTTGGCACATTTAATGGTCAAATCTTCAATCTAGAAATTATCTTGGAGGTTAAAAATGGTGAATAATGTTACAACTAATTTATTGAAACTATCATTGATAAAATCATTCATAATCATCAATTTATTAGAAATAAAGGAGAATAAATAATATTCATTCATAAGAGCATAAATCATTATAAAATAGAATTATATGATAAACCGTGATTAATAACATGATAAAGAAAAGTAAAAATGGATGAAATAAGTGTTAAAAAGGTGGTCGTATTCACGGCCCAACACACCCCCACACCGAATATATTGCATGTCCTCATGCAACAAAAACTGAATATGTTGCATGTCCTCATGCTACCCAAAGACAAAACCCATGTGTTAACCAAGCGATTTTTTTTTTTGTTCATCTCAGCTCATAGAACAAATGAATTCTTCCTCACTTAATGAATATTCAATTTTCGCAATCTTCATGAAGGCATAACAATTTTTACATTGACATTCAAGTTATGTGCATATGAAGTTGCAGCAAAATATGATATAAGTGACAACAACCTTCATTAACCATTTTCCCAAAAACTACAAACCAAATTTTGTTGAAATATATTAATGCTTCTATGATCCAAAAATCAGATTGTTTTGATGCACAGATCATGAGATATAAACAAAATGGTTGTAGTTGAGAGTGCATGATTTCTAAAATTTTATGAACCAATTTAACTTGAAATTATCTGGGTTTGTGTATTTTAATGATACCTCTGTGTTTTCCGGAAATCACAAGAATTGAGTTCATAGTTTTAAAAATATTATGGAAATCAATTTCTACACTGAAATTGTATGCTTTAAATGAGAAAGAAAATAGAAAACATCCATCATGTGTAGCAATTCCTCCCCCTCTCTGAAAAATTAGCATGCCCTCATGCGATGCTAGAAAACAAATAGAGGTGGTTGCTACCATATGTTGAATTCTATGCTTGGTGTAAAACAACATGGAATAATGGAGGTGTTGAGAATGAATAAAAATAGTAATGGATGATAAAGAATAGGAATGACATGGTCATAAGAAAGAAATGAATGAAAGCGACACTCCCCCAAACCGAAAGATGATATGCCACTGAAAAATGGGAAGTGGTAAAAATGTGAAATGAAGGATGATAAATAATGCTCAAAATGGATTTTCATGAAATTCTCCTAAATTTGTAATAAATCAGAAAATTATGCTATTTTACCTCCAAAAGAAAAATGTGGAATGACATATATGTATTGGCAGTTTTTGAAGCTGATGTAGGCAAAGTTGGTGCTGAAAGTAATGCAAAAGGTGGAATCCAGGTAAGCACATAATGTCTGAAGAATTGTTCACGTTCACAAGTTGCTCGAGCCTCTTTCATTAGATGCAATAGTGTGGTCATGTTGCGAATAGAGTTCTCGCCCATACTTGTTGTTCTCCTGTAAACAAATCACTATTTTGCATACAATGTTCTTGAATCCATAGTGTTAGTTTTGAATGGCAATAGATGAAGATGCATGAAAAAATTTCAATCAGAAAAACTGATGTATACATGCAATACTAATATTTTGTCAAATCAACAAGTTATGGCAGAGTGCAGTAATCATATCGCATGCTATCCCATAATGCATACATTCCCCCCTCCAATTGGAAAAGGGATGCCATGACCATAAAGCTTATGAAAGGTGTTGTGCTGACGACAAGGAAAGGGAATGAACAATACAACAGTAAATAAAGCAAAGTACACATATCAATGATAGGACAGCGAGAGTTATGGTTATAATGAGAGCAGAGTGTATAAAGATAGTTATGAATAAGAGATAGGACGCTTTGGATTGATGATAAGTTATGAAAAAGAAAAAGAATGACAATATGCCAAAAAGATGCTTTACTGACGGTATTCTAGCTGAAAAATGATGTGATTGATCATAAAACAATTTCTCATGCGTAAAGGTTCAAAATAGGGAAAAAAATTAAGGAAATAACTTCTCCGATAAAAAGAAAAAATAAGAAAAGGGTATTATAATGATAATTGACGATAAAATATAACTTCAATACCATAAGCAGAGCCTCTGCTACCATCATGTGTCCATAGCCTCGATAGGGTTGTTTTTTAATCCATATGAGCCAGGATCCTCAATTTATAAATGGAGAATTCCAGTGCTATTCTACAGAAGAGATCAGTGTGCTAGCGTGGTAACCAGATAACTACACTGCCATTCACTAGGAGGTAGCAAAAGTGATCAGGCCGGCTCGTGATGAGACCTCCTGTTCCAAGGATAATTTGGCTATCCAATGAATCATAACCCTGGTGTGGTGGCCATAATGGGAATGTCACTTTCTTACAACCTTATGAACATGGTAGGCTGGCTCGTAATGAGACCCCCTTTCCTCCATTTGCGAACAAAATTTGGTTGTTATTACACATTTTTATGATAAAAAGAGGGAGGCTCAGTACTCCTTAAGAGTAGGGATGGTGGAAGAAGTTGAACATGTCAATAGAAAAAAATATACCCATAATCTCATTTATTACAGACATAGAAGATTATAACCAGGAAGGGTGGAACCAGCATGGTATTAAGATGATCAATCAATATCATGTTCAACAGAAAACAATGCAGTAAAGTAGTATATAAATAATTGTGTCCTTTTTGAAAAGAATCTATCATCAAGGAGCTGTCATGTTAGAGATCATAACGTGAATGATAATAACTCGTTTCAAAAGAATCCATAATTCTTGTCCTCATAAAAGTAGTGTACTTCATGCCATGAAAGAGAATTAGGAAAATGTGGTTGAGATGAACTAGGAATAATCCCACAAGAGGAAGGAATGGTTGCTCTTGAAAATAATCCCAAAGTGTTGCTTCTTTGAAGGAACAACAAAAACACTTAAAAAAAGTGTTGTTCTTTGTAGGGAACAACAAAGGAAATGCACACCAAAAAGCAAAAATACACACAAAAAAATGTGAAAATGGAAATGTCGTTCCTTTGGAAAAAGGAACAGCAAAAACTAAAAGTGTCGTTCCTTTAAAAAAAGAACAACAAAAATGAAAGTGTCGTTCTTTTGGAAAATGAACATCAAAAATTAAAAGTGCCGTTCCTTTAGAAAAGGAACAACAAAAACGCAAGTGCCGTTGCTTTGGAAAAGGAACAACAAAAAACGCAAGTGCCGTTTCTTTAGAAAAGGAACAACATAAATGAAAAGTGCCGTTCCTTTGGAAAAGGAACAACAAAAATGAAAAGTGTCGTTCCTTTGGAAAAGGAACAACAAAAATGCATGTGCCGTTCCTTTGGAAAAGGAACAACAAAAATGGAAAGTGCAGAAGTGCTGTTCCATTCGGAAAGGAACAACAAAACGTGAAAGTGCAGAAGCACTGTTCCATTCAGAAAGGAACAACAAAACGTGAAAGTGCAGAAGTGCTGTTCCATTCGAAAAGCAATAGCAAAACATGAAAGTGCAGAAGTTCTGTTCGATTCGAAAAGGAACAACAAAACGTGAAAGTGCAGAAGTGCTGTTCCATTTCGAAAAGGAACAACAAAACGTGAAACTGCAGAAGTGTTGTTCCATTCGGAAAGGAACAACAAAACATGAAAGTGCAGAGGTGCTGTTCCATTCGGAAAGGAACAACAAAAAGTGAAAGAGGAACAACAAAATGAACCGTGGAAAAGGAACAACAAAATGGAAAAGGAACGACAAAATGAACCGTGAAAAATGAACAACAAAATGAAAGTGAAAAATGAACGGTTGACACAAAATGTGCTGTTCTTTTGAAAAAGGAACAGCAAAACGAAAATGTTGTCCCTTTGGAAAAGGAACATCAAAAACAACAAAAGTGCACACAAACGCTGTTCCTTCAGAAAATGAACAACAAAATACACAAGCATAAAATGCAAGCACGTAAAGAATGAATTAGCTGTTCACTGTATTGATGCTGAGGATGGGTTTCAGTTTGAATGAAGCAACACCTGAAACACAAAATATAAGAGAGATCAGAAAAGAAACAACATTTTATTAAAAACAGTATGTAAATAAATAAATTAAATTACAACAGCTATGATATTATGTAAAAAATGATCTCTTTGAAAAATGTTTTGGTAGCAGTGACAAGACATGAATCTTCAAATGGAAATCAATTCTTTATTTCTTCTATTATGAATCCATTAGGTAATGAGTTGGATGAAATTCCCTTGTTTCATTAAAATTTCTTTCAAAAATCACTCGTCCATAAATTGACCTTGTTTATTTTCCTAGGACCTGCAAAAAACGAGTATCTACCTGCAATAAAACATTAAATAATGGAGAAAGAGAGGTGCGCGGGCTCCCTTAATCCAAGAATTATGCAAAAAAATAACAAGTAGTTACTCTGTATAACAAATCCACAGAGAAAATAACAAAATAAAATTTATTTGTCACCTGCGGGAGAGCAGTGGTCGACCATACTAACCAGAAGTGTTTTAATCACAACTTCTTTGTTTTTCGTCCAAATTGAGTGATTCCAAAGCCAGATGAGAGCCAATTCAAAGGTTTATTTGCAATAGAAATAGGTTTTAAAAATTTAATGATATGATATGTCAATTTTAGTTAGAACAACCTGCCTAACAGAGTCATTTTCGATTACCCAACTTAGACCAATAGTTGATATTTCAAGCATAAATTTTTCGTTTGATGTCGGATTCAAATGATTCAAATTTGAAATAAAAGTAGATTCATTTATTTATTTCCAATAGAAACAGGTTTTGAAGACAAGAATAATTGATAGGTCAAATACTGTAAGGAAGAGCCGAAAAGACATAGTTTTAAGGGTGCTGATTTACGATAGATAGTCAGTATTTTAATCATAACTTCCCCATATGATATCGAAAATGAGTGATTCCAATTGCGTTGTAAACTAGATTTGTAGAGGAATCTACCATAGAAACAGGTTTTAAAAATTCAAACATTTAGGCCTCCAAAAACTGACTGTCCCAACTCTGTTCCTTAGCTGCCCACTAGACACCATGTTAATGTTTTGTTTCTAAATTTTTCGTTTCAAATCAAAATTGAGTGATTAAAATTGGGTTAGAAAGTAGACATCAAGGGCTACTTAGGATATAAACAAGTTTTAAAAATATTCATTTTTGGTTCCTCAAAACATGACTGTCCCGACTGTTTTTCCAGAAATTTCATCAAGACCGCAAGCCAAAAAATATGATATTCAAGCATTTTTTGCAAATTGGTGATAAAAATGAAAATGAGTGTTTGTAGAGCTTATTATTTCCATTGTAATTCATCTACATACACAAGTGAATTAAAAAAAATTATCACCGATGTTGATTGCCATAGTATGTTGCAACAAAAAACAACTAGCTTTACAAAAAAAAAAAAAAAAGATGTGTCTGTTTTATTTGTTTATTTATTTTATTTTCTACAATAACCTATTTTGATTTGAAAAATGAATATTACTACGTATATGAGTACTTCCAGTGGAGCCATTTTCGAAATAAGGCTTTACGTATACACATACCCAAATTTGAAAAATGCATATTAATGAAAATTAAGGTATGAGAAGCCAACTTCCCTTGAAAAAATGGTATCAAAAATTGTTGAAGCATAGAGTGATGTTGCAAACAAATGATGGAGTGAAACCAATCTTCAATGTATCCGTTACTTTCTTTATTTCTCGTATCCATCAGATCATGAAGTTCTTGAGCTTTTAAAATAGCTTGTTGATACATACTATAAGAAACCTCATTTTCTTCCATAGCTTCTACAATTTTTGAATTTGAAACATTCTGAATCTCATTGTAAGTTTTCTCTAATGGCGCATGTGAGATAGAATGGGTGGGAAGGGTCGGTAAATTTGACAGTTCAACATTGTAAGCATGTTGTATTGGTTTATTGTGGTGAGGGTGTGGAATTAGTTGAGCAAGAAAATGTGTAAGGAATGGAGCATTGTGACAATGTGGTTGGTTGGGTTGAGTGGATAAATTTGATATGCAAGCAGGATGTTGTGGAAGAGCTGGTGGAGAATATGGAGAATGTGCTTGTGCTACAAGATGAGGGAGAGTAGTCATGCAATCATAAGGTGAACCATGCCAAACTTGTAGATAAGATTGGTGGTTATATTGAAATTGACATGGCTGCCCTAGAACATGAGTATTCCATAATGGATTATGCAAGTAAGAGAATGGAGAAGAAGTGTTTTGAACCATACCTGTAGGCCATGATTTCCATGGTTTTGACCTTGTTGCAGCTTCCTCACCTCTTTGATATGATACTTCCATCCTAGATAAGGAAGAGTAACCATCTATGGTATGCTCCTTTTGGTCATGAGTGAAAAACACTTCATCAAATTCTTGATTTTTATGAACCTGCAAAGCATCCAATTTTGAACTTAGAGAGGTAATAAAATCAACTTTAAAATGTTCAAGTAAATCATTGATTTCAGCTCTTATGTCTCCTATTCTTGTAGCAGATTTGGAAAAGAAAGAACAAACATCTCTAGAATTCTTACCAGCCTTGGAGATTCCTCTTGAATACCTTATGCACAATTCACAAACATCATCATATGACAACTGAAAAACATCACCTTTTCCTATCAGATTTAAGAGTTCTAAAAATTTATCTTTGATTCCTTTAAGAAGGAGTGTTTTTAAGATCTCTTTTTCCAAATGCTTATATTTTGATTTTTGAAGGTTGTATTGAAATCGATTTACATAGTCCTCCAAACTTTCATCTTCCCCTTGTATCATACCAAAAATATCTTCATTGGATTTGCAATAATCTTGGTACTTCTTCAAGAATATGTTCTTCATGTCCTCCCATGATTGGATGCAATTCCCACCTAGGCTCATGAACCATCGGAGAGCTGCTCCTTTTAGAGTAAGAGGAAACACTTTCAATCTTTGATCATTAGTACAATAATCATATCCTCTACAAAGTATTTCGAACTCAAATAAGAATGTATCTGGATCTTCATTTGCTAAACCATGAAAATTTGGTAAAGATGGGGGAATTATGTGCATTTGTGTCATTCCTCCTAGATCTTTGATAGGAAATTCAAAAGTAGAAATGTGAGTCATTTCTTACCATAACAGAAGATGTTCTTCATGTGTTTCTTCGAAGCTCCTTCTTCAAATGTTCCTGTCAATTGGTTAGTGAAATGGGTGGTGCTTACATCACCACTTAAGTGAAATCATGAGATTTCTTTTCAAAATTTCTATTTTTTTTTAGTCATTCACACAAAAATTCAAACATCTATTTCTACCCTAAGTTCTTTAACAGTCCTGCTAGAAAGTGGGTGGGGGAGCAGGGCTTCTACATGCTCCATACGCAGGTTCTTACCTCCCGTTTTTAATACCCAACTCTTTCCTAACATGCACTCGTCATATGCACACTACTCTTTAAAAACGGCTACACTCTTCCCGGCAACGGCGCCAAAATGTCGAGTGATAAAAATGGTCTTTTCCACCTCTAATTACCTTCACATTAATTGTCAACCCAGGAACGACTTTTTATTCCAAGAGTGTACTCAGTCTGAGGCGGCTATTTATTCAAGAGTAATGTTTTGCAGTATAGTGCTTAAAATCCAAAAGTAAATGAATGCTTGAAAGAAAATTTACTTACAGCAAAATACCTTGAAGCCTAAATCATTCATTCGGAAAAATAAGCAATGTATCAGTCAAGGGTCCAGTAACAATAACTCATCCCTTTGGAAACTGATGTAACCAAAAGTAATCAAGGAACAGATCATCAATCTGGGGACTAGACAGCAAATGCCAATGCCCACTACAGTTTCAGATCGTTCTGCACACCAAAGCAATCAATAACGCAAATAACAGAAAATGGAACGACAGATAAGAAATGGAACAACAATTAAGAAATAGAACAACAAACAAGAAACTGTAACAGCAACTAAGTCTAGCAAGTAGTAACACCTTAGTCTATAAGATCAAATGCACTAATCGTGACCTACAGGAATCAAATGGCAATCCTTCACTCTTAAGGACGGATTGAACAACACACCAAAATGGAACAGCACTGATTAATGATGAATTATAGAACAGCGCTTGAAAACCATATATACACACGACACACCTTAATGGTAATCTGATCTTGGTAATCCACTTATCAGCCTTAGTTATAAAGAATACGATTCTATTTTATAATGGAACAACAACATCAATAGATCCAACAATCACAAGGATATATAATCTCTAAGATGAATTCAGTAATACCAATTAATAAGTGTTACAACACAGATACGCTGTAATTGAATAACAATACATTCTGTAAGGATCAGCAACATTATATCAATGATTAAAAGAACAACAATGCGTTACCAAGTCAAGATGAATCAATACGACGTTCCTGTCATAGAGAACGATATTACTCAATTGAACATAAATTAGATATAACAGAACCGTGATGTAAAATAATAGAACATACCAGATTACCAAATAAAGTTGATAATGAAAACCATGCATAAACCAAAGAGATAATATACAGCAGCAGCAGCGTACTCCACCAGAGGCTGGGCCCTTAGCCACCAGCGGACGATACTGAGTTACTTCAGATGAAAAGAATGAACATCAACTCCGAAATCAGGTATTAATCATTAAATGGTGAAATCATTACAATAGCTGAAGCTTTGAGACTTACAACATGAAACAATCCTTTCTTCCTCCTATCCTATCATGAATTCTTAATTCTAAATCTCTAATTCTAAATCCTCAATTCTCCATTCTCTTAGCCATCCCCATCTCTGATCTCTTTTTTCATTTAAATAGAGAGAGAGAGCAGAGAGCAGTTACAATAAAGATAATTACAACATGATTTCTATTACAAAATTAGATTGTTTCCAACCAATTGGTCAACAAGAAGATATATTTCCATCCAGCTTTCAACAAGAGCAAGGCGAATTTGGCTTTGCAACTGAGATTTGGAGGACGACTGCAACAACAAATCTGAGAAAATCATGCTCAAAGAACCCTACGTTTCTCTCAGTACAAGCCGAATTTGGGCAAACCGTTCTTCACTAAACTTAATTGGGTCCGTTCTGGACAAAACCCATGTTCCAAATTTTCCAAATTCTTCTTCATTTGCTCAGAATCGCAACCGCAAAACTGTCACTTCTTATTCTAGCGAATTTCGGAGTTGACACATTTAATGGTCAAATCTTCTATCTAGAAATTATCTTGGAGGTTAAAAATGGTGAATAATGTTACAAGTAATTTATTGAAACTATCATTGATAAAATCATTCATAATCATCAATTTATTATAAATAAAGGAGAATAAATAATATTCATTCATAAGAGCATAAATCATTATAAAATAGAATTATATGATAAACCGTGATTAATAACATGATAAAGAAAAGTAAAAATGGATGAAATAAGTGTTAAAAAGGTGGTCATATTCACGGCCCAACACCACTGAGCTGGGGTTGGCTTTGGGAGCAGAGATATCTAAGAAGAGGAGGCATGAGAGATATCAAAAGGTATGAGGCCATTTCATATCATCAAACATCAGGTCTCCATCATTTGTCGAGAAGTCATTCCAAGGAACAAGCCATTCACCACACATAAGGGACGATTTTTCTTCAAACTATGTTTCTGAGCAAGAAATGATGCATTTAACAAAAGTGAGAGAGGTTTTTGTCCATAAATGACCCAAGAAGAAAAAAATCTTTCATTTTTTACACAGGTTTCATGGTTTGGGAGAAATGTTGAAAACATCTTTTGCCTTAGGAGGGTTAATGCACCTCTGTAGCGACCTTGGTAAAATCAAATTTTCTTCTAGATGGAATGACCAAATGACTTTCTTGATGCATCAAATGATAAGTAGACACACATATATTTCCAATTAGCTATCATGAGCTTAATTTGGAGTTGAGGAAGACCTTCAAATGTTGACTGCAACAACACTATATATTTTGGCAGCCTCATTCTGCACATTTTGACCAGTCTTGGGAGATTGAGCTTTTGATAGGGAAAATGAACTATAAATTGAAAAATTCAAGATGTTACGGAAAGTAGACTCAACAATATTTCCAAATGAGCTATCACACGCCCAATTTGGACACTGGGAAGGCCTCCAAAAGTGGCCTGCAAAATGCGATGTGCTTTTGAGGAGGGTGTTGCGTTTTTGAGTTGGCGCTGCGCACCTGGCAACATTTCTCTGTGGAAATTTACACAGACGCTGCGCTTTCAGAGTGGCACTGCGCACCTGTGTGAGGCATTGCGTTTTTTCCCAGCTAAGCCCAAATCATTCCCAAACTGCTAATTCACCTCAAAAATTTCAGTTTCTCTCTCTTACAAGTAAGTTCATCTATCACATCTTATGTTTTAGGGTTTTGTTTGCCAAGTTTGGTGTTTTGCATTCTTAAATCTAAAACCCTAGCCTCTAGGGTGAAACCCTAGTTTTCCTCATTTCACTAGTGATTATATACCCTATCTACTTGCCATTATTCACTAAACCTCATTCCCACATGTCATATTTCCTAAATCCCATTCCCCTCATACATTTTCCCTAAATTCCTACTTACACTCTCCATCAACCCTACAAACCCTACCCACTCTCCCTAAAACCCTACTCATCCCTAAAAACCTGTCCACACATCATACTCTCACATATCCCTTCATCTTCACTTTGTTCTTTTCATTCCTTCACCCTATCCCATCATCACCCATACAAAACCATAAGTGTTCACAGCCACAGAAAAACAATGGAAAGAGACAGTGAATATGACTATGAGGAAGAGACACTCAGTGATAGTTCCATGGAGAGACATAAGCAGCAGAGGAAGCCTCATAAAGGAGGAATAATAATTAGAGAAGAGCCTACTAGTTTGAGGGAGTTACAAGCCTGTCCACTTGCCATTTCTTGCTTTAAACACTAGGCATGCTTTGATTTTTGTGAAATGATAGAAATAGTCAGATTTCATCATGAGTTGGCTAGTCTATTTGTGACTCATTTTCATAGTAATGAAGTAACCCTTTCCGGAATAACCTTTACCATATCACCAGCTATCATCTTAGAGGCTACATGAATTCCAGATGTGGGTGAAAATTGGTACAAAGGTCAGGATATTGATGAGGAGTACTATGAGCCTTACATCAAGGCTAGATACAAAGACAAAATGAAGAGAGTATTCTCCTTCAAGTTTTTGGGAGACAGGTATGCCCCATTTATGAAAATCAATATCAAGTACTTCACTTCTGAAGGTAGGTTCTCCCGGTTGTATGCCTATCACATTAGACTTATCATGCATTTCACTAGAGTAAATATGATGAATCTCCCTTACTTCATGTTTAGAAACATTGAGAAGATGGCACATATTGTACAGAGGAAGCCATACCCCCAACAATTGAATAGCATTTACCATTACTTTTTTATCAAAATCATTGTCCTTCACCACTTGAGTCTCCTTAACATGCCATGGGAGACTTTTATTTCTCATGCGATGTTCAAAGTCCAACAAATCTTTTCATTAGTAAATCATGAAGAAGGTGGACCTTCAAGCCATGAAAAAGTCAAAGAGATTGAAACTGTTGGAGTGCCAGTGTTTGTGACATATAAGAGGGGTAGTAGGAAACTTTTTGCAGCTGCTAGGCAAGTATTATCTTCACAAGGTGTGGAAGGGGTCTTGCCTTCGTCATCAGGCCACAGGCAAATACTATCTCCACAAGGTGTGGAAGGGGCTTTGCCTTCTTCTTCAACGAAACATGTACAGGTTGAGTAGCAAAGCAAGGGAAAAAGTAAGGGCAAGAAAAGGGTGAAAGAAGAGGATCTTAGTGATGAGCAGGAAAGAGATTTCAATCTTGTTGAGCATGAGGAGTGACAGCAGCACTTTACTCATCATGGAGTTGACATTATTGACTTTGAAGCTCAGGATCCGAAGACTGTCAAAGACATGATCATAAAGGAGCAAGAAGTTGAAATACAATCCTTGTCAGATAACTTAGAGAGAGATAAGTTCATCATCAAATATTTAGAGAAGGAAAACAAGCAATTGAGCGACAAGCAAATCCTCATGGAGCTGCAAATGATCAAAGAAAACAGGCAAAAGGCCAAGGAGGCTAATGTCAAGTTGACTTCAATTGAATAAGAGATTGAGAATGATAGAGAAACATGGCTTGAGAGGGTCAACATACACCTTTAGGGGCTCATTGACAAGGCCAATAGGGATAAGAAGATGCTTCGCCACATGGCCTACCATTACTTGAATCGAAACAAAATCTGTAACATAAGGATCAAGAAACTTAAAGCTAGGTTGAGGAATGCTTTAAAGAGAAAAAAGGAGAAACATAAGTTGAAGATATTAGCTGAAGCCTCACTAGTCCATCAAAGCAGCTAATGGTGGTGTCCCATGCCAAATCTGGGCAAGTTTTGATGATTTTTTGTCTTTTTCAAATTTTGAAATTTTGAAAACAGGAAATTGGCCCAGAAGTGCAGTGCCACCGGCACTGTGCTTTTCCCTGGAGCACTTGTTGGAGGAAAATTTTATATATTTGGATTCAGCATGATGAGAGCATTCATCCCAAAAAATTTCAGAAGTTTTGGAGCAAAACTAGGTCACCAAAAGGTAAAAAAACTACCAAAAAATGACCTCTCTGCCTCTTTTTGGACACACAAAAGTAGCCTTGGGAGATTTCAGTTTTGAGGGGGAAAATGACCTCCAAATACAAAAATTCAAGTTGTTCCAGAAACTAGACTAGAATACCTTTCCAATGAGCCATCTTGGGATAAATTTGGCTAAGGGGAAGGTGTCCAAAAGTGGGTGGAAAGTGGCGCTGTTCTTTTGGCTAATGGCACTGCACTTTTGACCAGTTTGCCAGAAAATCAAATTTTCACCTACTTTCTCTGCAAGTTGACTTTCTATCTCTTCATGGATGATTTTATGATTGTAATTAATGACTTGGCAAGTAAATTTAATAGTGAAATGATCTTAGAGGATAGATTCATCAGTTTGAGGTGGTTTTAGGGTCAATGAATTAGTTTCCATGCTTATAGAGGCAAGTTGTTCCACTACCTATATTCCTGGTCCCTGTTTGGAAATGGTTGTAACAACTCATTTTCTCTTGGTTTCTACTCTTGATGGCTAGTATAGGTGGTTTGATGTCTATATTATGTATTTTTTTTCTGTCATTAGTAAAGGTTGGACTCTCTTGGATGCTCTGAGCTACTTTGTACACCTTTATCAACAGTTTGGCAAGGAAATAAACCATGATTTGCAGCTATTTTTATGGGATACTTGTGGTATGGTGTTTTTTCATAGTTTCTTCTTCTGTTATCAGTTTTTCTCATGTTTTATGTGTGCCACAATCTAATTCATTGCTTCTAGCTGAATGATATCAAGATAGATAGGTAGAATTCATTGTTTACAGTGCTATGCCTTGGGAAGCCATTCAATTTTCTATGTTTTCTACTGTTTGGGAAGGATACAAAATCTTTGCATGCCCTCCTTAGCTCCTCACCAGTCTTAGACCTATCATCTCACTCAATTTCAAGTGCCAAAGCACCTACCTACCTTTCCCCATAGAACACCCTGCATCCTGACTTAATTTCCCAGACCCAAAACTGCCTTGCTCCATTTGATCCAGCAAAAACCCAACAAAATCAATCAAAAACCCTAGAGCTACTATACCTAGCCTAAAATCCATATCTGCAGTCATATTAACTGAGATTCACAAGGAGAGAGCCGTCTCCCGACCTGGTAGGGCTAGCTACTAGGTTAAGCTTGGTTTGTGGTTATCCTAGGATTGCCTTCTTTCAGCCTGAGGTCAATCTAGGCTCTAACATAGTGGCGACCATACTAGGGACGTAGTTATATGTTCCTTAGTAAAATGTATCAATTTTAGATCTGATTGATGATGGTGGACAACGATCAAACACCGGAAGGCTGAAATCATTCACCTAGTGACTCCAAATCAATTTCGAGATCAGGCCCAAGGACTCCACTGGAGGATGAACCTGACCAGCAAAGACATGAAAGGAAAATATGGAAGGATCAGGTATTCAAGTTGGAATTTCATCCAAGACATTATGTTCTTTGTTATAAACTATTTCTTCTCTTTTCCCAAGAATGTCAAGAAGGCTTTACAAAGTATATTGTATTTGAGAAAAGAGCCTAGATCTACATTTGATTCTTTCCCTTTGAAGATTGTGAATACAAAATATTCGCATGCCTTTGATCTTAATGAAGACCCTTCTTCCAAACCTTATGATGATTGTATTCAAACTGATGAGCCTCAAGAGACCAAGACTGGTTCTATATCTTTTGTACATATTCCTATACCTTGTAAAATTCCAGATAGATACAAGCCTATGATTTTACCTCCTATATCTCATGCTTTCCCTAAAAATAATTACCTATATCTACCAATATTTGATGGTGACTGTGAAAACATCATTGCTGAGAGACATGTACTAAATTTTGAGTCTTTTCTCGACCTTTTTGAAGTTGATGAAGAGGATGTCAGTATTAGGCTTTTTTCTCTTTCTTTGCAAGGCAAAGTCAAGAGTTGGTTCAAAACCCTGCCTAATGCAAGCATCTCAGATTTCCAACAGTTCATCAAAGTTTTCCTCGACAAGTGGGTGGTCAGACAGAACCCTTTCTTGATTCTAGAAGAGTATAACCAGCTGAAAAGACAACCAGGGGAGACAGTACAACAATTTTCTACTAGGTTTAACCAAGTCTATTTTTCGATGTCGGTTAATATAAGACCTCCTCCTGGATCCGCTCTCTTACACTACCCGGAAGCCTTTGATCTAGAAATGGAGTTTCAACTAAGAGAAAGGAACCTTGCAACACTTGAAGAGATGCAAAACAATGCAGTAGATGTATAGGCTAATTTGTTGATCAGAAGGGAAAAGTTGAAGGAAGAAGAGATGAAGAACATAGATCCAGAGGAATCGACATATTTAGAGGTAAAGCTCAACATTTTGGTAAGTGCATTGGAAGAGATGATGAAAAATATCACCACAAGGAATGAGTATGATGTTCAAGACCATGGCTCGCTAATTGAGGAAGAACAAGTAGCTGATCCAAAACATTTTCTTTCTTATCCCAGCTGTCATAGATTTGATAATGATTGTTTTATAGATCAACTTGTAGAAGAGAGATCTGTTGATATAACATGTATGCTTGATGATGTGTTTTATACTGTGATTTGCCTTAGTTTGATTAGTATGATGATGATTATGTTCTCCAAACAGAAGCTAGTCTTGCAGACAGATCAACAACTGGTTTGTGGAAGGAGGAAGTTCACTTTCAACAGCTCGAATACAGTGATCAACCACTGCATATTAGCTATGGAAGTGAGGAGGAAAGTGCAACAACTTTTGAAGTAAGGGAAGGATCTTTGCCTTTTTGTTTTACTTTGTTTCAATTCATCAGAGACAAATTTCGTGCAATCAGAAATCAACCATCGATGAGTTTTGATCTGGACAATCTAGAGGGAAATGAAATCCTTGTTCAAGACTTCTCATATCTAGATTCACAGCCACCGAATACCATTAAATGTTAGGTTGCAGATGAAGACTTGGAAGCTGGAACATATGATCAAATGATGCAAGATGATTCCATGCCATTCTGTTTTGAATCATTTCTATTTTTGAAGGGAAATTTGCATATTATATCTTCAAATGAGGAGACTGTAGAAAATCATGCAATCTCATTGGAACCAATAGAAAGTGGGTTGCAACAGTATTTTCAAGTTTTTCACGATCCAATAGCTGATGTGTTGGATGATTTCTGCAGTCAAAGTCCTTCTCCATTAGCTAACTATGAGCTTAAAAAAAGTATTGATACAAACTTGATCCAGCAGCCGGTTTCTTTGTCATTATCAGCAGGAGTCTCGTCACAAAGCTTAGATGAAAGTTTGCATTCATGGTATGAGGAGAAGAAAAGTAATCCATTGGATGAGCTAAGTCCTAGTGTACATGAATTTCAAGATCCTTATGCAGTATTTTTGGAGTCGGATAGAGAATCCATATTAATCAATAGATCTGTTTACAAGTTTTCATGGGAGTTTCCTTTCAGTAGTTCTCTCTTGTTGTTCATAAACAAGCACTTGCGGAGAATTCAAATAGTAGCCAGAATGCTTACTTGGTTGCATTGGTTGTTTCATTTCACTTGATCAGGTGATGAATGGAACAGTTAGAGTAGGTTTTATTGAATAAGCTCCATTTTTGAGCATCTTTTCTAGTTTTTCATTTGTGTTTTAGTATTGAGTCAGTTTGTGTCTTTGAGTCATCAATATTCAGTCATGCATTTCGGTTTGAGTTTTTGACTCCATGCCCAATGGATAAGGCTACTAGGTCTACGGTGTTCTTGGCACCTCCAAGAAGCTACCATCCCCATTGGAGCCAATGTTAGTGTCAGTGTCTTCACACTGCCATCAGTGATCAAAATCTTCTCTTTTGCATTTCATAGTAGGAGTCCCATTCTGATGAGTTTGCATTCCATTAGGTCATGGATTCACTGATGGTAGGGTTTACTTCAATTTTCCCTCATGATCTGTACTTGCTGATCCTCTTTCACCTATTTTAGTCACAGTTCATGTTCACTTTGCAATTCATTTCATTAGGTCTTAGGGTTTGGTCTCATTAGGTTTTAGGGTCCCACCATGGTCAAACCAAATAATTTCATGACAATAATGATCAGCAAGGACATGAGGAGGTCCATAATGATTAGCAAAGCCATAATATCATTTTGAAAGCCTAATGTAGTGTTTTGAGGTGAAAACATGGTATTTTGTTTTTATCTCCATTAATGATGTAAATTTATGTTTCCATATGTAATAATGGTTCCATGCTGCTCCTAGACATCTTGTGATGTTTCCAAGTACCTGCCACTGCAAAAATCAAGTTATTTTGAGCATCAGTCCACTTGCAAGAGCAAAAGAGAAACAAGCACTAAAACCCTAAATTCCTCTCCCACTGAGCTAGGGTTGGATTTGGGAGCAGAGATATCTAAGTAGAGGAGGCATGAGAGATATAAAAAGGTATGAGGCCATTTCATATCATCAAACATCAGGTCTTCATCATTTGTCGAGAAGTCATTCCAAGGAACAAGCCATTCACCACACATAAGGGACGATTTTTCTTCAAACTGTGTTTTTGAGCAAGAAAAGATGATTTTGAAAAAAGTGAGAGAGATTTTTGTCCATCATTGACCCAAGAAGAAAAGCATATTTCAATTTTTACACAGGTTTCATGGTTTGGGGGAAATGCCGAAAACATCAGTTGCCTCAGGAGGGTTAATGTACCTCTGGGGTGACCTTGGTAAAATCAAATTTTCTCCTAGATGGAATGACAAAATGACTTGCTTGATGAGTCAAATGATACATAGACACAAATAGCTTTCCAATGAGCTATCATGAGCTCAATTTGGAGTTGAGGAAGACCTTCAAATGTTGACTGCAACAACACTATGCATTTTGGCAGCATCATTTTGCACATTTTGACCAGTCTTGGGAGATTGAGCTTTTGATAGGGAAAATGAACCCCAGAAGGAAAAATTAAAAATTCTATGGAAAGTAGACTCGAAAATATTTCCAACGAGCTATCACACACCCAATTTTGACACTGGGAAGGCCTCCAAAAGTGGCTTGCAAAAGGCGCTGCACTTTTGAGGAGGGCGCTGCGTTTTGAGTTGGCGTTGCGCACCTGGCAGAATTTCTCTGTGCAAATTTACACAGGCACTGTGCACCTGGCAGCATTTCTTTGTGAAAAATTACACAGGCACTGTGCTTTCAGAGTGGCACTTCTCACTTGTGTGAGGCGTTGCATTTTTGCCTAGCCAAGCCCAGGTCGTTGCCAAATTGCTAATTCACCTCAAAACTTTTAGTATCTCTCTCTTACAAGTAAGTTCATCTATCACATCTTATGTTTTAGGGTTTTGTTTGCCAAGTTTGGTGTTTTTCATTCTTAAATCTAAAACCCTAGCCTCTAGGGTGAAACCCTATTTTTCCTCTTTTCACTAGTGGTTATATACCCTATCTACTTGCCATTATTCCCTAAACCTCATTCCCACATGTCATATTTCCTAAATCCCATTCCTCTCATACATTTTCCCTAAATTCCTACTTACACCCTCCATCAACCCTACAAACCCTACACACTCTCCCTAAAACCCTACTCATCCCTAAAAACCTGTCCACACATCATACTCTCACATATCCCTTCATCTTCACTCTATTCTTTTCATTCCTTCACCCTATCCCATCATCACCCACACAAAACCATGTGTTCACAACCACAGAAAAACAATGGAAAAGGACAGTGAATATGACTATGAGGAGGAGACACTCAGTGATAGTTCCATGGAGAGACATAAGCAGCAGAGGAAGCCTCATAAAGGAGGAAGAATAATCAAAGAAGAGCCTACTAGTTTGAGGGAGTTACAAGCTTGTCCACTTGCCATTTCTTGCTTTAAACACCAGGCATGCTTTGATTTTTGTGAAATGATAGAAAGAGTCAGATTTCATCATGAGTTGGCTAGGCTATTTGTGACTCATTTGCATAGTAATGAAGTAACCCTTGCCGAAATAACCTTTACCATATCACTAGTTGTCATCTTAGAGGCTATAGGAATTCCAGATGTGGGTGAAAATTGGTACAAAGGTCAGGATATTGATGAGGAGTACTATGAGCCTTACAACAAGGCTAGATACAAAGACAAAATGAAGAGAGTATTCTCCTTCAAGTTTTTGGAAGACAGGTATGCCACATTGATGAAAATCATTATCAAGTACTTCACTTCTGAAGGTAGGTTCTCCCGGTTGTATGCCTATCACATTAGGCATCTCATGCATTTCACTAGAGTAAAGATGATGACTGTCCCTTACTGCATGTTTAGAAACATTGAGAAGATGGCACATATTGTACAAAGGAAGCCATACCCCCAGTAGTTGAATAACTTTTACATTACTCTTTGATCAAAATCATTGTCCTTCACCACCTGAGCCTCCTTAACATGCCATGGGAGACTTTTATTTCTCATGAGATATTCAAAGGCCCACAAATATTTTCATCAGTACATCATGAAGAAGGTGGACCTTCAAGCCATGAAAAAGTCAAAGAGATTGAAACTGTTGGAGTGCCAGTGTTTGTGACATATAAGAGGGGTAGTAGGAAACTTTTTGCAGCTGCTAGGCAAGTATTATCTTCACAAGGTGTGGAAGGGGTCTTGCCTTCGTCATCAGGCCACAGGCAAATACTATCTCCACAAGGTGTGGAAGGGGCTTTGCCTTCTTCTTCAACGAAACATGTACAGGTTGAGCAGCAAAGCAAGGGAAAAAGTAAGGGCAAGAAAAGGGTGAAAGAAGAGGATCTTAGTGATGAGCAGGAAAGAGATTTCAATCTTGTTGAGCATGAGGAGTGACAGCAGCACTTTACTCATCATGGAGTTGACATTATTGACTTTGAAGCTCAGGATCCGAAGACTGTCAAAGACATGATCATAAAGGAGCAAGAAGTTGAAATACAATCCTTGTCAGATAACTTAGAGAGAGATAAGTTCATCATCAAATATTTAGAGCAGGAAAACAAGCAATTGAGCGACAAGCAAATCCTCATGGAGCTGCAGATGATCAAAGAAAACAGGCAAAAGGACAAGGAGGCTAATGTCAAGTTGACTTCAATTGAATAAGAGATTGAGAATGATAGAGAAACATGGCTTGAGAGGGTCAACATACACCTTGAGGGGCTCATTTACAAGGCCAACAGGGATAAGAAGATGCTTCGCCACATTGCTTACCATTACTTGACCCGAAACAAAATATGTAACATATGGATCAGGAAACTTAAAGCTAGGTTGAGGAAGGCTTTAAAGAGAAAAAAGGAGAAAGATAAGTTGAAGATATTAGCTGAAGCCTCACTATTCCATAAAAGTAGCTAATGGTGGTGTCCCATGCAAAATCTGGGCAAGTTTTGATGATTTTTTGTATTTTTCAAATTTTGAAAATTTGAAAACAGGAAATTGGCCCAGAAGCGCAGTGCCACCGGCGCTTTGCTTTTCCCTGGAGCACTTGTTGGAGGAAAATTTTATATATTTGGATTCAGAATGATGAGAGCATTCATCCCAAAAAATTTCAGAAGTTTTGGAGCAAAACTAAGTCACCAAAAGGTCAAAAAACTACCAAAAAATGACCTCTCTACCTCTTTTTGGACACACAGAAGCAACCTTGGGAGATTTCGGTTTTGAGGGGGAAAATGACCTCTAAATACAAAAATTCAAGTTGTTCCAGAAACTAGACTGGAATACCTTTCCAATGAGCCATCTTGGTATAAATGTGGCTAAGGGGAAGGCCTCCAAAAGTGTGTGGAAATCGGTGTTGCTCTTTTGGCTAATGGCGCTGCGCTTTTGACTAATTTGTCAGAAAATCAAATTTTCGCCTACTTTCATTGCAAGTTGACTTTCTCTCTCTTCATGGATGATTTTATGATTGTAGTTAATGACTTGGCATGTAAGTATAATAGTGAAATGATCTTAGAGGGTAGATTCATCAGTTTGAGGTGGTTTTAGGGTCAATGAATCAGTTTCCATGCTTATAGAGGCAAGTTGTTCCACTGCCTATATTCCTGGTCCCTGTTTGGAAATGGTTGTAACAACTCATTTTCTCTTGGTTTCGACCCGTGATGGCTAGCATAGGCAGTTTGATGTCTATATTATGTATTTTTTCTATCATTAGTAAAGGTTGGACTCTCTTGGATGCTCTGAGCTATTTTGTACACCTTTATCAGCAGTTTGGCAAGGAAATAAACCAGGATTTGCAACTATTTTTATGGGATACTTGTGGTATGGTGTTTTTGCATAGTTTCTTCTTCTGTTATTAATTTTTATCATGTTTTATGTGTGCCACAATCTAATTCATTGCTTCTAGATGAATGATATCAAGATAGATAGGTAGAATTCATTGTTTACAATGCTCTGCCTTGGGAAGCCATTCAGTTTTCTATGTTTTCTACTGTTTGAGAAGGATACATGATATTTTCATGCCCTCCTCAGCTCCTCACCAGTCTTAGACCTATCATCTCACTCAATTTCAAGTGCCAAAGCACCTACCTACCTTGCCCCATAGAACACCCTGCATCCTGACTTAATTTCCCGGACCCAAAACTGCCTGGCTCCATTTGATCCAGCAAAAAACCCAACAAAATCAATCAAAAACCCTAGAGCTACTATACCTAGCCTAAAATCCATATCTGATCCAGTCATCTTGACTGAGATTCATAAGGAGAGAGCCCTCTCCCGACCTGGTAGGGCTAGCTACCAAGTTAAGCTTGGTTTTTGGTTATCCTAGAATTGCCTTCTTTCAGCCTAAGGTCAATCTAGGCTCTAACACCCCCTAGCAACTGACGAGTCAGGATGTAGTTCATGGGGTTGCATTCAGAAATCACAGTAGTGGTATGTAAGAGGATGTAGTGCCGAAACCGTTGAACAACCTGGACGACAGCCAAAGTCAACTTCTCTACATGGGCATAACAACGAGTTTCGGTGTCGAGGATATTACCACTAAGGTAGTAGATAACATGTTCATTTCCTTCGTCGTCGTCTTCGACCAAGACCATAGCAATGGTTCTAGGGGTTGCAGTTAGGTAAAGGAAGTAATCTTGGTGATAATCCGGGGGATGTATCAAAGGAGCATTTACGAGTACAACCTTAAGGTCATCGAAAGACTTTTGGGAAACCTCATCCCAGGCAAAAGACATTCCTTTTTTGAGAAACTGGGTAAATCTTGTAGCTAGCCCAACATAATTGGAAATGAAACGATGGAGAAAATTTGCCTTTCCTTGCAGGCTTTGGAGTTGGTATAATGAAGATGGAGGGTGTAAATTTACAATGGCCTCGACTTTAGGAGGGTCAAGGCGAATACCATTCTTGGAAACGATAAAGCCGAGGAGTCGTCCGGATTTGACACAGAAAACACATTTATGCAGGTTTCACTGAATGTTGTAGTGTCTACATGGAAGAAAAATCTATCGAAGATGGTTGGGGTGATCTTGGCGCTTACAAGAATGAGCGGGAAGGTCATCCAAGTAAGGCTGAATGATGTTGTGAATATCGTGAAATGCATAGGACATCACCTGCTGAAATGTGACCCCAACGTTTTTGAGGCCGAAAGGAAGATTTTTGTACATGAACGTACCCCAAAGACAGATAAAAGCTATCTTTTCTTGATCGGCCAGTGCGATGTTAATCTGGTTATAACCAGAAAACCATCCATAAAGGAAATTTTTTCGCTCCCAGCACATTCATCAATGATTTGATCAATGAAGGGAGTGGGGCAGTTATCCTTAGGATAGGTACGATTGAGATCACGATAATCAATGCAAACACAAATCGTGCCTTGTTTTTTCATCACCGAGACAATATTTGACACCCAATATGTAAGAGGGATTGGATAGATGAATCCGGCTTTGAGAAGTTTTTCAACTTCACCCTTGATAGTGATGGTCTTCCTAGGGTGCACTGGGCGGAGCCGTTGGTGAATGGGCTTCGCGTGAGGATTAGTTAGTATTTCGTGCACAACAATGCTAGGATCAGTGCCAGGCATTTCTTGATAGGACCATGCAAACACATCACAAAATCATTGAAACATACGAGTATAGGTCTTAATCTCATCCGGAGAACAAGCTACCCCGATATGGACATGTTCAACGATACTAGGCTTGATAGAAATATCAATCGAAATCGTTTGGGTAATATTACCCAAATTTCCTTCTGACCATACTTCATGAGTCATGATTGGTGGCAGAAGCGAGAGGGGAGGAAACTAAGAAGAGAACCCTTTGAGACCGGTAGACACGATTGCCGGGTGAGGCAGGAATGAGGAACGATGATGAGCAACATTCCAAGGTGGTTCCTTGAGAGACATTACTTCCATGATACTTTCGTCAGCAAGAAAATTCTCGGATAAGGGATCAGGAGATTCCAAAGCGCCAAGCCATGGGGATTGAGAATACGTATTGAAAGACCTCTTCGAAAAAGGAGAATTAGAGGATGCGAAACTTGAGGCCGAAACAATCTCCACGTAATTGATTTTGGTGGGACTAAGTGGCATAACCTCGCCCCAGGTATTAACAAGATTTGGTAAAGGTATGACCCAAGGGTCAGATTTTACTGAGATCATGTTAACAGAGGCAACATGAGTAGGTGGGAGCGGAAAAATTCCCATCAAGGTAGAATATTTAAAAAGACTTGACCCCACACTCTCATAGGGAGCACCCGTGTGCTTGATGTATGGAACATTTTCATCCGAGGAGGAACATGCAAAGAAGGACAGTTGGTCGACAGTGAAAATCTTCCCTTGATGGGAAAAACTAATCACGCGAAATAGGGAGGAGGCTACAACATGCATGGCATGGATCTAGCTCCGGCCGAGTAGAAGATTATAATTGAGATTAACATCAACAATATCTACCTCAAATTGTACTGTCTTTCCCTCCAGAGTAATGGCAAGGTTAGGTAAGACAATGAAGGGTCGCGAATCGCGCCCATTGAAAGCTTCCAAAGTGTCCAAGTATTGGTTCAAAGAAGGAGACCTAATGGCCTTCCAACATGCGTGTTAGAGTCGGTCTGGTCATCCCTCCATCAGAGATCAAAACTCTTTTTGCATTTCATTTTTAGGTGTCTCGCTCGTTTCACTCAGTTGCATTCCCCTAGGGGCATGCCATAATCTGACGGAAGGGCTTTGTCATTCATCCCCCTCATGCTTTGCACTGTTGGCTCAGGTCTGTTCATCAAAATCAAGTTTTCATGTCTTTTGATCAACAAGAGTTATTTTTAGTCACTAGGTCTAGGGTTTCACAAAATGTGTCTTCACAATGTCCAATAAAGTCAGCAGGCTAGAGGGAGGTTCTTACAAAGTTGCCATTCAAAGATTTTCATCATCATATGGATGGATTATGACTGTTCTTCAAAACTTTGTTTTGAAGAAATGTCAAACATTTTGTCCTTTTGTAATAATTTTCAAAGTTTTCAGTTTTTCAAATTTTCAGGCACAACTCTGGTCTCCTTTGCCAAATTCAATGTTAGCTGTCCCTGCAAAAAATTGCCAAAAAAAAATTTCATCATTTCAGTGAAAAATCAAAAAGGAAGTGTGAAAAGCAGAGTTACATTAAAGCGTGAAAAAGTGCCAATGTCAAACATTATAAAATGGGTTTTGGAGAATCAAAAATCAAAACCATGTCTCCATGTCTTTATAAAGATTTCTCCATGAGGCTCAAGGTCATTTTGAATGCCAAGAGTAAAGAGGTAATAGTTCAAAGCAATTGGGTGAGCAAGTGCACGTTTTGGGTGAAGTTGGAGGAAACTTGGCGGGCGCGGTGCGTAGAGCAAGTGACGCGGCGCACTGGGAGAAATTGTCCAGTGCAAATTTGAAGGGGCACGATGCACTGGAAGAGCGCGGTGCGTTGGGTATGAGGCACGACGCATACACCTGAAAGCCCGAAACTCGTTCAAAACTTCACCAAATTTCCATTTAATCATTTGGATTTGCCAGGTAGGACTGCCATCGTAATGTTTCATTCATTTTTGTGCCAATGTGATGGTGGTTTATAGCTGCTATTGGTTGAAATAAAAACTCTCAAACCCCACCTCTAAAATTCCTCAAGCCAATTGCTGTTAGGGTTGCAAATTCATTGTTTTGTTACCAAGGTTCCCCCTCCATCCCATTTTTTCCTTTCTTTCCATCATTCCCTTCTCCCTTATTCCATTTCTCCTGAATTTTATTCTTCCCTATCCCTAAAAATTACTAAACTCCTATTCCCAATTCCCTTCCACACCTTTACAAATGCAAAAACCCCAAACCCTACCTTAGATAAACTTCCCAAAACCCTCCTACATTTCCCTAAACAAAATGTATCCTAATATTCCCTAAACTCTTCATCTTTTCCCCCTCCTTCCTAACAGTCCCTTGTTGCATTTTCCCCTTGGTGGCAGAATTTGAATACATCCCTAAAAAGAGCAGTTCAGCACAGTTTTCATACACCAGCATCTTTTTCTCCAAGGCAGTTGAAAAACAGCAGTCATGGCATCTGAGCATTCATCGGACTATGAAGTGGAAACCCAAAGTGACTCACCCTTGGAAGAACAAGCACCTTGGAGGCCTCATAAAGGTGGCAGACATGTTAGAGAAGAACCAACCACCCTTACAGAATTGCAGGCCTGCCCTCTTGCCATGTTTTGTTTTCAGCATCAGTCATGCTATGAGTTTTGTCAAAAGGTGGCTAGTGTTCAATTTCATCATGAGCTGGCTCGTCTTTTTGTGCTGCACTTACATGGAGATCAAGCTACCTTAGCCGGTGTCACCTTCACACTTACACCAGAATCTATCTCATTAGCAACCGGCATACTGAACATTGGAGAACCATGGCACAAGAAGCAGAAGATTGACTGGCAGCATTATGAGCCATACATTAAAACCGATTTCTTGAGGCAGCTCAAGAGAGTGTTCCCATTCCGATATCTAAAAGATGAATATGCTCCACTAATGAAATTGATCATGAAATATTTCAGCTGTGAGGGACGGTTCTCTCGTCTCTATGCTTATCACATTAGGTTGCTCATGCATTTCACTAGGGTACGGATGATGAACATTCCATATTTCTTTTGCCGGAACATAGAGAGGATGACCACACTTGTGCAGCATAAAACCCCTCAGCAGCAACTTAACAGTGTCTATCATTTTGCTCTTATTAAGATTTTGGTGGTTCATCAGCTTGAATTACAGGGCATCACCTGGGATGATTTCATCTCTCGTGATTTCTTCAAAGCTTCACAGGGATTATCAGAGGTTAAGCATGAAGGTGGACCTTCTCATTAGTATGAGCGCCATGAGACCGCTAGTGTGTTGGTATTCATCACATATCAGAGAGGCACCAGACATTTGTTTGCAGCGGCAAAGCGAGTGTTATCTCCACCCGGGGTGGAAGGGGCCTCGTTTCCTCCATCAGTATCACAGGTACAGGACAAAGGTAAGAGGCCAATGCAGGATGAGGGGCCTTCAGGTGAGCCTTTAGGTGAAAGAGAGACCGACTTCATTCTCATTCATGATGATGATACAGATACGGGCCCACAAAGTGCCAAGCTTAGGGAGATCATCCAGGAGCAGCAAACAGAGATCCAAGCCTTATCCCTTGACTTGGAGAGAGCTAAGTGGACCATGAAGTACTTGGAGCAGAGGAACAAACAGCTTGAGGATCAGCAAGCAATCATGGAGCTACAAAACATTCGCGAGCATCACCAAGCTGCATAAAGGAGAAGAATTGAGCTCACGTCATTGGAGCAAGAGATTAATGAGGATCGGGAGGCTAATCTTGAGAGAGTTAACATGCACTTAGAGAGGCTATTGGACAAGGCCAACAAAGACCATGCATTGCTGAGACACATGGTTTTCCACTACATGGCATGGAACAAGGTCTGCAAGGCACAAATTAGGCATTTAAAGGCAAAATTGAGGAAGGCAATGAGGAAGCAAAAGAGGCAAAGGGAGCTTGATCGTCTTCAGATACTAGCCGAAGCCTCTTTAGCCCAGCATAACACTTAATGAAGAAGCTCTAGCCCAAATTTCAAGAAATTTGGGGCATTTTTGACATTTTGGAAATTTTTTGCACAAAAAACAGGGTTTTTCTCCCTGTGCGCCGCGCCACCTGGCGCGCGCTTTTGATAGGAAGCTCCAAATGGAAAAAAGTTTATATTTTTGGATTTTTCATGAAAAATCATGACTACTAGTGCATGGCCAAGAAGTTTGGGCAAGTTTTGAGTCCTCAGGAGGTCAAAAACACTCAAAAAATGACCTCTCTGCCCCTATTTTGACACACAGGAAGTAGTCTCGGGAGATTGCAGTTTTGGAGGGGCGAATGACATCCAAATTCAGAAATTCGACTTGGGTTGGAAAGTAGACATGTAGGGTTTTCAATTGATATATCTTGGTCTCAATTTGGACTTTAGGAAGTCCCTCAAACTCAGCCTCAAAGTGGCGTGATGCACAAAGAAATTGGCACGTCGCACAAAGGATTTTTGCTCAATTTTTCACCTTCCAGCTCAGAAATTCAGCTAGTTTGACTAGTTTTGCTTTGTGATGTAATTTTTTATCTATCTTGATGTAATTGGATAAACATGATGTAATTTTGGCACTTATTTACTTGTTCTAGAGGATTCATTCACTAAAAAGTGAAAATTTAATGAATGAAACAGTTTCCTACCTTATAGAGGCAAGTTGTTTTGATTGCCTAGATTTTAGTGCTTTGTTTAGAATTAGTTCAAACAACTCCTAGAATGATGAGCTCGACCCCTAGAGGCAAGGGAATGGGTTGGGTTAGTCTATATCATGTAATTCCCAAGTCATTTTCAGGGTTGGACACTTGGGATTGCTTTGGCATATCATTGTACATTCTATCTTTGCATTTTTGGCTAAGGAAAGACCAAGGTTTTGCAGCACTGTTTGGGATCCATGTGGCTTTATGTTTTGATGGTGTGCTTCTCTAAGTAATTGTAAGTTCATTAGTGTTATGTGTATAATTTTCCTCTATTTTCTTCTGAATTTGAACAAATGAGTGATTAAGGTGGAATTCATTAACTGTTATGCTTTGCCTTTGAATTTGTTTAAATTTCCATGTTTTTATCTGTTTAAGGAGAATTCTTGAGACTTTCTTGCTCTCCTTAGCTCCTCACCAGTCTGATCTATCCATCTCACTTACTTTAAAGCATCAAAACGATTTCCGTCCTTGCCCCAATCAGAACTCTGCAGAAATTGTGCCTCATCCCCGAGCCCAATTTGCCTTTCCCTGTTTCCAACACAAAACCCCCAAAAAATCACAACAAACCCTTGTACTTTATACCTAGCCTAAAATTATCTTTTATTACAATCATCTCGAGCCCCATCGATTATCTTTCCTGAGATCGACACGGAGAGAGCCCTCTCATGTCCTCGTAGGGCTAGCTACGAGGCTGAGCGTGGTTTGATGTGGACCTAGAACCTTGTCTTTTCAGCTTGAGGCAAATCTAGGCTCTAACAATGCGATTGACATGATGCAGGTGGAAGCACCTTCATTGATGACAATCCTGTGGATGGTCTTCTCATTGATGATTACCTGAATGAGAAAGGACATTTGATGAGGCAGGCACGGAACATGGTTCTCTAGATCAAAACATATCAAATTGGAATCGGTAGGATCAATATCCCCAATAACCGATAACAAATATTCCACTGTGATGGGCAGATTTGGAGCACCTCGAGAACCGACATAGCTGACGGCACATGAGCCAAATCCTAAACAATATTATAGTGCTGAGTAGCTCGAGCGTTGAGATTGTATGAGGGTTTCCTTAGCACACCTCGAGAGGGTGGCCATATAGCGGAATCAGGGTTAGGCCACTCGATATGAAGAGGGCTAGAACTCGGGGAAGAAGAAGAAGGGGTGACCTCTTTCTCTTTCCCGGCTTGTTAGAGTCGGTCTAGTAGCCCTCCACCAGAGATAAAAACTCTTTGAATTTCATAATTAGGTGTCTCATCAGTGTGATCATGTTGCATCCCGTTAGGCATGCCATAACCCTGGTGGAGAAGCTTATGTCTTTTATTCCCCTCTTGTTTGGCAATGCTGGATCATGTTTTCTTGAGTAAATAAAATCTTCACAAGGTCATTTCCCTGTTTTAAATGTCAAGGTCTTAGGTCTAGGGTTGAGTCAAGCTTTGTCTTGAGATGTCATAAAGGACCAGCAGGCCAGAGGGATGTCCGTCATAAAGCATCATTTTAATAACTCTCGTCATTGTACAGCTAATTTTTACCTTGTTTTCAAAAACCCTGTTTTTGAAGACAAAGGTCTTTATCTCATTTTTGTAAAAATTTGTAAAAAGTTCAAATTCTCCGAAAGTTGGCATGCAGCCTTGGTCTCCTTTGCCAAGACATCTCAGAAGCTATCCCTGCAAAATTTTTCAAGAGAAATCATCATTTCAACCAATTTATTTTGAAAAAAGGAAACCAGAAGTCAACAGCAATTAATTCAAAAAAGTGTCATTTCAAAAACATTATAAAGTGGGTTTTGGGCAAATTAAATTCAAAAGTGAGCCTATAAAAGCCCCTCCCTCCTCACTGGTAACTCATTTTCCTCTCAACACTTCAAGAGAATACTTGTCAAGTCGATTTCAAAGTTCATTGGGCGAATTGGGCAATTACAACGGCGCGCTACGCATCAGAGGAGGCGCGCTACGCGTTGGGGGCGCGCTATGCATCAGCGCGCATTTTCCAGTGCAAATTAACTCAGACGCTACGCATTGGAGGCGCGCTACGCATCAGGCTGGGCGCGCTACACGTAGGGTTTCTTGCTTAGGAAATCGCCAGCAAGCCACCAAAACTACTTCTCTCTCAAAATCTTTTCAGGTAGGCCTCTAATCCATGGTGATTTTGGTTTGGCTAAGATGAATGAGCAATGAACATGCAAAAAATGCCATGCTAATATGGAGTAAAAACCCTACCTTGCTGTGTCAAAATTTAAAAATGTAAATTTGCTAGGGTTTCATTGAAATTTGTTGCCCAAGGTTACCCATTTTTCCATTCTTCTTTCCCCATATTTTCATCACCATTTTCCTTGACATTTTTCCATGCAATCATATAATTTCCCTATTAAAAATCATTAAAATCCCTAAACCCTACTAATTCCTAAAACCCTATGTAAATTTCCTAAACCCTACTTCCCATTAAAATCCCACAAATTATGATTGTATATGTTCCATGTTCCTTTCCTAAAATTTCCTTTCACATTTGTTTTCCCTAATCCCCTCAATGTTCCCTTTTCCCTAACATTTCCCATGTGTGTTTGTCCCCTTGGTAACAACATTTAAACAAGTCAAAACAACAGTTCATTGGGTGCACAGTCAACATTATTTTTCAGTCACTTGCCTCCAAAACCATGTCATAAACCGAAACAGATTATGAGCAAAGTGATGACCGTGAATCAACACCAGAGGTAGAGGTGCCAAGGAGGCATCACAGGGGTGGTAAAGGTGGTCAGCATGTCAGGGAGGAGCCCACCTCTTTGGCTTATCTACAAGCTTGTCCACTTGCAGTGACATGTTTCCGATACCAATCATGTTATGAATATTGCGAGAGAATCTCCCAAATTCAGCACCACAGGGAATTGGTCCGCTTGTTTGTCCTACATTTGCACAATGGGCATGTGAATATTGCAGGAGTGGACTTCACATTGTCACCCGAGATTGTTGCTCAAGCAACAAGGATACCCAATATTGGAGAAGAGTGGAACAAGCGCCAACAGTTGGACAGATTTCATTATGAGCCATATATCAAACCTCTATATATGAGGCACCTAACTGCTGTTTTTCCCTTCAGATTCTTAAGAGACGAGTATGCATCTTTGATGAGGATCATCATTCGCTATTTCACTTGCGAGGGCAGATTTTCACGTTTATATTCATACCATATCCGTTTGTTGATGCATTTCACATGGGTACGAATGATGAACATTCCATTCTTCATGTGCCGAAATATAGAGAGGATGGTGCCCTTGGTGCAAAGAAAGAGCCCAGCACAACAACACAAGAGCATCTATCATTATGCACTGATCAAGATTGTGGTCATGCATCAGTTGGCACAACAGGGTATTCCATGGGAGGATTTCATTTCTCGTGACTTGTTCACAGTGCCACAGCCACCTCCTGAGGTTGTCCGTGATGAGGGAGGGCCTTCACATCAGTTTGACATTCTAGAGCTCGAGCATGTCAGCACTCCTCCTTATGTTGCATATCAGAGAGGCCACAGGGTCTTATTTGCATTTGCACGGCGAGTATTATCTCCACATCAGGTGGAAGGGGTCTCGCCTTCTTCATCAGCACAGCGAGTGTTATCTGCACATTAGGTGGAAGGGGCCTCGCTTTCGACAACAGCATAGGTACCAGAGAGAGGCAAGCAGCCCAAGATTGATGAGGGGCCATCAGGTGTTCCAGGCATAGATGTTGTTGACCTTGATATCATTTCTCCTAGCCTAGAGTCAAAGGAGATCATCCAGCAACTAAGGGCTGAAAATGACTTGTTGTAGCAAAAATTGGAGATGGCAAATTGGAAAATTACTTATTTAGAGCAGCGCAACAAGCAATTAGAGGATGAACACTCTCTTGATGAGTTGCGGAGGATCCGAGAAGACCGAACTTGGCTCGCAAGAGACCCGATGATTTGACACCTAAGGAGCAAAGCTCTATGCTCATTCAGGTGAACACACATTTAGAGAGGTTGATAGCAAAGGAAAACAGGGACAAAGACATGCTCCGCCACATGAAGAACCATTATTGGGCCCGCATGCATGTATGCAAAGCAAAAATGAAGGTACTTAAAGCACGTTTGGCTAAGGCACTAAAACGGAGGAAACGGTCCGATCCGCTTCATATTTTGGCTGAGGCTTCCTTGAAGGAGCATGGAACTAAATGACACACCTTCAGCTCAAATTTCAGAGAATTTGGAGCAATTTTGGTCATTTTTGAATTTTTTTGGTCAAAAAACAGGTTTTTGCCCTCAACGCGTAGCGCGCCGCGCGCTACCCTGAAGATGGGCAAGTCCATTTCTCAAAAACTTAGCATTTTTGGATTTGTCATGACAAATTACACTTGCTCAGAAATTTCCAAGACATTTCATCAGGTTTTGAGCCCTCAGAAGGTCAAAAAACATGCAAAAAATGACTTTCTGCCACTTTTTGGACACACAGGAAGCAGTCTTGGGAGATTGAAATTTTTGAGGGGAAAATGGACACCAAATTGAGAAATTCCACTTGGGTTGGAAAGTAGACATCCAGACCTTTCCAACAAGCCTACTTTTGCCTCATTTGGATTCCGAGAAGTGCCTCAAAAGTTGGCTCAAAGGTGCGCTATGCATAGAGAATTGGGGCGCTACGCATCAGGGAAATTTGCCAGATTTTCACCTACAGCTCAGCAAAACGCAGATTTGACTAGTTTTGACTTTTTGGAGTGATTTTTCATCCTCCTTGATATAATTGATGTAATTTTATGATGTCATGGCACTTATTTATCTCTTCTAGAAGATTCATTCATAAAAAGTCAAAAATTTAATGAATGAATTGGTTTCCTAGCTTATAGAGGCAAGTTGTTTTGACTGCCTAGATTTTAGTGCTCAGTTTAGAATTGGTTGAAACAACTCCTAGAAGGATGAGCTCGACCCCTAGAGGCAAGGAAAGGTGTTAGCTTGCCTATATTATGTATTTTCTTAGTCATTTTCATGGTTGGACTCTTGAGGGATAAGCTTAGACTGTATTACTCTTTGTATCTCTGCAATTTTGGCAAAGGAAAGACCAGGGTTTTGCAGCACTATTTGGGATTCCTGTGGTTATTTGTGTTGATGGTGTGCTTCTCTCTTGTACTTGTAAGTGTGTTATGTGTATCATTTTCCAACTTCTCTTTTCTGCACATAAAGTAAATGAAGTGTTAAGGTAGAATTCATAATTTATATGCTCTGCCTTTAAGTTTGCTTAATATCTATGTTTTCCTCTGTTTAAAGAGAACTCTCAAAAGTTTCTTTCTCTCTTTAGCTCCTCACCAGTCATTTCTATCCATTCACTTAATTCAAAGGCATCAAGACAATCTCCTACCTTGCCCCAAAAATACCTCTGCAAAAACTGTGTCTCATCCCCGCACCCAAAATTGCTGTGCTTAGTTTTCCACCAAAACTCTAAAAATTTAAACTCAAACTTTCCCTATCAGTTTACTAGCCTAAAATCAGTGTTCTTAATTGGTCATCTCCACCCTTTGAAGACCTTTCGCCGCGATAGACCCGGAGAGAGCCCTCTCCTGCCCCGTAGGGATAGCTACGAGGCTAAGTGGTTTGATGTTGCCTTGGATTTTGTCTTTTTCAGCCTGAGGCCAAATTCAAGCGCTAACACGGCTGTCAGAGCAGGGGTTTGGTAATCTTTTGATCTAGTAGCCACGTTAATAGGCATACTCATCATGAACACTTGAGATCCTGAGGAAGCAGATGATTGAGGTTGGTCTACCATTTGGGTTTGTTCAGATGGAAATGGCTCTTTCAGGATAGCGGGGGTCCCTTTGAGTAAATGACTAACTTCGGATCGTTAGTGACATCCTTGGTATAGTGATCCTCCTCGCAAATGAGGCACAGATAATTAGGCTTCCGTTGTGATGAATCAACAACACACGATTTAGGAGGACCCTATTTTGGGGCATCGAATTTACCCTTGCCTTTGCCTTTCTTCTTACCTTTCAAGGATTTTTCCGCTGTGGTAGAATGGATAGCGTGGACCTTTGAGGTTTTACCATGGCCAGGTGATTCTGGGAGGAACTATTGGAAGCAGTGTTTGAGATCGACTTCTATTTGGAAGAAGATTTAGCAGGGGTCTGGAACACTGAACCAATTACTCGATCAACAGGGGGTGTAGCCCACGACTTCGATTTTGTGGGATTGGATGATGGCCCCGGAGCATCGGGTAATAACTCATATAAAGTGCCAGACTAAGAGTAAACTAGATCTAAGTACTAGGCACGAGCAATGGATTTTTCTTTAGTAACGCACCCACCCATAACCATATCGCGAGAAATTGGAGCCATGAATGACTTAGTGAACCATTTAGTGAGAAACTGATCAACAATCTCGAATTTGATCAAGCGATGTCTACGTCTCCATTCATGGATGTGATCGGAGGTGTGTGTCACAATATCTTTCTTAAGTGATGTGAGCAAATAGGTGCTAGTTTCATAGCGAACTGGCAACTGGAAATGCATGAGGAAAGCCATGGCTAAAGAGTTAAATTCATGGTAAGTACTTCAAGGAAGCTCGATGTACCACTTGGCTGCAACACCTGTGAGGGTTCATTGGAAAAGATGAAGATGAATAGAATCGTCAATGTAAGAATTCGAAGAGCACCAGAGGTGATATGTCATCACGTGGGCTTGAGGATTTTCTTTTGATTTCCCATCGAAATTAGGACAATCGCTCGGAATCTTGGATGGAACTGGAGGCCATTATGGCGAATGAAGGATTGGATCATTCGTAAGGCGAGACACATCTAGAAACTCTAGTGTGGCCAAGAATGGAAATTGAGTATTAAAAGGCATTGGAGGTCGGTAAGCAGGTTGAACCAGAGGAGCCCATCCCCGCTGGTAAGGATTTTGGCCCCATAGTGGGGGATTTTGGACATATGGCATTTGATTCTGCCCCTATTACGGGTTACCTTGGCCATAGGGAGGATTTTGATCTTGAATACCTTGGAATTGTCTAGTCATAGATTGTTGATAAGCAACATACGGTTAAGAGGCTGTTGAGCCTGTTGACCTTGGACATATGGGTGTTGTACCTGTTGTCCCTAAACATATGGGTTGTGAACCTGTTGCCCCTGAATAAGAGGATTTTGGACCTGTTGCCCTTGGGCATAAGGATTTTACACTTGTTGCCATTAGACATAGGGATTATGTACCTGCTGCCCTTAGTCAAAAGGATTCTGGACTTGTTGACCTACGACATTAGGATTTTGGGCCTGCTGCTGCAGGGCTTGACCCTGGCCTTGTCCTTGCAAGGGTTGACCCTGTTGATATGTATATAAGGGTTGTTGCTACCCGGGTTGGTTCTACTGTTGCAAGGGTTGGCCGTGCGGCTGCAAAAGCTTCCCCTTGCGAAGACATAAGCTAGGAGGTTTGTGGAGCATACTGCACCTACTGCTGCATGGTTTTCTGCAACTGTTACGAGGGTTTCCCCTGTGGTTGTTGCAGTTGACCTTACTGTGGGATCTTTTTCCCTTGCTATTGCGTGGATGGCCCTTGATCCAATAAAGGTTTCCCTTGTTGCTGTAGAGGCTATCCTTGCTGTTTCAAGGGTACTTGAATAGTGTATGGAAAATTCCCGAACTAAATCTAGCCATAGCCACCTTGGAAAGTGGATGAGACAGGTTGAACGTACTGCCCGGACTGAAGGACATAAGGCAGATTAACCATTCCTTGAGAACCATATGGAATGTAAAGAGTTTGATATTGAGACTGAGCCTCATAAGGCTACTGATACTGGAAATTTCTTGACCCAAACAGACCAACGATATTTTGAACCTGTTGGTACTAAACATTGCTCGATCTAGTGGGACTAGAATGGTTTTGAATAACGCTAGAAGAAGGATGGTTCATACCAAGCATGTGAGCGTGTGAGCTACTCACATTGGTGGTGCCTGACAACATAGAAACATTCAAATTCTTCCCCCAAGCGGTGGCACAACTTGGCCACTAACCGGAGGGATTAAGGAACTGACAGAGATCGTCAGTTGAACCAGATGGGTAACTGGGATGGACGATACAAGAGGGTTTGAAATGGTGGGTTGCACCGGGCTGAGGTAACGACTTATTGGGAGGTCGAGTTCACAATGAAAAAACTTGTAGTAGGCATGGCGCTAGACACCCAAACAGGATTATGGTAAAGTGATGAGGCACTAGGTGTACCTAAAACCAATTGTGCCAAGGACACATAATTAGGCCGCAATTCTCGATGCACACTGATGAGAATGCTCCTTGTATAGGGGAAACCTTTAGGAAGAAAAGGATGTTCCTCCTCCTCGATAGTGTGTGGAGTAGAAACTTCTGATTCATCCGGACAAGTGTCTGGAGCATCTCATTTGAGTTCCATAGCCGGGAACAAATGACGACGAATGACTAAAGAGGTACGTGGGGATAATTCCAAAGGAACACCCGACTGATCGTACGAACTGTACGAATGTTGTAGTGATATCAAAACGGGGCTGAATAAAGGATTCGAAGGATAGATAACCAGTCCAAGCTGATTGTCAGTGGTCAACGAACTCTCAAGAGTTTGAATGGGATTGTCTGGAGATTTCAGGCCAAAATCAGCAGGTGACCCAATATCTGAAGTAGGTGGAGGACGAGATGACAAAGGTTGAATGCTCAGAACAATTCTGAGTTCAACACCTTGGTCCTCGAGTAACTTTGGTAATTCAAGAAACGGATCCTCAGACAATATTTTAGACAAAGGAGAGGAAGAGGAACTAGGTGACCCAGATGGTTAAATCACGATGACCTTGTCTTAGTTAACAGGAAAAGAGAGAGATAAACTTCAAGGATTTTAAAAAGTTCTTTAAGGGAAAATCATGATTTGGTCTAGAAAATACTAAAAAGATGTTATAAGATCATGGGCAATCAATTTATTAAGACACATAAATAGAATGGTGCTCTTTCATGTTTTAAGAGTCGAGAAAGAAACAAAGATGACTCTATCACTTTCGATTGGAATCGAGCTCGAAAGGACAAGTGCTCGAATGATATTTTAAGTTTAACGAGTCAAAGAGATAAAATGACTGCTCTGGATGGTCTAGGTAAAAAGGATTACCAGGCAATCGTGAACTGCAGAATACCTCTCGGCGAACCGAGAAGTATGAGTAGGCAATCTCCCCGAATGCTGTGTTTGGTGTATCACATTTGCAAGTTGGCTGAATCGACTTCTTATGGATAAAGGATTGCAACCTAGAGGGGTCTCCCGTTATATAATTGATGATACGGGGAGCACAAATCCGTACTAGCGATGTCTAGTGCCAAAGCTAACAACAACTGCTAGGTTTAAAGATGTCGGAACACATCTCTAGCCTAGACCTTCTAGATGTGATCGTTAGATTTCAAATTCGCCTTAGGTTAATTGAGTTCATTTTAAAGTTTATCTTGAGTTATGTCTTAATTTTCAGGCCTTAGCGATGTGACTCGAAAAACCCTAAATGCAACTAAATGAGATAAAACCATTTCAATTCGATGAATTGTCTACACTAGAGAGGGTAGAAAACACACAATCAAATGCAAACAACCAAGCAACTGAAAGCAAAATGATCTTTCACTACACTTTTGAGAAAATAAACTATTGAAAAATACATTCCAATTCCTAATTTCTTGACAAGTACATTTCTAACAGTCCTTTTAAAAGCAAAGAGAGTTCTTTTTCTTTTCAAATGGCAATGCAATCCTAGTCTTCAATGATACTAAATACCGTAGCATAATGATGCAACAAACTAGAATCTTATATTTTTCATGAAACGTCGAAATGAATTTTTCTCGTACAACACTTCAATGAAAAAGTTTTCGAGACAATTAGCTCTTCAAGCAAATGAAAACATGAAAAGAGAATCTCTTTCAAACTAATGAAACAATGACTTTACCAAAAACAAGACAAGTAATGTGATCCATGCTAGAAAAGAAACGTTTAGATAGGCAAAAGAAAACTTTTCAAACTTATGTAATGGAGGTCAAAGTCGTAGAAGGACCGCAAACGAAATTCAAGGAGTAAATGCACCAACAGCTCGACTCATTGAGTTCACTATCAACTAAATGGATGACAATATAGATTCCCTAGTGGCATTAACCATCCAATGACCCAAGAAATCAAGTAGAAATATGACAAATCAATAAGCAAACAAACCAAATGAAAAGAAGCTTTCTAGTGAGGGAGAAGACAGTCTAAAAGGCTTATAGGATTGAAATCATGAGACAAAAACACACTGACCAAGATTTGGGGCAAACTCTAATCTTCACGTACAGGCATCGACGCGATTGCCTAACTAACAACAAGCGCTAGAAGGAGGTCGGCGCGATTGTTTCTTAGCATATCACACTGATCGATGCATCTGTCAGCGAATTAAGTGCGCTGAGCAAGGAAGCCAAGATTTTTTTTTTTTTTTTTAAGTTGGAACCATACTTGCTACTATGAATTTCAAACTCAGACTAGTGAGCAAGGGAAAACAAACAGAACCAAAGGGAAAAAGTGGAACTAGAAAAGTTCACACAAAACCATGAAATTCCAGGCAAACAAACAGAAGGGTTGGCTCCCCAGTATGGTCGCCAATTTGTGGCGAAGTAAAATTATGAGTGCGGACAAAAACAATTCCTTTAGCCCGATAAAGGGTCTAGTTGCAACCGATACATTCTATGGAATATTTCCTTAGGTTAGAACCAATTAAGAGGGCCTACCTCTTAGTATGCTTATCCCATTTGATGATGACCTTGCTTGCTCGCTCCAGCTATCTCTCGTTTCCTTCTTCAAACACCTGAAACAAGTAAACAACAATAAACAAAAACCGTGATAATAAACAAATTGTAATTCAACCTACTTAACAATTCAAGAAACATTAAGCCATAAACATGTGAGATGACACATTATGTAGGAAATCAATCAACAGTTGCATATATATTGAATCAAGAAGAGATTACAACCATTGTCTTGACGTTGCTGTTCTCCTCCAACAAAACCAGGTTCCCATACACTTCCGTTAGCATTCCATGATGGCCTCAACAATGATATTTTTAAGGCTCTTCCCTTTAGGCTTCACACTAAACCAAATTCACACTTCTCCCTTACATAACTAGAGAGCTAAAACTATGAATAGCTTGTTGTTTACTCCAAACTTAATTAGCACTAGCACACCAACATTAACACTAGGTTGTGCTTGGGAAAAATGGAGGTTTATATAGCATGAATGGATGGGATATGGATACTCTTCTCATGGGAGAAGGTTTTATCTCTTGAGGTAGTTCCATCCTTATAGGGGAAATGAGCCCAAACTGACATCCTTGACCCCATCCGGCCAAACCATTTACCAAAATTCCATTATGAAGCTTCTAGAGTTGGAAGCTTTGCCTCCTTATTTAAAAAACTTTCCATAAGAGGATCGGCATGACTGGAACAAAGCTCAGTCGCTCTGGTCAGCACTAGGGACAGTGTTAATCTCAGCATATCGGTGCGAGGAGGACAAAGGTCATTAGCACCGATCTTGTAAACTGGTTTAAACAAAAGATTTTGGGGAAATGGTGCAAAAGGGAATTGTTCTGCTCATGAAGAGGGACATAATGAGAGTTTCTTCATAAAGGGAAAGCATGTAGGGTTCACTGTAGAGGTCCTCTAGGATAAAAAAATGGGGAGTAGAGGGATAGTGAAAAAATGCTGTGTAACAAGCTTATATAGAAATAATTGTATTTCGTGTTGCACTCCCCTCTTGGATGGTAGTCTATTATACATCTAGAACACTCTTCATTATGTCTATAACAACTCTTTTATCTATTTTTTCTGCTCTTTAGTACACCCATATAATGATCCCTTTACTCATACTTGTTCACCATCTCATTGATTCTCTCTTAAGGAAAATAAAACATATTTCTTATTAGAACTAATCAACTTCTTGGTTTAGTTGTCACTAAATAGAAAGATATCTAACTTTTACGTGTGCACATTTATGATTTAGGACCTCCCATCCTTGACTAGGTGGTAATGGATGTATCTTCGCATGAAGATTTCACCCCTCACATACATATAGGGACTTCTAAATGTAAATATACATATGTCAAGGGGTACTATGTCCAATTCTACTTCATTAATAAAATCAACAATTTCAACAAATTTAATCTTGAATTCTTTTGTTATCTTGATCTTTGCATCCTTGTTTATCCATCTCAATGGAAATTGGATAGGATGATTATGGGCCTCAAATCTACTTTTTTTTTTATCAAATCCATGTTCGTGAGATTATCTTGTAAATTGGAGTTGAACAAAAAATCTATCTTGGTCTTCTTAACCAAGATCTTTATGTCGAAGATTTTGGTCATCTCCTTCTCTTCCTCATAATGAAGGCTAATTAGACTCAACTCCTTCTCCATTGATGTGTATTTGATATTTTGATCTATATCAAAGCTACTTTCAACTTTATTGCTCAAATCTATTGAATGTTTTTTTTTTTTTTTTACATCTTTCTTGTAGTTATTTGGATTCATCTCTAGATGTAGTTTTCAACACTTTTTTTTGTCACGATCGGTATTGCAATAGTTACAATGGTTTCTATGATCATTTCATTGATGTGAAATATTTTCCCTCTTCTTATCCTTCCTACCTTTCCACTTCTTCCTCTCCTTGGAAGTGATCCAGGTGGATATTGGTGGCCACCCATCTATTCCACTTGGACCCCCACCATTTTTTCTTTAAAATTTTTAGTTTCCTAAATTGTAGCACAATTTACTATTTTTGGTAGTTTTTAGGGTCCTGAACTTCCAGAGTTGTTTTGAGGCCCTAAATGATGTTTTTTGGGAAAACCGAGGCTAACAATTGTCATAAACTTGTGTTGACTGGTCGAAAGTTGTAGTCCTCAGATAGATATTTCTAACGAGGTATTGTGCGCGTCAAACAAAGATCGTATGCCAAAGTTACAACCCCAGGAAATTAATGTACCAATTTACTCAAACAGGGCCCATAGTTTTGGCACTTCATCTCCTAGGGTTAGGGTTTTGGATGTTTAGGGTTTTTCCTTATTTCTCAATAATAAATAGGCCTTCAAGTCTCATTGTAACATATTTTAGAGGCATGTAGCCACGACATCTCTTCTCAGAGATAGGCTACCATCGCCCGAGCTAGCCTTATTTCCATTCTGTTTGTAAGCATATTTTAGTTCTTTTATATTAATGAAATGAAGTTTTATTTCTGCTACATCTTTGTGTTTATGGTTATATCCGTAATTTTTTGCGTTCCTGTTTAAATTTAGATCAGGAAGCTAGCTTCCCAGTGCTCTTTCTACTTGGAACCATTTGGGTGCCCTTTCTTTTGGCCTATTATTTCCAAATATTATTCTTGTATACATGCCTCATCCACTGTCCTTGGCTAGAAAAGCATGACTTGATTTTATATATGGTTATGTAGACCCCCTAGTTACTTGAGGAGTGCATATGGGTTTTTGGGAAATATACCTAGCATGCTGACTATCTTCCTGAACTCAATGGTGTACTCATATACACTTTGTCCTTACCTCTTCCTAAAGTAGTGCCACTAGATCCATTTTTACAATACATATCTAATAGCATATAATTGGGACATAATGAGGGTTTTTAATTCCTCCAACCTAGTTACTTGTAGATTAATCTCCAATCTTTGTGTTTTTGTATGTATTTCCTACTATGTTAAAGCAAGGCCTTCTAACTTTAGCTTATAAAATGAATTACTTTTCTCTTCCTCTATATGGTGAACGCTGAAATAAACTTCTATTTCTACAACCAATTACTCAATTTTAATACATTGATATCACCTTGGTATGGCTTTGTGTCCACCTTTCGTTCCATATTGAATAAGGATTATGAAGGGTTAGCAAAACTTAATCATGGTTAGTCTTTTTAAAGCACTTTATTTTACTCATTTTTTGGGTTGTCTCAGTCTTCGTGATTCCCATTTGATACGATCTTTGAGTTGGAGCCTCCATCTTATCCAAATGGTTGGACCACTATTTACAGAGTTACCATGACGAGGTTCATAATTACGATTAACGTTAGTGATTTGTGCTTACAATCTCATATATCTCTCTTCCACTAGATCATGAGGGTTGTTGTAAACAAATTCGTCAACCATGGCTAGCATTTTGTGACTTTCTTATTAAAATGGTTCTTAGATCCCTACAAATTTCAACAAATACTCCAAATAAACTTGGATCCAATACCAATATGATTTGTAAACTACCACGGATATTCCATAGGAACAATTCATCACAACATATCTAATAAGATAATTGAAATCTATGCTATGAACGTCAATTTTTGTTTATATATAAGATTATTTAATAGTTGATTTTATTCCTAAATGAACGAAATAGTTTAAATGTGGTAAATAAATAATAGAAAGAAATACACATGCACATCATCCAAAATAGACACAAATTTTGCCCGGGGAAACCCTTACGAGAGAAAAATAGCTAGAAGGTGAGGCTACTTTGCTCTATTTTCTTTGGTATGGAAATATGTAATTACAAAGAAAGAGGTACACTCTGTGGAGTTACATGAGACTTGTGGCCTATAATGCTACTACAAAACCTTAACCCTGTGTTTTCTACCCTATAATTTCTCACTCACAATTCCTCTACATAGCTATGGAACAAAATACAATAACATAGAATGGAACCCCCTACTCCTCCTAACAACTTGATATTTAACATAGCCTAATAGTCAATTAGGGGCAAGTTTTGACTCCCTCAAATATCAACTAGAGTATTCTTGAAAGTTCACATGTGTCTAGCCTCATTTTCATGAGTAATTAGGGCTAACATGGCATCAACCCATAATATGGTGTTTAACATGGTAGTCCAATTTGCTAGAGGCATAAATTTTGCATACAAAATTTGATTGACATGGCTATTACATTGTTGGAAAGGTCTCTAAGTTTAGACTAATTTCCCAAGGTCCCTCACTACAGTGGGAAATTTTTGACCCAAAAAAATTCCATTTGATGCCTCAAAATGGATCTGGAAATTTTCAAACCCTTGTTCTCCAAATTGGGACCCACCATTAAAACGACCTTGCAAGATTCCTATATTTTTTTTCCATTCTAAAAGCATAGAGATAGATGACATAATATAATGATACAATATGGATCATAAATCCTCATTTAGGGAGGCTTTTGGTCCCCAAATGATTTACTAAATAAGGTGAGGAAAGTTTTCTAATTGTTTTTGTTTACCTTTCCCCTAGAGTAGCAATTTTATTTTCCTAGAACATATCTTTTCAACCCAATCTACCAAAGGTCATGCTTCCCCTATCTTGTAGTTTTGGACCTATTCTACAAAATTGTTTCTTCTTCCCACTCTACCTAAGCATCTAGTCCTAAGTTCTTTTTGAAAGGTTGGACTTTCCCTTCCTCTTGATCCAACATGTAAGGCTCATGGAGTTTGAGATTCCCCACATTCACTACTGATTAAATGAAAATGTGTGGGGGAATATTGAGTCTATAGAAATTATCTTCCACATTTTCCAATATCTCAAAAATAGCATTACCATTAAGCCTTGATACTCTTAATCAAGACCTCACATCCTTTCCTTGTTTAATTGTAACCAAAATATGTTCCCACTTTAAATGACTTCTTTGTTCTATGTTGACCATGGATAGCCTTATATTTTTCCCATGATCTATTTCACATTTCTTGCACTAAATATGGATTATATTAATCTCCTCAACAAATATTTCTTCTATTAATGCATCTCCTATGAGGTCCTCCTTCACCCCTCCTTACTATTTATATGAAATCCAAGGGTGAAGGCAACAAATATCAAAAACACTTTTTAAAAGGTGACTTAACAATCGAGTTGTGGAATACTCTATTATTAGAGTTTTTTTTATAAATTAGATTTGCATCCTAGGTCTTTAGTTGCTTTATATTTTATCCTCTCAAAAGTTGCAACAAAGTCCTATTGACTACTTTTGTTTTCCCATTTGTCTGTGGATGGAATGTTGTAGACCAATTCAACTTTGTGTCCATATTTTACCACAATATATTCTAAAATTCACTAAGGAATATAGTATCCATGTTTTAGGTGATTCTCCCTGGTATATCAAAGTACAATAGACCTCGTCAAATAAAAAGTTTGTTGTTTTTTGTTTTTTGTTTCTTGGTTGTTGGTAAACCTCCCACAAAATCCATGGAAATGCTTTAAAAAGAATGAGTGGGTACATGTAAGAGATGGTATATAACTGTTTTTTCATTAATGGGATTTATGGTACAACAAAGTATACATCCTCTAATGTATCATGCTACATCTTCTTACATTTTGGGCTAGTCCATGTACCTCTATAAGTTGGAAACTATCTTCCCAACACCAAAATGTCTTGCAACATTGGAGGCATGAGAATCTCTTATAGATTGTAGTTACTCACCTTTAGGAACACAAAGCTTGGTCATCCTATATATGTAATGATTCTAGAGAGGATATCAAACTTTATTGTGACTATTTTCTACATGAATATAGCCTTATAGCTATTGAAACACCTCCTTGTAATCCTTATCTTCTATGTATGCATCATGAGTGAAAAACTCCATTTGCATTAAAGTTCCCAAAGCTATAATTTTGGATGTGGGTGCCCTTGAAATCATGTTTTCCAACCTATCTGTGGCTTCCTTCTTGTAAGTGATAACCAAAGGAAATTATTGTAAGATCACCATCCACTTGTATTTTCTGGATTGTTGTAGCTTACTCTGATCCTATAGATACTATAGTGGTTGGCGCTCTTTGTGGATGATGGTCTCTTCACCCATCAGATGGTTCTTCCACTTTTAACAACTTGAACCAACACATATATTTCCTTTTCATAGGAAGGGTATTTGAGAACTTTCCCATAAAATATTCAAAATTAAAATATTCAAGCCTTCGTCCTTTCATCAAAATTGCTCTGATATAATACCCACTTGCATTGTAAGGAGAGAACTTATGATTGATTGATCCTTCTTTTCATATCATCAAAATCCCTTCGCTGATTCTTCCCTCATTGGAAGCTTATGCCACTCACTATTATGGTTTGAAGTGGTGAGGCTACAATTGAAAATGAATCTATGAGGTTTTGTAAGTACTATGTTTCCATAATAAAGCTATTAGCTTCAGATATTTGTAGAAATTGGCCACTTCATGATTTCCTCCGTATTTTTTGGATATATCTTGAGCTTCCGTCCACCTATCACATTCCCCACATACACTAAATAATATTGGAAAAACTCACATTTATCGAGGTTAACTAGTAGTTGGTGCTTCTTCAAAGTCTCTAGCAGTTGGATAAGATGTGAGATATGCTCGTCCTAGGTATTACTATAAACTAGTACATCATCCAAATAGAATATAAGAAATTGTTGAAGCCCCGAAAATCGGGTCGATAACAAGGGGGATACCCACCCGGTCCGGACCTTGGTTGGCAGCTCCTTATCCGTTTGGTATAGCGGGTCCGACTGGGGATAATGGGACCAGTTTCCCAATCTAAGGGTGTGTGTGTGCAGAGTTGGACTATGCTGATCTAAGAGTTCTGATCTAAGCTACTTTAATCTAATTCTATGCTATTGTAATCTAATGAAAACAACACATCTAATCTATGCTAACCCGGGGTGTATTTCTTCTATTATGCAATCTAAAGAGATTTCAAACAATAACTGGTAATAAAGATCATTCAACTATCATAAGGATGGAAATCAATTAAGATGAACCACTTTGCATAAAAAGTTAGGCAAAACAGTTGTGAACAGCATATCGCATAATAAGTTACTCATATATCAAACATAAATAAATGAATCCACCGTACAAAAGTGCCAAATGATAATTCACACATTCATGCAATAACATATAAACAACTAAAAACTGTATATCACTTCAAGAATATAAGCAGAAATGGCCAAGAGATAAAAGTACCATTTATGACTGGCCCTACTCATAAGCTTCAAGAAATAATGATTTATCTCTCCTTGTTCTGATATCTACTAAGAGTACAGAAGTGCAACATCAGTAGCAGACATCAAATGAAAAAATTAATAAACCTTGATCCATTCATTCATCAAAACCTCCTCTGAGGGTGCAAAAGTGCATGTTCTGAGGACAAGTTTTTGACAAATTTCCAGACCCTTCTCCAAATGCATGAGAAGGGTTTAAATACTGCTAACTAAACAACTTAATTACATAAATTTCGGATACGGTTCAAAATGACCGCCCTTTATCTAAGTAAACTTATTTCTAAAAATTGAATCTAATTTCTAACTATTTCTGCATTTGCTCCTTAGTGCTGTGAGTATGCAACATTTGCCTGGGAAGAGTCGGCTGGTCGTCTTCTGCTTTTGTTTGAGCTACGAAAATAGAAATGACAAGTGCTGGCACCTCTTTTTAGTAAACTGGAAGATATTTTTGAGAATTATCTTCTGGTTGAGCGAATTTACTGCGTGTATGCTTGGTAATAACCCAGATTCCTCTTAGTTGCCTCTGCTTTTGCTATCTAGGCTTCCGGACTCGTGGATGACTAAGCAAGTTAGGGACTTTTCTTTCTGAACAATTTTCTTAGCGATGCGTGATTAGCGCTAGGCGCTAATCGCGCATCAAAAACTGCCTCCGTTCTTTGATCCGGGCCTTTCTGGTGCGTTTTCCGCCTTTAGCGCTTTTTCCTTTACTGGGCATGAGCTTCAGAATTTTGTAAACATGCTGCTTTTGTGAGTTTCTTGACCTTGAGTGTCGAATCGCCTATTGATATCAATATCTGTTCAGTAACACTCTGAAATCTGCGTTTCTATTGTATGTGGCATCCGTGTATGAGAGCATCTCTTCTCTGTTCTCCGAGCATTGGCGCTTTCCCCTTTTTCCTTAGATGTTTCCTGTAGTTCATGCAAAGGAAAAAGTAATGATAATAAATTTTGACATGAAAGCTTCAATTTCTACGAATGTGTAAAATCATGACACTCACAGTGGACTGACTCTTTGAAAAACACAGAACTGTCCTTCATGAATACCTTGGCATACATTCATTAATTTTCTTTAAGCCGTGCGCTCAATTTTTGGTTTAGGGGCAACTTTTCTTGGGTGCTGAGCCGAGGAAAATTTGAGATGGGTGATTTCTGCGACTCGCAGATCGCAGATTGCAGTTATCGTAGATCGCCTTTATCGCAGTATCGCGACATCGTAGATCGCTGCAATTTGTCAAGTTATTCGTGTGCTGCTTATGCGACGTTGCGATATGCGATATCGCATATCGGCCATCGGAGATTTTCTTAAGATTAGTCATTTATGGGTGCTTCTCAATGTATGCGATGTGATGAATTTCGCGCCGCTTCTTCGCAGTTGTTTTAATGTGCTCATAAAGGAATGCTTGACTCTTCTCCGTGCGATGTATCTTTGAGGAGTATAATACAAAATTTTTTTATAAAATCTTTTTGGATTTTTTATTACTAAGGGTCCCCACTTCTTTAGCGTTATTGCTAATACTAAATAAGGAGGGGGGTTGTTAGTGGTCACAACAATGGTGATTCACTTGGAAGAACCAGTTATCTCTGCTTTTCTATTAAATTCTTTAAACTTCCAAACAGAAAAATTTTCATAAATCTAAACTTTGTTATGGACAGATAGAGTATATTATGCCTTATTCTATCAATGATATTTTGTTTCAACTTCTTTCTTTTCTAATTGTTTGCTTCCTTAGTCTTGTCCTTGTATCTACATCAGCCATTACTTGGTCATGTAAAGAAAAATAAAGTTTTCTCTGTGTGCTAGCCTTAAAATATGCTCGTTTGCCGTAGGTAGAGCCTCTGCTGCCAGCAGGCGTCCATAGCCTCGACAGGGTTACCTGTTACCCAGCAATAATCCTTTATCTCGTTTAAGGTTACCCACAACCCTCAAAGAAAAAATCCATTTTGACACTTTTTCCTTTTTTATTCTTAAAGAGCAATGTCTTGGTTTGGTAGCCAAATTATGACACAGTCATTCACTTGATTTACACTTTTGCTGAACAAGCTGGCTCGTGATGAGACCCCTTGTCTTTTGATTTCAATAATCTTGAGTCATTTCCCTATTTTGATGGACAGTGTTTGGCAAAGTCAGCAAAGTTATAATATCTGTGATCATGATAAGCCGGCTCGTGATGAGACCTCTTATTCTTTGAGATATAGTGTTTATTGGATTGTCCCTCTGAATGCTGCGATTTTCTTTAACAGGGAGGATATCATTGTTTTCCTTAAGAAAGCTCTGGACGACAACAATAGAGTTTGCAAATAGCAGTTTTACAGAGAATTTTTATTTTGTTATTGATAACTTTCATTGTGCTGATATAAAACAATTCCTTCACTAAAGGTTGCTTTCATCAAATTTTTTGAAGTCGAAACTAATATCATATCTAGGCTAAAGTTTTTTAACTGTGTCTATCAATAATAAAGATCAGATTTTCAAAAATTTTCTATTTATACAAGCGAAAAGCTCAAAATCTGAAAGAGAATTGGTGCCTTTTTCGCGAATACCGATAGTAACCATTAACAGCCGGTTTTATTATGAAAGAAAGAAAAAGAAAAAACGAAACTATTCTACAAAATAGAAGAATAATCTTCTATGGAAAATATATTTTAAGGATTTGACCATTCACAGGCAAAGAATCCCTTCTACCTGCTAGATCTTGTAAGACAAACGTTGATGGACCTATGACTTCAACAATCTGAAAAGGACCAAGCCACATCTTTTGAAATTTTGTACGTTTGCCCTTTTCTTCTTGAGCTTTATCCCATTTTAAAACTAAATCTCCCATTTGAAAATTTTTTCTGGTCATTTTGTTTGAATCAAAAGAGGATTTTATTAGCGCTTGATGATGAGCATGGGTTCTTTTAGCTTGTTCTCGCTATTCTTCTAATTTGATTATTTCCATTTGTCTTAGCTGTATGGAGGAAGTAGGTACTTCATCAATGTACTGTATTAAAGACAAAGAGGGAATGACTAAGTGAGTTGGAAGAACCGCTTTTTTCCCATAAACTAAATTAAAGGGGGAAGTGTCGATCGAAGCTTTTTTTGTTATTCTATCTGCCCATAAAGCGTTTATCAAAGCTTTATGCCAATTCTTTTGGTTCTGGTCAACTGTTCTTTTAATAATCCTGATTAGGTTTTTATTTGTTGACTCAGCTAACCCATTACCTTGCGGATAGTAATTGGCTGAATATTTTAGTTTGAATCCCCTTTTAAGTGCAAACTCAGTCATTTCATTTCCAGAAAAGTATGATGCATTATCAAATATTAAAGCCGTTGGCAATCCAAATGATTATAAATTGATCTATGAATTCGATAATATTTTCAGAATTAGTTGTCTTGAGAGGAACCGCCTCTACCCATTTAGTAAAATAATCTGTTGCCGTGAGGATGTATCTATGCTGCTTAGAAGAGTGAGGAACGATCTCACCTATTATGTCCAAGCCCCACTGGCTGAATGGTTGCTCAATGTTTACCGGTTGTAGTGGCAGGGACGACTTCTTTTGTTTTCCAGCAGTAGTTTGGCAGACTTGACATTTCCTCACGTAACTGTGTGAATCTTTGAACAACGTAGGCCAGTAATATCCTGCACGTAAAATTTTATGTGCAGTAGCATCTCCAGCATAGTGTCCGCCTGCTGGTCCATCGTGAAGTTCCTGCAAAAATTTTTCGGCTTCAGTTTTTTCAAGACATCTAAGAAGAACAGAATCATAATTCTTTCTAAAGAGAATATCATTTATGAGCTGATATTGTTTAGCTTTCAATCTCAGAGCTCTTTTCTTAGTGTGATCCATGTGTGAGGGAGCATACCCGTTCTTAAGATAATAAATGATATCATCATACAATGATTCTGCATTGTTCAGGCTTACCTCATACATTTGTACCTCTTCGGATGACATTTCAGGGATTTGCGATGCTCCAGCTAACATCTTGCAGAAGCCTTGACCTCTTACAATGTTTGCTGGTTTGATCTCAAGATCATATTCCTGTAAAGCAGTGATCCAATTCGCTCTTTTCTCGCTCATATCCTTCTGTACTAGAAGATTTCTTACAGCTGGAAACGGTACTATGATCTTAATATGGGTTTTGAGTAAGAAAGGTCTGAAATATTTAACCACTTTGAAAATAGCATAGGCCTGTTTCTTTACGTCTGAATAATTGAGTTCAGCACCTTGTAGATTCGAGCTAAAAAACGCAATTGGAGCTTCTGTTTTTTCTTGATTTTCTTGGGTTAGAATCACAGCATATGATTTTTCTGAGGCAAATGTGTATAAAACAAAAGATTCTAAAAAATTCGGGGTTGCTAAAGATGGAGCATTAATAATAGCTTGTTTGATTAGGTTGAATGCTTCATGTTCATCTTGACCCCATTTGAAAGTTGAATTCTTTTTAATCATGGTTTGCAAAGGAGACACAATTCGTGAAAAATCTGTGACAAATCTCTTTACAAAATTGATTTGACCAAGGAAAGATTGCATGGCTTTTTTATTATGAGGTAGGGATATTTTTGAGATTTCTTTGATTTTGTCAGGATCAATGTGAGTACCAGACTTTGAAACTATGAATCCTAGAAGTTTTCCTTCACTTAATGCGAAAAAAGATTTCGTCGGGTTAAGTGAAATTCCATACCTTAAACATCGTTGAAAAATTTGCTTTAAATCTCTGAGATGGTCGCTTCGCTTCTTGGAATACACTGTTATATCATCCAAATAAATCACTACAGATTTGTTGACTAAACCCTTAAATGCGATGTCCATGGCTCTTTGAAATGTAGCGTCGGCATTAATCAAACCAAATGGCATCTTTCGATATGCATATGTGCCCCATTTAGTTCTGAATGTGGTTTTCAACTGATCATTAGGATGCACCAGCACTTGATTATATCCTGAAAATCCATCCAAGAAAGACATTAGTTATGAGCCTGCTACTGCCTGTAATATCTGTTCCATAGGTGGAAGAGGAAAATTGTCTTTTTGACAGGCTTTGTTAAGATTCCGAAAATCGATACAGATTTTAATATCTCCGTTTTTCTTTCTAACGGGTACCATATTGGAGACCCATTTGGAATGTTTGACGGGAAAATTATTCTGGCTTTTAATAACTTATTTAGCTCAGTCTTTATCTGATTTTCTAAATTGGGGTGGATCTTTCTCAGTTTCTGTTGGACAGGTTTTTCGTTGTCAATCATAGGAATAGTGTGTTGAATGATAGAAGTGTCGTATGTCTTCAGCTCATCGTAATTCCAGGCAAAAACATTTTTATATTGTCTCAAAAGACGAATATACGCTAGTTTTTTTTCAGGAGCCAGGCCTATGCCTAGATTAATGTTTTGTGGTTTATCATCTGTTCCTAGGTTTACTAATTTGTAGTTTAGAGTTGAACTGTAGAGCTTTGAATTGGTAGACCTTTTAAACCGATTTTTCAAATCGTACAAGTCTTCTAACTTAACCACCGATTTAGGTATAGCATTATCAGTGCTATTTTGTTGTGTTTGTCGATCATGATGGTCTTCGTCAATTATCTGATTGGAGTAGGATCCTTCAGAAGTGAGGAAATTTACAATATTAGGATCATCATTGAATACTCTCCAATTTGTAATGTTGTCAGGGATGGATGGTTTAAAGATTAATTCTATTGAGAATCTATCTGGACTAAAATCTTCGGAGGGAATAAGCCTAGAGGCTACGTTAGCCAAAAGGTCTGCACTCGCGTTTTGGAGTCTCGGGATTGAAGAGATATTAAATGCTATGAAATGCTCAGTCAGATCTTGTACTAAAGATTGATAGTGTTTTAAATGACCTGATAGGAAATGTATAGTGTTACGTACCTGTTTGACGATAATCTCAGAGTCTCCAAAGACCTGAAGATACTTGACGTTTAACCCGATTGCTTTGTATAGGCCTTGCACCAAGGCCTCATATTCTGCTGTGTTGTTTGTGAAATTGAATTCGAGTCTGAATGTAAGCATGGTCTTGTTTCCTTCTGGACTAATCAGAACGCATCCTGCTCCTGTTCCTTCGTTAGATTTAGAGCCATCGAAATATAATTTCCAAAACAAAGATGTATTTACAGGTTCATCTACAAAATTAACACACTTTGAACTATCAATTTGGGAAAAAATTTCGACTTGGGACAAAACTGAATTTTCTAAGGTGATGAGTGAGCATTGAAATTACCGAGAAAAGAATCTACCGAGTAATTGCCTATGATACTGCTGTTATATGATACCGCTTCATTTTCTCCCTCTAATTCCGTTACTATGTACTTCTGGTGTAATTCTCGTTCAACCTTTATCTAATTCGGTTTACCGTTATAGGGTAACCACATGTGCGACCAGTTGGTTGCAAAGTATCCATGGAGTTTCTCGGACCAATCCCTGCTAAGAATTAATCCATAGAATTCTGGGATATCGGCCACTAGAATGTCAATAACCTGACATACCTTCGGGTTAGATGACAATCTTATGGTTACTTGATTAATTTCACCAATCACTTCGACTTGAGATCGATCAAGCTGAACTATACACACTGCGGATTTTTGTGGTTGAACATTTAGCTTAGCACATATTGATCTAGGTAAAATATTCGAAGAAGCACCGGAATCTACCAAACAATTGTGCAAATTTTTGTTGAAAATCTCGTAAGTGAGAAGAAACGGGGGAGTGTGAGATCTTGATCTTCCTCCAATTAAGGCGATATCATTTGGATCAATCTTATTGATCGCGTTAGTTGGAGGTCTTCCCATGTTATGGGAAGCTTGAGAGAGTACAACGGCAGGCAAAGGTACAATAGGCACAACATGTAATTCTTTCATCATTATCTTCTGTTGATGCTTCAATTTGCTCAATTCATAAAGGGTAATATTAGCCCTAGTCTTTTTCATGTCATCAACAATATTGTACTCCATTTCATCCGACACTATCAGTGTTTTTGATGGAGTTGTTTGATCTGCTCAGACTGGGCTAGACTAAGTCGCTTTAGTTGTTGCTTTCTTTGTTGCGACTTTATCTTTTGTTGTAGGGCTTGCGCCCTTCTGCTTAGGGGTAGTTTGGGGAGGATCACGCTGATTTTTGCTTCGTGTGCTATCCGGAAATATTTCTTGATCCTCTTCTTGTGGGAGGATGAAATACCACATTCCTTGTAATTCCACAACTTCTTCGTCATCGGTTTGCCCTTCAGTGGCACTTTCTTCTTCTTCCTCTTCCTCAGTTTCAGCATTGGAGATGGCATTGGGTGGTTTTGTATCCGTTGAAGGACCTCTTTTAAAAGTTCTGTAGGGCTTTTTTAAAGAAGTTTCTGCTACTTGTTTTTTTATGTCAATCATCTCATTAGACATGGTCTTTAATACTTTCTGCAATCCTTCCAAATCGAAAGGGTCTTTTGTTTGTTTCTTCTTGGGGTCTTCCTTGAAGGTGACTTTTTTAGACTTTCGTTCCTCTATCGCGGATCTCTTTTCCAGGGCTATTACGCGTTTCTCTACTGCTATCGCCTCTGTCATGTTTTCAACTAAAGTTGTTTTATTTGCTCTATCCACGAAGATTGCTATGTTTGATGGTAAAGCAGTAATATACCATTCACATTGTACTTCTTCGCTGGGTTGGGAAGCAGTAGGAATTTTGTTGAGAATTTTATTGAACCGTAAATTGAAATCTTTGATAGGTTCTTTAGCTTGGGCCTTGAGATTGGATAGGTCATTGATTAATGTTGCTGTTGATCTGTCATCACCAAACTTGACAAGGAATTGATTGTGGAAGATATCCCAACTTGTGATAGACCCGTAAGGTAATGAAAAATACCATGACCCAGCTGTTCCTTGCAGTGTGTAGGGGAAAAGCCGAACAACAACATCTTCATTAGTAACTCCGTTGAGATTGATAGAAAGCATGAAATTGTTTATGTGTTCTTCTGCTAGCATGCCTGCTTCTGGATTGAATTTAGGCAGCCATTTCTCAGGATGGGCTAGTATTGGGCTCAAGGGTGCAGGCATCAAGATTGCCCCAGGGTTGTTCCATGGAGATTGGGCCATCGTTGAGCTGCTAGTAGAGAAAAGTGCAGGAGATGATCTCTGCGGTTGGGAAGATGAGGATACTATGATCGCGGATGATTGAAGAGGGATTGTGGTAGACAGATGAAGGATGGTTTGGAATGGAGGTGTGGGTGGTTGACTTCACAGTGAGGTAGTTGAAATGGGTGATGTAGACGAAAGAATCTCACTGTCAGACTCTTGTGGTGATTTCCTCGCTCTTTTCCTGGTGGGAAGAGGCAACTCAGTCGGCTGGATGCCAAATTTTTCACTTTTCAATCTCGTTAGGGGATGAGCAGGATTGTACTGCGAAGTCACACTGCTTTGAGATTTATCAGACCTCTAAGGAGAAATGGAAAATCCCTGAAGTTCGTGAATCAGAGATTCGACTTCGGGAGGTTTAATGGTAAATTGGTCTGAAATATCAAGGTGTGCAGCAACGATTGATACTCGAGCGACTTCTGATTCTGGATTTAAATATTCTGGAGAAGTTGGGAGAGATGATAAGGGCGATTTACTCTCAGAATGGTATTTAGATTTTGATTTAAGTGCCATTCATAGTTCGGGCCCTCCTTCTAGCGCCAAATATGTTGAAGCCCCGAAAATCGGGTCGACAACAAGGGGGATACCCACCCGGTCTGGACCTTGGTTGGCAGCTCCTTATCCATTTGGTATAGCGGGTTCGACTGGGGATAATGGGACCAGTTTCCCAATCTAAGGGTGTGTGTGTGCAGAGTTGGATTATGCTGATCTAAGAGTTCTGATCTAAGCTAATTTAATCTAATTCTATGCTATTGTAATCTAATGAAAACAACACATCTAATCTATGCTAACCCGGGGTGTATTTCTTCTATTATGCGATCTAAAGAGATTTCAAACAATAACTGGTAATAAAGATAATTCAGCTATCATAAGAATGGAAATCAATTAAGATGAACCACTTTGCATAAAAAGTTAGGCAAAACAGTTGTGAACAACATATCGCATAATAAGTTATTCATATATCAAACATAAATAAATGACTCCACCGTACAAAAGTGCCAAATGGTAATTCACACATTCATGCAATAACATATAGCCAACTAAAAACTGTATATCACTTCAAGAATATAAGTAGAAATGGCCAAGAGATAAAAGTACCATTTATGACTGGTCCTACTCATAAGCTTCAAGTAATAATGATTTATCTCTCCTTGTTCTGATATCTACTAAGAGTACAAAAGTACAACATCAGTAGCAGACATCAAATGCAAAAATTAATAAACCTTGATCCATTCATTCATCAAAACCTCCTCTGAGGGTGCAGAAGTGCATGTTTTGAGGAAGAGTCGGCTGGTCGTCTTCTGCTTTTGTTTGAGCTACGAAAATAGAAATGACAAGTGCTGGCACCTCTTTTTAGTAAACTGGAAGATTTTTTTGAGAATTATCTTCTGGTTGAGCGAATTTACTGTGTGTATGCTTGGTAATAACCCAGATTCCTCTTAGCTACCTCTGCTTTTGCTATCTAGGCTTCCGGACTCGTGGATGACTAAGCAAGTTAGGGACTTTGCTTTCTGAACAATTTTCTTAGCGATGCGTGATTAGCGCTAGGCGCTAATCGCGCATCAAAAACTGCCTCCGTTCTTTGATCTAGGCCTTTCTGGTGCGTTTTCCTTCTTTAGCGCTTTTTCCTTTACCGGGCATGAGCTTCAGAATTTTGTAAACATGCTGCTTTTGTGAGTTTCTTGACCTTGAGTGTCGAATCACCTATTGATATCAGTATCTGTTCAGTAACACTCTGAAATCTATGTTTCTGTTGTATGCGGCATCGAATATGAGAGCATCTCTTCTCTGTTCTCCGAGCATTGGCACTTTCCCCTTTTTCCTTAGATGTTTCCTACAGTTCACGCAAAGGAAAAAGTAATGATAATAAATTTTGACATGAAAGCTTCAAGTTCTACGAATGTGTAAAATCATGACACCCACAGTGGACTGACTCTTTGAAAAACACAAAACTGTCCTTCATGAATACCTTGGCGTACATTCATTAATTTTCTTTAAGCTGTGCGCTCAATTTTTGGTTTAGTGACAGCTTTTCTTGGGTGCTGAGCCGAGGGAAATTTGCGATGGGTGATTTCTGCGACTCGCAAATCGCAGATCGCATTGATTACAGAACGCAATTATCGCAGATCGCCTTTATCGCAGTATCGCGGCATCGCATATCGCTGCAATTTGTCAAGTTATTCGTGTGCTGCTTATGCGACGTTGCGATATGCGGTATCGCATATCGGCCAGCGGAGATTTTCTTAAGATTAGTCATTTATGGGCGCTTCTCAATGTATGCGATGTGATGAATTTCGCGCCACTTCTTCGCAGTTGTTTTAATGTGCTCATAAAGGAATGATTGAATCTTCTCCGTGCGATGTATCTTTCAGGAGTATAATACAAATTTTTTTTATAAAATCTTTTTGGATTTTTTATTACTAAGGGTCCCCACTTCTTTAGCGTTATTGCTAATACTAAAGAAGGAGGGGAGTTGTTGGTGGTCACAACAGAAATGAAGACAAATATGGGTGTAAAACATCCTTCATCAATCTCATAAAGGTTTCTAGTGCATTACATAAACCAAATGGCATGACCAACCATTCATACAAAAATTGAATTATTTTGAAGGTAACCTTCTAGGTGTCTTCTTCTTTTATGCATACTTGGTGGTATCCCGATTTGAGGCCCAACTTGGTAAAGTATTTTACATGTTGCTATAATATAATAGAACATTGATTATGAGATGAGGGTACCAATTATTGAGTTTAATCTTGTTTAATTTTGTAAAATCAATGTTCATTCATTAATTCTCGCCCTTCTTTGATACAATTATGATGGGTGAACCATAAGGTGAGTTGCTTGGTCAAAACACACATTGCTCTAGTAGTTGTTGTGACTACTTCTTCACTTCATTTGCTTCTAGGATGGACTATTGATACACCCCAATATTAGGAAATGGAGAGTCTAGCAATAATTGTATTTTGTGCTTCACTTCCCTCTTGAGTGATAGTCGTTTATGCTTCCTTGAACTCTCCTTTTTATACTTGTAGCAACTCTTCAAGTTGATGTTTTTTCTCTCTAATATGCCCATGCAATGATGCATTTACTCATATCGATTCACCATCCAATTATTTCTTTCTTAATAAAAGTAAAACATATTTCTTATTGGAATTGATTCAATTCTTGGTTTGGTTGGCATTGACCAGAGAGATATTTTACTTTCCCTTATGCACATTGATGATGTAGGGACTTCCCATCCTTGAATAGGTGGTATTGGTTGGCTTTCTACATTGAAATTGAATACCTCATATACATATAAGGGTTTCCAAACATTACTCCACATATTTCAAGGGGTACTTGATCTAGGTGGATATTGGTGTCCACCAACCTATTCCACTTAGACCCCCACTATTGTACCATTATTTCTTTCAGTTTTCGTAATTGTAGCACAATTTACTATTTTTGGCAATTTTTCAAGTGCTAAAATTTCAGAGTTGTTTTGAGGCCCTAAATGGCGTTAAAACAAGAGAAATTTTTGTATTCGAAAGTTATAGTCATCGGATAGATATTTCTAATGAGGTACCATGCACATCAAATGAAGATCGTATGCAAAAGTTACGACCTTGGGAAGTTGATGTACCAATTTACCCCAACAGAGTCCATAGTTTTGGTGCTTCATCTCCTAAGGTTAGGTTTTTGGATGTTTATGGTTTTGTATTGTTTCTCAATAATAAATAGGCCTTCGAGCCTCATTGTAACACAATTCAGAGGCATGTAGCTGCCAAATCTCTTCTTGGAGATAAGATACCATTGCCTGAGCTAGTTTATTTCCATTCTGTATGTAAGCATATTTTTAGTTCTTTGATATTAATGAAATGAAATATTATTTCTACTGCATATCTCTATTTATGTTCATATCTGTATTCTGTTGCATTCCTTCATAAGTCTATATCAGTGGTATCATAGAAGTCTGCTCTTTCTTTGTTTTTCTTTACATGTCCCCAATGAGGTCAGGGTATAAGGAGTTAGGGTTCGAACTGGTTGAACCTTTTCAAGACCAGCCTTGCAAACCCTAACGATTGTTGAATAATCTAGGGAAAAGTAGTGCAATGTGATTCTTCGCTACTTGATGACAATTTATGGAGTCTTTTTACTTTTCTTGTTATCTTAATCTTCTTCTTCTTCTTATTAATGCTTGTGTATGTACTTCATCAAAATGCTACCAAAACAAAAGAACAAGAACACAACATGTTGGTTCTCTGCCAGGGCCAAAACCTCTCTTCTCTTGAGAGGAAAACCATTTAGTGAATTTATCTTATTGAAGCTTCTATTGCTCAATTCCAAACCCTAGACCCCTGACAAGAGTATCCTCCAAGCACAAGTCAAGTCCTTCTTTTTTTCTGCACCATATTCATTGACACTTCTTCTGACACTTTGTTCTTTGACACTTCATCCTCCTTCTTCCTGCACTTCATTCTTCTTACTATGATTCTTGTCTAGAGATAGAAATTCAATGAGTAAGTCTTCTAGATGAGGTGTTCCTCCTCTATCACTTTCTCAAGTAGACTTCCACGTTGACTAACTAGGATCCTTATTGAGATATGAGTGTATAACAATACTGTTGTTCTGCTGGCCTAGTTTCTCTCATGTGTGGGAGGATTACTAGGTTTATATGCCCTTCTCTCCTTTACTTGAGTGTCTTTCTTCCATCATGGAGTAGGAGGCCTTGTAAGCCTAGTTACTACCCCAAAAAATGAAGAATATACAATTGTTATTTCACTGCTGCTATAGCTACAAAATTTCCTTCACTTTCTCACATGTGTGACTATGCATACCCTGGAAAATAGTCCTTTAGACTTCACTGTTCTTCCTCCTTATCTCGCTGCCCTAGTAGACCATTTTCCTTGGATTTCTTCGTTCTCCTAGTACTCTTTCTCTTGCAGATTTCAAATCTCAATTGATGCGTTGTCTTTGGAGTGGACAACCTATATAGCTAGAGGAGTTTCCCTCCATTTAGGCCGACTAGTTCTCTTAATTGTAGGCCAACTTTGAGGGTAGTTTGGTTGCTGATTTGTTGAGAAGAATTCAGATAGTTTCCATGGTGATGTAGTATGCTTGAAGGAGTGATCCAGGTGGATTTTGGTGGCCACCCACCTATTCCACTTGGACCCCCACCATTTCCTCTTTCATTTTTGCAGTTTCCTTAATTGTAGCACAATTTACTATTTTTAGCTATTTTTCGGGTCCTGAACTTCTGGAGCCGTTTTGAGGTCCTAAATGACAATATTTTTGGAAACATTGCTAAAATATTGTTATGGAAATCATGATTTTGGCTATAGTCCTCAGATATATCTTTCTAATGAGGTATCATACGTGTCAAAAAGATATAATATGACCAAGTTATGACCCCAAGAAGTTGGCTACCCAACTAACCCAAACGGGGCCCATAAACTCTTGGTGTTACATCTCCTTGGGTTAGGGTTTTGGTTGTTTGGGGTTTTCTCTTATTGTTAAATAATAAAAAGGCCCTTGAGCCTCATTGTAACTCAGTTCAGAGGCATGTAACCACCACTTCCCTTCTCAAAGATAAGCTACCATCTCCTGAGCTAGTCTTATTTCCATTCTGTTTGTAAGCATACTTCAATAGTTTTCTATTAATGAAATGAAGTGTTATTTATGCTACATCTCTGTATTTATGGTTATATCTGTAATTTGTTGCATTCCTGTTTAAATCCAGATCATTGGTATTCGAGCGATCTACTCTTTCTCTGTTTATATTTGCATGACCCCAACGAGGTCAAGATATAAGGAGTTAGTGCTCGATCTGGTTGAACCTTTGCAAGATAAGCCTCGCAAATCCCGACAGCCTCCCATGGTGGATGAAAAGAAATATGAGGGGGTAGAAGATCCTATGAAAATATTGCTTGAAGAAGCTCTCGAGCGAAAAAGAAACACAATGATGGACAACTTTGCGCATATCCTTCAACGACTACCTAGAGGTGACACAACTACATCCAACAGCTACTCTGGAAGCGCCACACCCTTTAAGGTACAAGTTAATTTTGACATTCCCATATTTGAGGGTAGATTCAAATGTCATAGATAAATGGTTAAATATGCTAGCAGGATATATTTTTTTTCATGATTTTTCCAGTCGGGAAAAGATCACTTTTGCACTTCTCAAAGCCACCCCCCATGTCAAGGACTAGGTGGGAACCTACTGCAAGAAGAAGGATGAAAATACAACCTCACTGTTTTTAGCCACACCCACTTGGAATTCATTCTGGGATGCCATCAAGGAGAAGTACTACCCTGTCAGAAGCTATGAGGATAAATACATAAAGTGGACCACACTGCGGCAAGGAAGGGACCAAGATGTGCCAAAGTTTACCAATATTTTTCATACCCTTCGCACAAAGTTGGGTATCAAGGATTCTGAGTGGAATTTGGTACTCAAATACTGCGACTGCCTACATAGGTACATCCAGGATGAGATGGAGTTCCTAGACATCTCCTCGCTTGGCATGACGTACCGATACGCTGTCAAGATTGAGTAGAAGTTTAAACAAAAGAAGTGAGACTTTGGATCTGTGAATACAAAGAACAAAGGACAAAGCCAAGGCAGGGTGACCCAAGACAACCCGTTGAGGCTACAAGAAAATAACACTACCACAAAGTCAATGAAGGACACAGGAAAGTGGTGTGAGTTCCATAAGAGCCCCACTCACAACACAAGTGAGCGTTGGACCAAGAAGTCGTTGGTGGCTGAGTTGAAGGCTTCAGAATCAGATGCATGTTCTGACCCTGAGTCGGAACCCGACAAGAGGAATGATAAAGGGAAGCAGATTATTGATGCAGATCCCAATGCCACTATTGCCACCACCAAGATCTAGAAGAATGAGCCTGAAGATCGAGAGGAAGGGGAGCATATTTTCCACTCACAAATGTGGGTGAAGGGTTCGCCGTTGCAATTGATTGTCGACAGTGGTAGCCAAAAGAACCTCATTTCAATAGAGGTCATGAAGCGGCTACGCCTATTGACCATACCACACCTATTGCCATACAACATCGGGTGGCTTCACCAAGGACGAGATCTCCGAGTCAGCCAGTAGTTCCGCCTTCCCTACAACATCAGGCCCTTCACAGATGAGGTATTGTGTGATGTTGCTTCTTTTGATGTTTGTGATGTATTATTAGGAAAACCATACTTGTGGAAGAGACATGCTGCATATAAGTCTAGACCTCGCTCTGTGATTATTTATTTGGGTAATATGTTAAATAGGATATCAGAGGTATCCCCACCTACCGCCACCTCTTTGATCTTTGCTAAGAAATGCAGTAAGATCATCTCCTAGACTAGGAAAATTATTTTCTTTCTGGTTCACTCTTAAAGTAAGGGGAAGATCATAGCCACATCCATGGCCCCTAGGAAGGGTTCCTCCACGCAACATAAGCAGGTGGATACGGTCATGAAAGAATATAGGGACATCTTCTCCTCACCCACAGGGGTACCGTTGCACTATCAGGTCAAGCATTCGTTTGATATGACTCTCGGAGCACCTCTACCCAACAGGCCGATATATCGCTGCTCCATTATGGAAAATGGAAAGTACAAATAGTGACATCATCAACATCAGGTGCCACACAAGTTTTCGATGGGCAACAAAGTCTGGTTGCATTTTTAGAAAGAACACCTTACAAGAGCCCATCAGAAGCTCAGACCACTCTGATATGGTCCTTACACCATTACCATGGCTGTGGGAAACAAATATTTGGAACACATCATTCCCCCATTCCTGGGCTTGCACCCAGTGTTCAATGTGAACCGCCTTTGACCATGCTTCCCACTGTTACTGGACATGTTAGAGATTGTAGAACAACTTACTAGGGACCAAGTTCAGCAGAAGTTTCCCCATCTCATGGAGGAACTCAATGCAATGGGGACCGTTGCTTCTTAAGGGGGGAGGAATGATCCAAGTGGATGTTGGTGGCCACCTGCCTATTCCACTTGGACCCCCACCACTGACTCTTTTAGTTTTTTCTGTTTCCTTAATTGTAGCACAATTTACTATTTTTAGCATTTTTTTTTCGAGTCCTAAACTTCTGGAGCCATTTTGAGGCCCTAAACGATGTTTTTATGGAAAACATTCTTAGCGATTGCAATGGAAATCATAATTTTTGCTATAGTCCTAGGAGATATATTTCCAATGAGGTATCATATGCATCAAACAAAGATAATATGACCAAGTTACGACCTCGGGAAGTTGGATTCCCAACTAGCCCCAACGGGGCCCATAAACTCTTGGTGTTACATCTCCTCGGGTTATGGTTTTGGTTGTTTGGGGTTTTATCTTATTTTTCAATAATAAAAAGGCCCTTGAGTCTCATTGTAAATCAATTCAGAGGCATGTAGCCACCACATCTCTTCTCAAAGATAAGCTACCATCGCCCAAGCTAGTCTTATTTCCATTCTGTTTGTAAGCATACTTCAATATTTTTCTATTAATGAAATGAAGTGCTATTTCTGCTTCATCTTTGTACTCATGGTTATATCTGTAATTTGTTGTGTTCCTATTTAAATCCAGATCAAATAGTTTCTTGAAGGTGCCATTGCATAGGAGTAGACTTGACTTTGCTTGGAGGTTTTCCCTTTGACTTTAATATATATTTATACATGGTGTAACATGCCCTTAAGGCCTTCAATATTTTATCTTGACTATTTGACTCACCTATAGCACTTTGACATGTGCTAGACCTACTTCAATGAGAAAGAAACTCATTTTCATATATTATAACAATAATATTTCTTTTTCTTGAATAAGTACAAATATCAAAAGTACATTTATGAAGACCGAACCTAGTTACAATTCCTTCAATTCTCCCTCTTAACTAGGGAGGTATTCATACAACATTACAAGGTGTTTGGTTATTATCAATCTTGAAGAATTCACATAAGAGAAACTGGATTAGAAATCCATCTGTTATAACATCATATCCATCAACATTTTCATATTGCAAGGCCTTGATTAACAATTGCATCTCTTTACAAGACCATGGGCTACAATGTTGGTGAGACCCATGATTTATAGACACCTTCATCATTGTCTCTCGAGGTACATACCCATCCAGGTGTTCTCCGAGTATGACCTTCTAGGACTATTCTTATCTTGGGCTCCTAGCCCTCAAAGAATATCAGTCCTCTTTCTACTCTTGTCTTGGATGCCCTACACATCCTCAAAGAGTATTAGATGCCAAATGATTACCCAATCCTCCCATTCTTTCTTCCCAAGTGAAGACAAGAATGTTGTGTCTATCTTGTGCCTACATTTCCATTCATGGCCTTCATCTAGACTTATGGCTGTTAGTCCTGGTCTAGTGCATGACCCATGAAATGGAAAACACAATTGTCACTCCTTTGTAATCAGGAGTGATCCAAAATTCCCTCCTGATCTGGGACCTGTGAGATCTCCCTCTTAACTGGGGACCCTTTCCTTCATCAACAAATTCTTCTTCATGGGTCCTTCAGCTACTTGGTCTCCTTCCTTTCTTGATGTCATGAAGTCTTTGTTCGAACTTCTTCTAGGTAGGGCACCATCCATCGATCACTTTCCTCCCCGATTTTTCATGTCATTTATTCCTTCGAGGAAAGTGGCTTTCATGTCATACATTAGGTTTTCTTGTCATCTTGGCTACTCCTTTGTCATCTTGTCCATGCTTCAGAATATTCTTCTCATGGATGCTTCATTGTACTTGCTTGTTTACATGCTTCGACCTAGTAGCCCATCATGACTTCCTCCTGATATTGCTTCAACATTGCTTTTTGTTGGATGGTTTCTTCATCATGACATCTTCATAGAGTAGAATCATATATCTGAATCTTTTATATATCCAAGGCGTTCATAGGTGTCAAGGGTCCTTTCTTCCTTTATCAGAGTTGTCCTGACTTCTTTTGGTAGATATCTTCAAAGTATTTTGTCAGACTATGATTCTCAGTGATCATGGTGTTCTTCCGCAAGCTTGATCTCTTTCTTCATTTGCTTCTTATCAGATAGATAATTCAACCATCTAATGCTTCCTGTGAGAGCATCCCTTCATTGCTTGCTTCCTAGACTTGTCAACATTTATTCTTGCTTCTTAGTCAGCAATCTTATGCTCCTTATGTGAGCATATTCTTTTGTTGACCTTTATTGCATTGTAGTACATGCCTTCAAGCATGTCCTTGGTGAAAGAGATTCCTTCATACTTGATCATGTTATATAACTATTCCCATGACTCAATAATATACAAATGATAACATGACTAAAATTTGATGCATACATACCTCATCTTGATTCTCCTTTGATCATCCTTTGGTGTGACCCTTCTTGCTTCATCTTAGCTTGCTTGCATATCATCATTTTCTTGAATCCCATGAATGGGATTCCCAATGAGACATCTGCATTGGTTCATGAACCTTCTTTTGAAAATTCGATCATAGGATCTTAAATATCCTTGCCTTGAAAATTTTTCTTTTCCATTGATGATGGAGGTCTTCTAAGATTCTTAATCATGATCAATTTTTATTTCATCGTGGATGAGGTCCTATACTAGGTATGCTTCTTCTTCATGAATATCTTGAGCTATATCTACCATGCTCCTATATTCTAGAGGTTATTTCTACTCATTCATTTTTGTTCTTATCATAAATGCTACATCTTATGAGTATCTAGAACATTATGTACATCATGCTGCTAGATCTTAAAGGATGTTTCTAGCCATTCATTTTTAATTTATTCCTACATGCTCCTATCCTACTCAAAACTTTGAAAGAAGACTAGAAGTAAAGAGTTTGACCTAGTCATAGTAGAGATTTGTAGGATCTTCCTTCTTTTGCTTCTTTCCTTCTTCATTCACCTCTTGATTCAAGTGAGCTTCTTCCCTCTTTCTTTTTGTTGTTTTTGTCCTTCTTAAGATTAGGACAATTCCATTTGTAGTGTCCATATTATTGGCATAAAAAACATTGGATTTTGGATATGTCTTTTTTGTTTGTTCTTCATGGACTAAACTTGCCAAATTTACCCTTTCTCTTGGCCATAGTAGCAATGCTTTCTCCTTTGATCCCACATCTTCTTTTTCCTTGAGTCTGGTTTCATCTGTCCTGCATAGAGACCACATTTCACTGAGAGTGGTTTCTTCCTTCTTGGCATATATGCTCGATGTGAAGTTTCCCCACTCCTCAGGTAGAGCATTGAGTAATACAGTTGTCGTTTCTTTATCAGACATGACTTCCCTAAGCTCTTGAAGTTGATCTCTCATTTCAGATATTTTCATGAAGAAGGGAGTTATTCCTTCATTTGTTATCTTCACCTTGTACAATTCATTCGTCAGAGATATTATTTCTCCGGTTGTGGATACCAAAAATAGCTCTACTAGCTTATCATAAATTTCTTTTGATGTATCAAATTTGGAGACATAGGGAATGAGAGAGTCTTTGATTGATTCTATCAAAATCCTTTGAGCTCTTGTCTCATCCTTATTGTACTTGTCTAAGGCTTGAGTCTGTTCCTTAACAGGAATAGCAATATTCCCTTTGACATGTTCTAGGAGTTCATTCCCCTTGAGAAGTAGATCAGTCATCTTCTTCCATGCAAGAAAGTTATTGGTACCTACCAATTTATTGCTTTATTTTCAAAAATACATTAATTATGTTTAGAAGGGGACATGTACTTGATAGATTTTGAGATGTAATGGATTTGCTTCCTCCTTGAAGGCTTGATGGCTTGTCTTCCCTAGATCTTGATGTTCTTCAAGTTGCCTTCTCCAAGTGGACTTGCTTGATGATGAGATTGTAGACCCTTCTTGTCCTTGAAGTGATTTGAGACTTATAGGCTTGATGCTTCAACTTTGTAGATGCTTCCCCTTGATGAGTGTTCTTGAGTTGCCCTTTCCTTGATGTGTCACGTACGCTCTGATACCATGTTTAAGAATCTAGGGTGAAGTAGCGTAGTGTGATTCTTTGTTACTTGATAAAAATTTGTGGAGTCTTTTTACTTTTCTTGTAAGCTTAATCTTATTCTTCTTCTTATTAATGCATGTGTGTGTACTTCATCAAACTGCTACCAAAACACAAGAACAAGAGCACAAAATGTTGGCTCTCTGCCAGGGCCAAAACATCTCTTTTCTTGAGAGGAAAATGCTATAGGATAAAATTCACGGTGTATGGGAAATGGAGATACCCTCAAGGGTCTTCTTGGGACCCTTGGTAGACTATAAGATTATCTACAACCGCCACAAAGTTACATGCATGTGCATAAACATTAACTAACTATCAAAGCAAAATAGATGGATTACCTCAAGCCTTCGTGTAGATTTGCTGGAGAGCACAATGAAGCTAGGTGGAAGTCCCCTGAGCGGGCTCCAAATCAAGTCCTGCACATAGAAGAGACAAGCATAATCACAACATACAACCTTGATAAATAATACTTGAATACATAAAAGACTTCTAGTTACACATAACTAAGCTACTCATGCTAAAAGGTATTGGACAAACAAGCAAATGAATGATAGTACCAACACCATGGAGTAGAAAGTACAACTGCAATTCTATATTAATGTCAGAAGAGTGATTACAACCATCTGTTGCATTAGCCTTCCCTTACCCCTCCAGCTTCCCTCTCTCTCTCCCTTCTTACCAACTTCTTATGCTTAGATTTGAGACTATTCTCAACAATCAAGTAAGCTATCCTTTCAAATGATTTGACCTCTTTCAAATGATCTGACTTCCATCACCATAGCCCTAGATTTTCTTATGTAGCAATCAAGTTAGGGTTGTGAAGTTCCTCCATGAGTTCCTTAAGGTAAAAGCAATGAAGTTTCCTTGCTTTTCTTGAGTATATTTAGGAGCAAATATCTAGATTTTTATGATTCAATTCGATCCTTTGACCTTTAGAACTTCATTAGGATCCACTAAAGTTGTTCCCAAACTAGCAACTAGAGTTAGTAGGGTCACTAACGTTCCCTTAGGCTTACATAGAAGCTTTATAAAGCAGGTTGTCAGTGTATAGCCAACGTTAGTGTGGAAACAAGGCATGTGGTCTTGGTCTTTGCTTCAAATTTCATGTCTTTCCCCTCTGAGCTGATGAGGGGGTCATTTTTCTGTATAACAAATGCCCCCTAAAATGTGAGATTAGAGGCTGTGACGATGGCCAAAATACTTTACTTAACTGTAATTTTCCTTCTTCGACAAAAAGAGAGAGAGAGGATCAGAGATTTGGGTGGTATAAGAAACCTGATACAACACATATATATAAAGCTACTAAAATCATGTCCTGAGTCAGGCATTCCCATGCTCAGTAGCTATGTCAGAGTGATTTTCTCATAAAAGAGATATGACGATGTTGGCCTCCGATAAGCATAATGCGGATCTGGTGTCATAATAGGATCATTCTGATGAGCTGTCTCCAAAAAATAATATACGTAACTTGGGAGAGGAAGCAAGGCTGATTGATGCAAGCCTCTACCCAAGGTCTTTATTTCTGCTTCACCAAAAAACATAGATCGATACATGTCAATATATGTGTTGATATCAAACATGCACGAAATCATCTGATTGCCAGTCAATAATGGAGACTATTAACAAACGTGAGGAAGGCCACAAATAATGGTGATGGTCTCCAAGATGCACAGTACAATCTAACGAGTGTGAAAGATGTTTTTGTCATCGAACACCTGTAGAATTGCTTAACCAGGAGCCAATAATGAGAACCCCTGATCAAACACAAGGTGACTTGCCACTAATGTCTGCAAGTACCAAGGAAATGAATGTGTTTCTGGGTTGTCTTCCTAGATAGAGTGTTGAAGTCGATAGGAAGATACCTGTTGAAAGGTAGGCAATAATGTGTCCTACATCAACTGACACGAAATGGGAGAAGAATGATTTGTTTTCTGAGGAATCTTTGAGCATTGGGTCTAAACAACAGAGGGCATGATGAAAGGACATGCTTGATGGGTTGATGGAGGAAAAAAAAGGTTAACCCTTGAACAATAGAAGGCATGACAACGGTTTTAACCATGCAGCACTAGACTCATGAACACCAAAGAGTGTTAGGATACAAAGATGTAAGAACATCGGGGTATTTAGGCTAAACTCATAGGATGATAGGATTCATATTGAGAGGCCATCACAAGGAAGGTTTATTTGAGGGAGTTCCATGTTCAAGGGAACGATTGATTCCAAACCATGCTTTATAATACTGAATGCAGTTGTATTGTCTACTTTCCCCGTCTGATTAGTTTAGTGAGTCCAGACGGGTAAACTCATCGATCTTTTCATATTTTAAGAGTTTGAAAAGGATCGTGAAAAGAGTGACTCTATGCCCTATTTGGTTAGTTTAATGAGTCTAGACAAGCAAACTCGTCGATCTTTTCATGTTTTGAGAGTCTGAAAAGGATCGTAAAAAGAGCGACTCTATATCTTGTCTGTGTAATTTAATGAGTCCAGACTAGAAAAATCGGTGGTCTTTTCATATTTAGAGAGTCTCAAAAGATCGTAAAGAATGACTCCATGGTGGTCCCTTTGTCATAGTAGTTAACCAGGTGCGACAAAAGGTTAATAATATACTAGGATCGGTTACTTTTTTGTGAGTTAATCTATTGAATCCAGATAAAGAGAAACCTATGTTCAATAGATGTTGACCTCATTTTGTTACGAGTACAAGGAGACAGACTAAACTCGTTTTTCGTCGTGAATTTTTAATGAGTCACATGATGACAAACTCAATACCTTCATCAAATTTTAACGAGTCAAATGAAGAAAATTCAAGGTATATTTTTTAGTTTATTGAACAAGGAAAAAGAGGTAAAATAACTACTCATTCCTTCTTCATAGATTTAACGAGCCCGAAGAAGGGGAAAAACTTGGGGATTTTTCGATTTAAGAGTGAGAAATGGTCCCAAAAAAGCAAGTGCTCTTGTTGCTGCCGTAGATTTTTAATGAGTCCGGTGACAAAAACTCGAGATTTTTCAGTTTAACGAGCGAGAAAAGTACCTAAAAGAATGCTCGGGTTATCTTTATAAATATTTAATGAGCCTAAAGAAAAAACTCAGGATTTTTTCAGTTTTATGAGCGAGAAAAAAGCGCCTAAAAAGAATGCTCTAATGATCTTTTTCAGTTTAATGAGCTAGAAAAAGAGCGAAAAAGAGTTGCTCGGACCGTCGTCGTATGTGTTTAACAAGCCCAACGATGACAAACTCGGGGATTTTTCAGTTTTTGAGAGCAAGAAAATATCCCATAAAAGAAAAGCGCTCTTTTGAGAATTGCATGCAACTTTTACTGCTTTTCATTCCTGAGGGTACTTTCATCAAAAGCGGAAAAAAGTATAAAAAAGCAGCAGTTCCTATCCATATGGGTTCATGCATGATAAAAAATCATGGGGAATGGACTACTACCTCTTTGATGATTTCAAAAAATCATGTCTCCAAAAATAAATATAAGGAAGTTTTTTGAGCTTTCACATGCATTATTTTCACTATTTGAGAATTGTGAGAGCATTTTGGAGCTAAAGAGGAGTATATTTTCTGCGAATCATTGCAGGAGATTCGGGCGACCATTAGACGTGTCGTCAGTCCCAGGTAGAGGCTAAAACCTTTATCTATGCATTGCTTAACCTTTCTTATTAGTTTATGGGGTGGAATTTTGCAGATCTGAGGTGCCCTAAAGCAGCATTTGTGCACTAATGCCCTCTAGCAGGTTTGTAGGGAGTGTTAAACACCCTATACGACCTACTGGAGGGCATTAATCCTCCCTGTGTACCACTGGGGGGTGCGTTAGAGCTTAATGGCACATTTTATAACCTCATGCAGTGATTCTTGAAGCTGTATTGCCCCATTTTGACTGATTTTAGGGTTATTTTGTGCAGGTTTCAGGCCACAATTATTAGCACATGGAGAGAACGGGCCCATGATAGCCAGGAATTGCTGATGCAAAACGATCCAACATGCATACTTGCATTGCACCGCTGCGGTTTACCGAAGTATGCAAAGTTGGAACTGATGAAAGGGTAGGAGGATTTATTGAGATGGATTATCCAGCGCTGGGATGAGCACGAGCAAGTGTTCAGAATTGTAGATCATGAGCTGGCTATTGACCGTGATGACATATATTTTTTAACTGGTCTCTCGTGATGTGGGGCACAGGCAAACCTCACCGGGGGAAGGCCAGATCCACGATCTACCCTAGAGCTGGTGCAATCCTACTGCATCCTTGAGAGTGGACTAGTCAGCAACAGAGTCCCCATAGAGAGGATAAGGTCCAGGTCTATGAGGGCCATTTTATGGTTGATTGTGCGGTTGGCGGGGTCAAAGAGTCCCCACGTTGCAACAAAGGCCCAACTATTGCTTGCAGTTCACTGTGTCCAGCCACAGATGTTCAACTGGTGTGAAGCAGTGCTTTGCTAGTTGAAGGCAGAGTTAACGACATGCAAGATTTGAACCCAACACAATTTTGGGTATGGTACTCTCATAGTGTCATTCATTCTTGAGAGGGTACCTGTTATGCGCCCAAGGATGAGCTTAGGTTTCTTTGATCCGAGGGAGCCGAGACAGGGGTGATGGTCATCACTCGATCCTCGCACAGGAGGAGGACCAATCCGGCATTTCTTCGAGGAAGATTTCTTCCAGTGGCTTTGTGGCCAAATTGTGATGATTGATGACTATGCTTATGAGGGCATGGACTTCACCAGTGACCCTGACTTGATGCTGCCACCTGGGACCAACTGGGGTCCTCAAGGTGACAATGATTTTTTGAAAGTACTTCAAGTATTGTTTTAGCTTTTTAATGTTTATGTAATGTTTTTATAGGCGAAATAAATACTAACATGAAGCTTTATTCTTAACACAGATGTGGCACCATTACGACCTGCAGGTGAACCCCACCATATGCGACGAGGAGGCCAACTACCTGCTGGGGGGGTGATGCCGACAGTGTTCACGAGGTTCTGAGGAACCTGGAGGGCTTGAGCATGGGTGTCACCCCTCTTCCTATGAGGGAGATTCCCGCTCATATGCAACGGCACACAGTCGGTGTACCTGAGCAGTTTCTGGTTCCTCTTTAGAGGATAGCTAGAGAAATTTTAGCATTTCAGGAGCAATAGGCTCTTTTTAGTAGGTGCTTTGGCGTAGCCAATGGGTGTTTGTAGCTGGGCTTAGTAGCCATTTTGTACTTAAAACATCCAATTTTTGAAATATTTCGATGTAAAAGACTAGATTTTGATCTATATATATACAAACATTTTGGTATTTTGATGGTGTAAATGTTTTTTAAATGTTTTTGTAAAAATTTTAACTCAGTAAATTTTTACTTTTCATGCATGCTTCTATAGTGAATGAGATAGATTCCAATATAATACATAGCTAGCTAATGAATCAGCAACCACATTAAATTCTCTAGGAATGTGTTCATATGTGATTATTTCAAATTGACCTTCCAGGAGTTGTATCCTTAAATAATTATGTAACAAGGTTTGATTACGAATGTGATAATGATTTTTCAATTACATAACAACTAGCTGGGAGTCTAACTTGACCACCAGATTGGAGATGTACCTTGATGACACTTCTGTGGAAGTGAAATTACAGACATGTACTTGGCAATATTGTTGCTGGCAGTACCAAGAAAGACTCCTCTGAACAAAATAGTTCCAACTCAAGTGTGTAGATGACCCAAGCAGCTAATGCAATGTTCCGTGTGTGACAACTGGCATTATCCGCATATCCTATGTATGTTAAGGGTAACGAAGACATCTGCATTGCGAGAAGGATGTATGAGACAAATACTCCAATAAATATCAAAACAATCCAATCACACCAAAAAGGAAGCAAAACTTATAAATACATAAAATTACAAAGCACATGCCTAGTGCAATACTAGGAATAATACTTTTTCAGATAGAGCCCATTTCTGGGCTCACCGAGTGGGACTCCTTCCCAGTCCTGAAGTTCATATGCCCCTTTTGAGAGGACTTTCTTGACGATATAGGGACCTAGCCATAAGGGTTGAAGTGTTCCTGCCCCCAAGAGGTCATGTTTTTTATCATAGAGCAAAACAAGATCTCCCTCTTGGTAAGAACAAGGCTTGACCTTTTTGTCATATTGGGTTTTTACCCGGTGCTTCTGAGCCTCGAGTGCCAATTCAACATATCGACTGGTTTCGTCCAGTTGATTGAGGTATAGTAAGCATTCTTCTTCAACAATGGTGTTGGGTAGGAGTTCAACGACTATTTGCAGGGAAGGGATCTGACACTCAATGGGTAAAACTGCTTCTAGGCCATAAGCGAGTTGGAAAGGTGTAAAACCCATGGTACTTTTTACTGAAGTTTGGTATGCCCATAACGCCGAGTATAAAATTTGGTGCCAATTGGTTTTATGATTTCATACCAACCTACGGAACATGGTTTTTAAGATGCCATTGATGGCCTCTACTTGACCATGAGCTTGGGGGTAGTAGGAGGATGATCAATCCTGAAGAAAACCAAGCAGTGATGTTAAATTAGACATCATATGTTCTGGAAATGAGATCCATGGTCTGTAACGATCGTGCTCAGTACACTAAAATGATAGATAACCTGATTGAACAAGAATAGCACCATGGTTTCTCCATCGGCTTTGTAGGTGGGAAGGGCTTCAGCCCATTTTGTGAAATAGTCCACAACTACTATGATATAGTTGTGTCCAGTAGAGGAAATGAGATTGTAGGTTATGAAGTCTATCCCCCGTTTGGCAAAGGGGACGACGGAAATCACCAGGTGCAGTAGGGCCGGAGGAACGTGCATTTCCTTTGTGAACACTTGACAAGGATGGCATTACCGGATGGCCTTGATACAATATTTGAACAAGGTCGTCCAACAATAGCCTACACGCAATATTTGTTGTGCAGTAGATATGCCAGAAAGATGACCGCCACATGCCCCAGCATGGAAGTCATTTAAAATGTTTTGTCTCTTCATGAGTGAGGCAATGTCAAAGAACTATATCCGCACCGCGATGATATAAGGTATCGTTAATCACTAGATAGTGTCATGCTTGGTGGTGGATGTGACGACGGTCACCTGTCGATAGTTTGGGGTGGAACCATTGTGCTTGGAGGTAGACAAGAATGTCACCGTACCAAGGGTCAGTGGTGTCGATAAGATAGACAGCTTCATCTGGAAGAGGATCGTGGGCTATCGATGGGAAGTTCTGACAAAAGTTCAGCAAAGACTAAGGAGTTCTTCGCCTTGGTAGCCATGAAAACCAAATCAAATTGTTGGAGGATCACTATCCATTTTGAATATTTTCCTCCAATTACTTGACGAGACAAAATATGTCTCATGGGATTCTCCAAGGCGATGACAGTAGTCTGTCGCAGTAGGATGTAGTGTCGGAATCAGTTGACAGCAAAGACGACTGCCAATGACAGCTTTTCCACATGTGAATATCTGAGTTCGGGCCCAGCTAGGCCTTTGGACAGATAATAGATCACATGTTCGCTCCGGTCATGATGAGTTTGAACCAAGACCATTCCGAGAGAGGATGGCAAGGTTGCTAGGTATAGAAGAAAGTTGCGGCCATAGTAGGGAGAACTAAGGAGTGGGGCTGATATAAGCGCCTTTTTCAAGGCATCAAATGATCGTTGAACTTGATCATTCCGCAGATATGGAACTCCCTTCTTAAGTAGGTGCATAAAGCCTTTCATCAACTCAACATAGTTTACAATGAACCATCATAAAAATTTTGCTTTCCCTTGCAAACGTTGGAGCTGTAGAACAGATTGTGGTTTAGGCAACTGAGTAATTGCCTTTACCTTATCAGGATCAACCTTAATCCCATACTTGGAGACAATGAATCCAAGTAAGCATCCAGACTCGACAAAGAAAATGCATTTATACGGATTCAGGCAGATATTTTAAAACTAGCACCTAAGAAAGATGGCTCTTAAATGGTTTAGGTGTTGCGTCCATTGCTTGGAATGGGCTGGAAGGTCATCCAAGTAAGCTTGAATGATATGCCTGATATCGTGAAATGTGTAGTCCATGGCTCTTTGAAAAGTTGGTCCAGCATTCTTTAAACTGAATGAGAGTTTTCGATAGGCAAAAATGCCCCATGGGCAGACGAAGGTGGTTTTGTGTTGGTCTTTGGGTTTTATAGCAATCTGGATGTAACCTGAGAATCCATCCATGAATGAAAATGATTCACAACCAACGTAGTCATCGATGATTTGATTGATGAATGGTGTCGGATAATTATCCTTGGGACACGTGGCATTCAAGTCTCTATAGTTGACACATACACGGATGTTTCCTTGTTTTTTATTGACAGGAACCAGATTGGAAACCCATTTCATTAAAGGAATAGGATAGACGAAACCAACATGTAAGAATTTTTCTACTTCGTTTTTTATGGCTGCTGTTTTGCGGGGATGGACCGATCGAAGCCTTTGTCGGACATGTTTAGCATTGTTGTAAATCTTGATCTCATGCTCAGAAATAGACGGATCTATGCCGAGCATTTCCTCATAAGACCAGGTGAATACATTGCGGAATTCCTTAAAAAGATAGCTGAAGCTTGCAATTTCCTCAGGATTGCAATCGGCTCCAATCTGGATGTTTTCCATGATGCCTATCTTGACAGAAATATTGATGAGCAATGTCTTTGAAATATTGCCCATTTTTCCTTCCGCCTCCAAAGTTTGGATAGTCGTATATGGTGAGGAAACAATTTTTGGTATGTCAGGGGATAGGATTTGAAGAGGCATCGTTTCCAAATCAGATATAGAAACACGATGGTGCGAGTCCTCCCAAGGTCTCTGTTCTAAACTCATGATTTCTCTAATAGCTTCGTCTGTAGCTAGGACTTGATTGAGTGGATCGAAAGAAGGAGCGGTTATGGGAGGGGTAGTGGTACCGTTGGCCGTAACCAAAGTGATCGGAGATGCGGATGCAAATTGAATGGATTGGTAGGCCAATTCAGCTGGTGACAGTAGCATTTGTTCTCCGTAAGTGTCAATGTCTGAAGGAGCTAGTAGGATCCATGGATCGGTTTGTTCATGAGGAATAGATGAAAGAATATTGACCGTTTGTGAAGCCTTGGGTGGCTGAAGAGGGAAACAACCCATAAGGGAAGAAGCTTTCAGTAGACCGATACTAATACTAACATAAGGGTCAGGTACACCACCTACTAGGGGTACAGAGTCGCTTGGTAACAGGGAATAATCAGGGGTGCAGAAGGACAACTAGTCCACTGTAACTACCTTTCCATCCAATGGAAATAGGATGATGCGAAAGATAGTAGATACAATGGCCGTCATGGCATATGTCCAACTGCGACCCAGCAAAAGATTATTGTCTAGTTTTTTATCTATGACTTCTATGTCCACCGTTACCGTTTTCCCATACAAAGTGATGGGGTAGCTAGCTAGGTATCCTTTTGGGATGAAAGTGTGGCCATCGAAAGCTTTAAAGGAATTCGACGGCGGGGATGGGGTTGGAGAACCCAAAACGAGCCAACATGAAGTCGACATGATGCAGGTAGAAGCACCTTCGTTGATGATAGTTCTGTGTATACCTTTACCTTTCGAAAAAAATTGCACTTGAAATGCAAGCTCGTGGGAAAGGGGAGGTTTACACTTTTCCATGTTGAAAATTACAAGCATGGAATCCTGTGGGTCGATACCACCAATAGCTGAAAGCAAAGCTTTCCTTTGTGCTAGACATGTTTGTAATACTTCGAGCGCCGACATAGCCGATGACACTTGCACCAAGTCTTCTACAATGCTATAGTTTTTGGTGGCACGTGCAAATGTATTGTGCATTGTGCGTCAAAGTGCCCCTTTAGGGGGGCAAATCACAAGGTCAGAAACCGGACTTTCAATATGCAAATCGTTGGGCGGCAGTGGGTTTTGACTTGAGGAAGGTTCCTCTGCATGAGCGATAGGAGCTCCATAGGATTTGGCTCTTTTTTGTAGATATACCGTTTCAAAGGTGTAAACAGTAGAAGATCCTTCACTAGTTGAAGGATGTTACGAACCACTGTTGCCCCCTTGTGGGGTTTGGGGTTGGTTTGCAAGGTTTTGCTACTACTGAGTGGGGAAAGGATTATTAAGGACAATGGGGGTCCTACCAGTATCCTTTTTAGTAATGTAATTTGTGCATTCCTAAAGACGTGGGCAACGATAGGTCATGTGGTCTTCACCACAGATTTTGCAAGGGAATTTGGTGGGTTTATCCTTTCCATCATCAAGAGGCACAATGACCTTCTGCTTTGGGTTGTGCTGCTTTGTTGACTGCTTCTCAGAAGGAGTGGTCTTTTTCTTATTCTTCTTGTTCTTACCATCGGGTTTTTGCGTAGACTGCACATAGTTTATCGCGGTGGTAGGAAGAGCAGTCGATTTGGTAGAGGGGTCCATTGACATCCGGGCAATGTGACCGCTGACTTGTTTTATAGCAGGCACAGTGGTTGCGCCGATAATCCCATCGGCGTGCCTCCGGGGTGTTGAGTAGCGGAAACATTGGAGTTGCGAGGGGCATTGGGGATTACGTCGTAAAGAGTGCCAGACTGTTAATATATCAGATCTAAGTGTTGGGCACGACATATGGATTGGTCTTATGTGACTGCACCACCTAAGGTGACATCTTTAGTGATTTGCAGGAGTAGGGATTTGCAGAACTAGTCCGCTAAGAGATAGTCTGGGAGGGGAGCTTTGACTAACCTCTGCTTATGTCTCCATTCATGTATATGATCAGAGATGTGGGTGCGGTATCCTGACGTAATGAAGTGAGCTCTATCCCAGTGTCATAGTGGATGGGTAGATGGAAGTGCTTTAAGAATTCCATTGCTAGAGCATCGAAGGTATTTACTGACGCGCACGGTAACTCAATGTACCACTTAGCTGCGTTTCCAGTGAGGGTGCGGGGAAAAAGACGTAACCAGACACTATCATCCACCATGGAGTTGGAAACACACCAAAGATGATAAGTGGTGATATGGGTGCCCGGATCCTCACCTTGTTTCCCTTCAAACTTGGGGATGTCTGTTGGTATTTTATGCAGGATTGGCGGCCAAAGTAAGTTATGATAGATGGGGTCATTTGTAAGTTTGTAGAAGTCGGGGATATCCAACGTTGCCAAGAAAGGTAGAGTGTTTGGTGCCCCCAACTCGGACCAAGGCGATGACATATGACTTGAGGATATTTGCGGTCCTCCCATCGTTTGAGTACCAATATTATACATAGGCTGCGTGGTATAGTAGTTACCTTGGGGTATGGCATTGTAGTGTGGATTTCCATGGGGAATGTGATGTTGGGGTATAGAATTGCCCCTAGGATAAGTAGTGCCCCCTTGACTCATTTGAATTTGTGCGTAGGGTACCCCCAGGGATTGGTTGGGACCTCCTCGAGAAGTCCCGCCCGCCACAAAACTAACCATATCTCCTTGATGGACATAAGGAGTGCTCATGTCAATCGATAACTGACCATGCATCCCTGAAAATGGAGGGGGAACTATTACGTTCCTGACCGGTATATGCATTTTGGGAGTGCCCCTAGATACTTAAATTTGGGGGGTTGAACTGTACAATGGATGCCAACCATATTGTTGGTTGAGGGGACTCGCACTAACCATGCTATATTGAGCGTTATAAGGAGTGCTGTATGTAGAACTTGTCAAAGGTATAGAGTTTGACACTAAAGGGGTGGAACCCGGCATAGGCTGGGTGCCACTCATGGAGGGTGTCATGTGAGGGTTTGTACCTGGGACAAATAGGATAGCAGGGTTCACCATCAATGGTGTGGTGGTGACTGTCGACTGGGGAAGTGGTGGGGGACCAAAAGTGTCCACAAAGTTCCACGACTCATTAGTCATCGACGGGATGGATGGAAATGTTCCAACTAAAGAAACAGAGAGCATAGGTGCCACGGGAACCAAGAGTGGGTCCTGTTAGAGCCTATATTTACCTCAGGCTGAAAAGGTAGGATCCAGGGTCAACATCAAACCATGCTTAGCCTCGTAGCTAGCCCTACGAGGACAGGAGAGGGCTCTCTCCGGGTCAATCTCAGCAAAAGATAATCGATGGGGCTTAAGATGACTGAAATAAAAGCTAATTTTAGGCTAGGTATGAAGTACAAGGCTTTGATTTGATTTTTTGGGGGTTTTGTTGGAATCAAGGGAAAGGCAGATTTTTGGGTGCGGGGATTGAGGCTCAGTTTTGCAGAGATCTCGATGGGGCAAGGTAGGCAATCATTTTGGCACTCAAATTTTAGTGAGATGGAGGGAAAAGATAGGTGAGGTGATTAAGAGGGCAAGGGAAATCAAGAATCCTCCCCAAATAGCTGAAAACATCAAACAACTAAAGCAAACTTCAAGTAGAGCATTGCACTTTCAATGAATTCTACTTACACTCTTATTTGTTTAGTTCAGAAGAAATAAGATAGATGATGGCATACATAAAAAAAATTCACAATTATAAAGAGAAGCACTGTACCAATACAAATTTCCACATGAATCCCAAAGAGTGCTACAAATCCTAGTCTCAATTCCTTAGCCAAAATACTGAAAATGAATGTACAATGAAGCTCAAGGCTTTTTGAAGAGTCCAACCATGCTAATGACTGAAAAACAACATAATATAGACAAACATAGCTCATCCTTGTCTCTAGGGGTTTTTCTCATGAGTTTAGGAGCTGATCCAACTGATTCTAAACTGAGAACTAAAAACTAGGCAAGATAACAACATGCCTCTAAAAGCAAGGGACTGATTCATTCAGTTTGAAACAACCTCTAAATTGGTGAATCTACCTCTACAAGTGAAAATACAACATATTTACATCATAATCCATCAAATTTCATCAAATTCCATCATAAATTTTCCATTAGGAAAGGGAAAAAGTCAAACTAGGCGAAACTGGGCGAAAAACAGAGCAAAACTTGGTCAAAATGGCAATTTTTCCTCTATGCGCCACGCCTGATTCTCTATGTGTAGCGCCTGTTTGGACCCACTTTTGGAGGCCTTCCCGGTGTACAAAAGAGCTCCAGGTGTGCTTTCTGGAAAGGTCTACCTATCTACTTTCCAACCCAAGTGGAATTTTTCAGTTTGGCCTCCATTTTCTCCTCTAAAAGTCCATTCTCCCAACACTGCTTCATGTGTGTCAAAATAGGGGTAGTGAGGTCATTTTTTGAGTGTTTTTTGACCTTTTGAGGGCTCAAAACCTGCCCAAATTTCTTGGCCATAGGTAGGCAAGCATAAATTTCCATGAAAAATCTAGATATGCAAATTTTTTGTGATTTAGAGCCCTCTAGCAAAAGTGAGCGCCACGTGGCGCGACACATAGGGAGAAAAACTCTGTTTTTTGTGCCAAAAATTTACAAAAATGCAAAATTGCTCCAAATTTCATGAAATTTAGGCTGAGTCTTCTCTATCAAGTGCTTTGATGGGCCAAGGAAGCCTTAGCCAAGATTTGAAGTCCTTCATCCTCTTTTTGCCTTTTTGATGCTCTCTTTAGCTTTTCTTTCAAATTCTTGATTCCTGCTTTGCACACCAAGTTCTGGGACAAATAATGATATGACAAGTTTCTGAGCATATTCTTCTCATTGATGGCCTTCTCTAGTTTCCTGTCCAAGTGGATGTTGTCTCTTTCAAGCCATGACTCCCTATCTGCGTTGATCTCTTGCTGCAATGAAGTGAACTCAATCCTCCTCCTTGGCACTTTGGCAGTTTTGCCGAATGTTTTGTAACTCCATCACCACCTGCTGGTCTTCAAGCTGCTTGTTCCTCTGCTCCAAATACTGTATAGTCCACTGGGCTCTATCCAAGTTGGTGGACAAGGCATCAATGTCTAAATACTGCTCCTTGATGATCTGTCTAAGATTTGCAATTTTTGGGCCCATGTCAATATCATCACCCTCAATGAGGATGAAATCAGTCTCTCGCTCACCTGATGGTCCTTCCTCCTATAGAGGCCTCTTGCCTGGGTCCTGAACCTATTGTGTTGATGGAGGAAACGAGGCCCCTTCCGTCCTGGGTGGAGATAACACTCGCTTTGCTGTTGCAAACAACCGTCTAGTGCCTCTCTGATAAGAGATGAGCACCGACACATTAGCAGTCTCATGGCCCTACTAATAAGAAGGTCCACTTGTCTCGTGCCCAATGTCTGAAGGTCCCTGTGAAGCTCTGAAAAACTCATGAGAGATGAAGTCATCCCATGTGATGCCCTGTAAACCAAGCTGATGAACGACCACAATTTTTATGAGAGAAAAATGATAAAGATTGTTAAACTGCTGCTGAGTGGTCTTGTGTTGCACAAGGGTGGTCATCCTTTCTATGTTTCGGCATATGAAATAAGGAATGTTCATCATCCGTACCTGAGTGAAATGCATCAGCAGCCTGATGTGATAAGCATACAAGCCGGAGAACCGGCCCTCACAGGTGAAATACTTCATGATGAGTTTCATTAAAGGAGCATACTCATCTTTGAGAAACCGAAAAGGAAACACTCCCTTAAGCTACCTCAGAAAACCAGGTTTGATGTATGGTTCATAGTGTTGCCGGCCAATCTTTTGTCTCTTGTTCCATGGTTCTCCAATGTTTGGTATGCTGGTTGCCAATGAAATGGTTTCTGGTGTTAATGTGAAAGTAACACCAACAAGAGTGGCTTGATCACCATGCAAATGCAACACAAATAAGCGGTCCAACTCACGATGAAACTGAATATGAGAAACCTTCTCGCAAAATTCATAACATGACTGATGCTGGAAAAAAGAGAGGGTAAGAGGGCAGGCCTGCAACTCGGTAAGAGTGGTAGGTTCTTCTTTGATATGTCTGTCACCTCTATAAGGCCTCCTGGGTGCATGTCCCTCCGTGGGTGAATCACTTTGGGGCTCTTCTTCATAATCATATGAAGGATCAGATGCCATAACTGCTGATGGACAAACTGCCTTGAAGAAATAGGTGTTGTTATGTCAAACTGTCTTGGACTGCCTTTGAAGATTGTTTGACCTCTGCTACCAAGGGAAAACAATGAAATAAGGGACTGTTAGGAGAGGGAAAAATAGTGGGAATTTTGGGACTGTTGGGACAAAGTTAGCTAGGGAAAATATGGGATGTTTTGGAGGTTTTGTATAAGGTTAGGGTTTGATTATTTGTTAAAACACTCACCACATCAACCATCATAACATAAACAACAGAGGTGAAGCTCAACCTACTTGGAACAAGGCAAATTCGTGCGATTTTTGTTGGAGATCGTCCTAGTGTTTTTCGGGCTTCCTGGCTGTATGTGCCATGCAGCACGCCCAACACGCCACGCCCCACCTATGCGCCGCGCCCGTGCTTTTTAACAAAGGGTTCTGAGGCCCAATGCACTGCGCCGGTCGATTTGGAGCGATTGTCACCCAAAACTCCCACAATCACTTTGCTTTGTTTTCTCTTGGCTCTTGGAGTGCAAATGAGTTTCAAACACTTGGAGGAATGACTTATACATGAGCTTTTCAAATCTAATTTTCCAAAACCCACTTTCATAATGTTTTGTCTTTGAATCTATTTACAAACTCTGTTTTTTGGACCTTTTCACTTCTTTTGAACTTCATGATGAATTTAATGACCTGAGCTTTGCTTGCTTTGCAATTCATGGAGCTTCTGGGGCTAAGGAAGGAAACCAGGATGCAGATGAAAGAATTTACAATGAGAAAAACAAAATTTCCATGATTTTGTACAATAAATACTAAATACTCTATTTTTTCCTCAAAACAAAGTTTTGAGGAAGAACACATTTTGAACACTTGATGATGAATTTTATTGATTTTGAAACATCCTCATAGACTGCTGGCAATTATTGGACATTTTAACATATTTTTCGATAAAACCCTAATGAAACCCTAGACCTATTTGACAATGAAACCCTAAAGACAACCTTTGCAATTTTCAAGATAAGAAAGACTGTATATGGTTTTTTAAATGAACAAACATGAGCCAGCAGGTAGGTAACATGAGGGAAACTGGAGGAACACCACTGCCGTCAGATGATCTATGTGCCTAATGGAATGCAAATGACTGGGTGGGATACCTAACATGAAATGAAACAAGAGGATTTGATCTCTGACGGAGGGATGACAATATCGACTCTAACAGGTCCAACGGATTCGTGAGCGGAGGGTTAAAGGGAGGAAGAAATCCTTCCGTAAAGAAATCCTTCGGAAAACTTGAATCGTTGGTTGTCCAAACAGATTCTGTGTGAGATCTAGGAGACTAATTTCCTAAAGATGGGGAATCCGGTTCACTAGAGCTCAACGGATCTTCCACAATGAGTGGAGGAAGTACTAACATTGTCTATATTGACAATGAGGGCCGGATGTAGCCACGATGACTGTTAATTTTTATCAATAAATTTTATCGTGATATTTGTAAAGTATTAATGATAACACACGGGTACCTAAAAAATATAAAAAATACACTAAGTTGATCAAACAGCAAACAAAGGGAAATGACCATGTCTGATAAGCATCGATCACTGGAGATGAAACCCAGTATCACAATGAATAACAGAGAGGGTTGGCCAAATGTACAGCTACGGTTACTCTAGACCTTCGCTCGAACCTCAGATTGAGGGGCCAAGTACTCTCGTGAAGACGAGCACCCTCCCAAAAACTGAAAACAGAGTAGGTCTATCTGTGTTAGGTACCAGGGAAGCCCACCCCAGTCACCTTGTGTAAGTCCCTAAAATCTTGGCCACTAAGGATACCTCAAATCACAGACACTACTGGGGGGGACATAGTCACGGACAGTATGTTGTGTGGGCAGGATACCTGAGTCCCCGACTCAGCTTGAAACCTCCGAAGGGATCCCCAATACACAAAATACCCAAAGGAGTTGCAAGTGAAGGTGGGCTACCTTCACTTACAGTTCAATGTTGTCTCGTATTTAGCTCTGCTTTGACTAGAGTGGTCCTGGTAGTATGAGTGCAGAAGGAATTTTTTCTCTTTTAATGACACTAGTTTTGGTTTCTGATCTTGGGAAGTTTACTCACACTGCCTATCCCAAGATCCTAGCCTGAACTAATGTTTGTTTGCTCAATAAATAGTTACTGATTGATTTTAGGTAAATTTTAGGTGTACTTTTTTAGTGTCCTCGGTAGGGGAGTTGACGTATGGAATGTGATGGGACTCTGACTCAAAATCATGCAAAAGACAATGCTTAAAAAATATTCAATTCGATGAAAACAAGTTGTATTCTACAGGTGAAAGTATTTCACATATTCATATTTGTTCCATGCATCCTAGTCATTATAACACATGCATAACCAACATAAATCTTTCCAATGCTTTCCTAACAACTATTTGAAACCAAAATAAAGCAAATTTTAACCAGCTAAGCAGAAGAATGAATAAAGAATGTGGATTTTTCTTTTATAAAAACTGTTTTAAGAAAGAAAAAAAAACTTATTTCCTAAAAAAGATTCTTTCAGGGCATCGATCTTGCTAACAAAATGCAGTTGCAGATCCTTTTTAGTCCATGAGTAGGCTTCCCATCCCTTTGAGTTTACAGACACGACTATATGTCAAGATTTGGGGGACTAACGCTCTGTAGCAGTGGCCATAGAGAGTTACTGGGTCCACTAATGCTCTGTGTGTGCAGACACAGAGCTTTATAAAGCACTATTTAGTTTGCTAACTTGCATTAGTGTGGGAAAATACCTCAAAACAGGGCTTTTAGGATCAGATTCAAGGCTGAATATATGAAGGAAGAATGCAGCAAGGCTTTGGTGGGTCAAAAATGGAATGCAGAAGTATAGAGAGGTCTTAGAAGGAGGAGGAAACTGAGAATTGTTGGAGTGAACCGGGAACTAGATGTATAGTCCCCAGTGGAGTCGCCAATTCTACTATAGGATAAAATTCACGGTGTATAGAGAATGGAGATACTCTCAAGGGTCTTCCCAGGACCCTTGGTAGATTGTAAGATTATCTGCAACTGTCACAAAGTTACATGCATGCCCATAAACATTAACTAACTAACAAAGCAAAACAAATGGATTACCTCAAGCCTTTGTGTAGATTTGCTAGAGAGCACAATGAAGCTAGGTGGAAGTCCCCTGAGCTAGCTCCAAATCAACTCCTGCACATAGAAGAGACAAGCATAATCATAGCATGCAACCTTGATAACTAATACATGAATACATAAAATACATCTAATTACACATAACTAAGCTACTCATGCTAAAAGGTATTGGACAAACAAAATGAATGATAGTACCAACACCACAGAGTAGACAGTACAATTGTAGTTCTATATTAATGTCAAAAGAGTGATTACAACCATCTGTTGCATTAGCCTTCCCTTACCCCTCCAGCTTCCCTCTCTCTGTCCCTTCTTACCAATTTCTTATGCTTAGATTTGAGACTATGCTCAATAATCAAGTAAGCTATCCTTTCAAATAATCTAACCTCTTTCAAATGATCTGACCTCCATCACCATAGCCCTAGATTTGCTTATGTGGCAATCAAGTTAGGGTTTCCAAGTTCCTCCATGAGTTCCTTAAGGTAAAAGAAATGAATTTTCCATGCTTTTCAACTCTTTCCCATTTTCCTCCTTCATTAGGATTAGAAATCCCACAAATAGGTCAAACTTGAGATGTTTCCTTGCTTTTCTTGAGTAGATTTAGGAGCAAATATCTAGATATTTATGAGTCAATTCGTTCTTTTGACCTTTAGAACTTCATTAGAATCCATTAACGTTGTTCCTGAACTAACAACTAGAGTTAGTAGGGTCATTAACGCTCCTTTAGGTTTACAGAGAAGCTTTATAAAGTAGTTTGTCAATGTATAGCCATCGTTAGTGTGGAAACAAGGCATGTGATCTTGGTATTTGCTTCAACTATCATGTCTTTACCCTCTGAGATGATGAGAGGGTAATTTTTCTGTATAACAGATGCCCCCTAAAATGCACAGTGTATGGAGAATGGAGATACCCTCAAGGGTATTCCTGGGACCCTTGGCAGACTATAAGATTATCTTTAGCCATCACAAAGTTACACACATGTCCATAAACATTAACTAACTATCAAAGCAAAACATATGGATTACCTCAAGCCTCCATGTAGATTTGCTGGAGAGCACAATGCAGCTGGGTGGAAGTCCCCGACTGTAGAAATTTTGAATAATTTAACACATATTCATAGAGATTATCCTGATCATACAATTATAAGCGGAACATGTATAATACATAATCTCCTCTACTTTGATCATCAATTTACAGAAGCAGAAACATTCACAGGCACACATAGAAGCATCAATCAAACTCATAAACACAGTATGTATCCCGAGGAAAGCATCTCGCTAAAAACCCCACACTATCTGTATATTATATTGATTGAATCATGTAACATTACAAAGCATAATACTTCTCACAAGTATCTCCACCTGTTACACACAATACAACTCAGATCTGATCTCCAAATCTCTTCCACTGCTTGCCTGCCTCCACTGCTCAATACCTGCTCAAGAACTGATGAGAATAGCTTCCCAAACTCGATTTTCACCTGCAAAATAGTCACTCACTCTTTGTGGACGTGAGCAAAGGCTAAAATGTGGGCCAAATACGTGAGCAAACTCATTGGCATACTCAATCCCTTGATTGTGCAAGATCTGATGCACAACTATAGTCACAACTGATAGCAATCTGATTCTCTACCACTTGTCCCTGTTGAACTGAACATGCACTGACATGCAACTGAGTTAACTGATGTATTCATTAGTTGTATTATGAGTTAATAACTTGTGAATTAATTAATAACTAATTCACCCAACTCATCTCTAGTCTATTGATCAGTTAGACTAAATACAACCAGTTTAACAAAGCTAAACTGAACACAACTCCATCAACTGCACCTCCAGTCCACTAAACTCAACTCACTTGAGTTCTAACTGAAGTCCTGCATGCAAATATTAGTCATCCCATAGGTAACCACGTATTTCCTTGTGGGATCTGCATGTACCACATCCGTAGCTCATTCTGAAGTGCTCCAAGAGAATAAGATCAAGTTTATAGTACAAATATTATTGTGAGATAATGATATTTGACTTTTCTATTTTTGATAGCCAGTCTAAAAATAGACTTTGATCACTCACACTGTGATCATTCACATTTTGATCAAAAATAGAAGTCCATCTATTTTTCCCAACTTGACCAATCATCCATAAACAGCAACCTGCAATCCATAGACATGATCCATATGTCTAAAAATAGACATAGTCTAAAAATAGACTTGCGCCAAAAATAGCCTGCGGGCCCACTTAGTGAAGGCGACTCTTTTCACTAAGCTCCATCATCTTGTTGTATTCTCAACAAGCATTTCTTGTTTCACACTTTTCAACACCGACTCCAGATCAAATCCTGCACATAAAAGACATCTAGTTACACATAACTAAGCTACTCATGCTAAACGGTATTGGACAAACAAGTAAATGAATGATAGTACCAACACCATGGAGTAGACAGTACAATTGTAGTTCTATATTAATGTCGGAAGAGTGATTACAACCATCTGTTGCATCAACCTTCCCTTACCCCTCTAGCTTCCCTCTCTCTCTCCCTTCTTACCAACTTCTTATGCTTAGATTTGAGACTATGCTCAACAATCAAGTAAGCTATCCTTTCAAATGATCTGACCTCCATCACCATAGCCCTAGCTTTGCTTATGTAGCAATCGAGTTAGGGTTGCCAAGTTCCTCCATGAGTTCCTTAAGGTAAAAGCAATGAAGTTGCCATGATTTTCAGCTCTTTCCCATTTGCCTCCTTCATTAGGATTAGAAATCCCATAAATAGGTCGAACTTGAGATGTTTCCTTGCTTTTCTTGAGTAGATTTAGGAGCAAATATCTAGATATTTATGAGTCAATTCACTCTTTTGACCTTTAGAACTTCATTAGGATCCACTAGCGTTGTTCTCGAACTAACAACTAGAGTTAGTAGGGTCACTAATGCTCCCTTAGGCTTACAGAGAAGCTTTATAAAGTAGGTTGTCAGTGTATAGCCAACGTTAGTGTGGAAACAAGGCATGTGATCTTGGTCTTTGCTTCAGCTATCATGTCTTTCCCCTCTGAGTTGATGAGGGGGTCATTTTTTTGTATAATAGAAAACCCTTTAGTGAATTTCTCTTATTGAAGCTTCTATTGATAAATGCCAAACCCTAGACCCCTGACAAGAGTATCCTCTAAGCACAAGTCAAGTCCTTCCTTCTTTCTGCCCCTTATTCCCCGATAGTTATTCTAACACTTCTTTCGACACTTTTTCCTCCTTCTTGAGCTTCGTTTTTCTTACTATGATTATTGTCTAGAGATATACCTTCATTGAGTGAGTTTTCTAGATGAGATGTTCCTCCTCTATCAATTTCTCAAGTAGAATTCCACGTTGACTAACCGAGATCGTTATTGAGATGTGAGTGTATAACATTACTATTGTTCTACTGCCCTAGTTTCTCACACATGTGGGAGGATTACTAGGTTTATATGCCCTTATCTCCTTTACTTGAGTGTATTTCTTCCGTGCTAGAGTAGGAGGCCTTATATGGCTAGTTACTAGCCCAAACAATGAAGACAATACAACTGTGATTTCATTGCTGGTTTAGCCGGATACATTCCTTCACTTTCTCGCACGTGTGACTGTGTATACACTGGAAAACAATCCTTTAGACTTCATTGTTCTTCCTCCTTATCTCGTTGCCCTAGTAGACCCTTTTCCTTGGCTTTCTTCATTCTTCTAGTCCTCTTTCTCTTGTGAATTTCAGAGCTCAATTGATGTGTTGTATTTGGAGTGGAAAAACTCTATAAATAGAGGATTGTCCCTCCATTTAAGCCAACTAGAACGCCGACTAGTACTCTTAATTATAGGCTGACTTTGAGGGCAGTTTGGTGGCTAATTTCTTGAGCAGACTTTAGATAATTTCCATGGTGGTGTAGCATGCTTGAAGGAGCTTCTTGAAGGTCTCATTGCATAGGAGTAGACTTGACTTTTCTTGGAGGTTTTCCCTTAGAATTTAATATTATTTATACATTTTGTAACATGCCCTTAAGGCCTTCAATATTTTATCTTGACTATTTGACTCACCTATAGCACTTTGACAGGTGCTAGACCTACTTCAATGAGAAAGAAACTCATTGTCATATATTATAAAAATAATATTTCTTTTTCTTGAATAAGTACAAATATCAAAAGTACATTTATGAAGACCAAACCTAGTTACACTTCCTTCAACAACGACCTCCCATGGTGGAAGAAAATAAAGATGAGGGAGCATGAGAACTCTTCAAAATATTCCTCGAACAAGCCCTCGATCGACAAAGGAACACATCATGGACAAATTTTCCCAGATCCTTTGGTAGATGCCCACAGGTGATGCATCTTCATCTGACAACCACTCTGGAGGCAACACTCCTTTCAAGGTACAAGTCAACTTTGAAATTCCCATATTTGAAGGCCAAATAGATGCATAGGCGATAGATAGATGGTTAAATTTGTTGGAAGGTTATTTTTCAGTTCATGATTTTTCCAATAGGGAAAAGATTACTTTTGCGCTCCTCAAAGCTACCCCCCATGTCAAAGATTGGTGGGAGACCTAATGTGAGCAGAAGGATGAGAGGGAATCCTCACTATTTTTATCTGCACCCACTTGGACCTCTTTTCGAGACTCCATCAAGGAGCAATATTACCATGTCGGGAGCTATGAAGATAAGTACATAAAGTGAAACACACTACAGCAGGGAAGGGACCAAGATGTTCTGGAGCTCACAAATATTTTTCATACCCTTTGCACAAAGTTAGGTATCAAGGATTCTCAGTGATATCTGGTACTCAAGTACCGCGATTGTTTGCAAAAATACATCCAGGACGAGATGGAGTTCCTAGACATCTCCTCGCTTGGCGCCATCTATCAATACATTATCAACATTAAGCAAAATTTTAAATAGAAGAAGCGAGACTTTGGATTTGTGAATTTGAAGCAAGGGAAAGGCGCTCCCAAACCATAAGAAAAGGACAAATCCAAAGAGGGGTGACCCAAAATAACCCGTTGAAGCCGCAATCAGAGAGAAAAACCACCAAGATGAAGAAGGACACAAGAAAGTGGTGTGAGTTCCATAAAATCCCCACTCACAACACAAGTGAGTGTCGAGCCAAGTAGTCACTAGTGGTTGAGCTGAAGGCTTTAGAATCAAATGCATGTTCTGACTCTGAGTCAGAACACGACAAGGGGAATGACAAAGGGAAGCAAATTATTGATGCGGAGCCCAGTGCCACTATTGCCATCACTAAGATCAAGAAGATTGAGCCCAAATATCGAGAGGAGGGGGAGCATCTCTTCCATTCACATATGTGGTTAAAGGGTTTGTCGTTGCAATTCATTTTCGATAATGGGAGCAAAAATAACCTCATTTCAGTAGAGGTCATGAAGCGGTCGGGCCTATTGACCACACCACACCCGAATTCGTACATCATCAGGTGGCTTCACCAAGGAAGATATCTTCACATCAACCAACAGTGTCACATTACCTACAAAATTAAGCCCTTCACGGATGAGGTATTGTGTGATGTTGCTCCTCTTGAAGTTTGTGATGTATTATTAGGTCAACCATACTTGTGGAAGCATAATGATGTGTATGTGTTGAGGCCTCACACTGTTATTATTTCTTTGGTTAATAAGCTATATAGGATACCGAAGGTAGCCCTGCCTATTTCCATCTCTTTGATCTCTGCTAAGAAATGAAATAAGATGATCTCCTAGACCAGGACATTTGTTTTCTTTATGATTCATTCTCAAAGTAATGGGAAGATCGTGGCCACATCCATGGCCCCGGAGAAGGGTTCCTAGATGTTTTCCCACCTTCAAGACATATTATTGTGCTACTTGGGCCACCTTATTGTTCATTCAAATGAGCATGCCAAGCTGATTTGGGAGGCACACTAGACTCAGCTCGTAGGACACTTAGGCGTGGAGAAAATTGTGCCGTACTACAAAAGTACTTTTATTGGCATAACATGATGTTTGGAAATATATCAAATCTTGTACTACCTGTGCCATCACCAAGCCAACCATGAAGAAGCAAGGCTTGAACACTCCCCTGCCTACTCCTAGCCAACTTTGGGGATCCATCTCCATGGACTATCTATTTGGCCTCCCTTCTACCAAGCATGGTAATGACTGTGTATTTGTGGTTGTGGACATATTTTATATGATGGTTATATTGGTGGTCTGCAAGAAGAGTATCACAACAAAGGACACTGGAAAACTCTTCTTTGAACGAGTGTGGGTACATTTTGGGTTCCCGCATACCATTATATCAGATTGGGATAATAGGTTCTTGAGCACATTCTGGTCAAGCCTTTGGATGTTATTGGACACCAAGCTCACCAATTCGACTGCATTCCATCCCCAGACTGATGGCCAGACAGAGGTCGTCAATAGGATGATAGTCCACATAATCCGCATGTACAACTCCAAGAATCCATGAACCTAGGATGGGAGCCTTCCCTATGCGCAACACAGTTATAACAGAGCTCTCCATAGATCGACTAGTCGCAATCCCTTTCAAGTGGGTCTAGGACTTCAACCATTGTGTTCGATTGATGTTTCCATGCCTCATACAAATACATAGAAAAAATTCATACATGTACTGCTTGAGGTTGATAAAAAAACCAGATTTATTGAACGCATCGAGCACATCTGCCAATAAGTTCACGACATCTTGGAGAAGTCCAATGCCAAGTACAAGCAATGCCATGATCAACATTGGGTTCCACACAAGTTTCAGGTGGGCGAAAAAATTTGGTTGCATTTGCAGAAAGAACGCCTTATCGGAGCCCATCATGTTGAAAAATGTAACTATGTTCGATCTTTAGTAATGTACTTGAGTCATCATGTAATGTACTTGTTAAAAGAATAAAGAAAATAATTAATATTATGATTATTGTGACTTATTAAAGCATGGGTTTCATGCTTGGGTTTCCATGTTTTAGGTCAAAGTCCCACTTGAGGAATTCTAGGATTTATTCTGAGTCTATAGAGTTATTGTACATTTAAAGAGAACTTTCTGGGGCTTTTGAATCATGTAAAAAGGTTAAGTATTGAGTCAAATATGAATTATGTAGCTTCCACATGATATCGACCTAAGAGAAGATCAAGTCAGCCTAAGGAACCTATTCGACCCCACATGAAGTCTATAAAAGGAAGCTCATCAAATTCATTTGGATCATCATTCTCTCACACAAGTTCAAATTCTCTTGTAGCTAGGAAGAAGTGTGAAAATCTCTTGTAGGTGGGTAGAAGTGTGAAGTTGTCTTGTAGTTGGGAAAAGGTGTGAAGTCTGTTGCTAGAGAGCCAAAGTGAAGGCGAGTTTGGGGAAATCTAAGGAGAGAAGGAAAATCGAAATTTTGGTGTTTCTTTTTCTCTATTTCGTGCTCTAGATTTGGAGATCGAAGTCTTCCAAGTTTGTCTGTTCTTGGAAGCTGCTAGTTGCCGTAAGTTGCTGCCTAGTCAAAGAAAGAGGTCAAAATTCTGGGAGGCTGACTTGTTGTGGAGGAATGGTCTTGTCTTGGTCTAGGGCGAAGAGTCTTAAAGAATACTATTGAAAGGAAGAATTATCTTGATTGGGTTTTCCCCTTGAGGGGTGTTTTTCCCTAGTATGTGTCTACATCTTATGTCTATCGTTTTATGAGCTACTGATTTTGGTAATTTCTTGATGAACTAAAGATATAAAGAATAGTAATAATCAGAAACATCAAAAGTAATTATAAAGAAAAAGAAAATCTTTCTGATTTTCTAACATGGTATCAAAGGTTTAGTGAAGAAGGAAGAAAAAGGCAGTCTCAAGCGCTTGATCCATTCATAGGGACTATCTCCAGGAAGGAGTCTATTATATTCAAGAAAGATGTCTAACTCAATCAAGGGTGAGAAAAAACTTGAAGGAGCCTCTATCTTTAGGTCCTGGAAGAAGAGGATTGATCAAATCCTTGAAAAGAACAAAGTATTGGACTTGGTAAGAGGAAATGTAAAGAAGCCTATAGAAGAATCCAGTGATGCTGAAAAAGAAAAATACAGGAAATTAGAATTGGTGGCCATAACTTTGATGGTAGAAGGAATAAAGTACAATCTTGTCCCATTCATAGCTAACATCGATCATGCTTAGGAAATGTATGAAGCCTTGTCGAAGCTATTTACTATTAATAACATTGGACAAGTAGAAAGATTGAAGAATGAGTTGAGGACCATGAAGATGACTAAAGGAGATACCGTGACTACCTTGTTTGCGAAAATAGCTAGACTTAGGGATGATCTCTTGGCCATCAATGAGATTGTTCCAGAAAAAGAACTTGTGATCACTTCTCTATTAGGATTGCCACCCTCTTGGGGTGTATTTGTTGTAGGTCTCAATAGTGGGAAGGTATCTCCCACCTTTAAATAATTATGGACCACCTGTAGTCAATAAGAACTAAGGATATCTATGGTTACCAATTTTGAAGGAGTATCAAAATATTATGTTGCTCATCATAAAGGAAAGAGATCGAAGGGACCAAGGAAGAAAGTTGACATGTCCAAGATAGAGTGCTATCAATGTATTTTCATGATGATGAAATCCAGGCATGTATAGACGTGTCCTCTTGGTTGAATCCCTAGCTTGGTCTAGGTAATATGTATTAATTTTGTTTGACACATGATATGATTATGAATGATTATGAACTCCTAGATATATGTGTTGACCTTGTTATTGATGGTCATAAGTCTTAGGATTTAATGGAAATCCTTATCTAGATTCTAGGATGATGATATTTGGAAATCTAGGGTTTTGTAGCTAAACCCTAGTGAAGTTAAATTGTCTAGTAGATGTGATATAATAATTTGAAATCTATCAAATGATTGTTGAAAATGAAAATCTAGGGTTTTGCAGTTAAATCCTAATAGTAACATTTTCTAGTGTGTGTAATATAACAATCTAAGGTCTATGTATTTAATGATTGTCGAGATTGTGAAAATGGAATTCTAGGGTCTTGGAGTTGAACCTTAGTCAAATTAAAATCTTTGAAATATGATTTAAGATTGTTGAAATTGTGAAAATGGATTTCTAAGGTTTTGGAGTTTAAACCTTAGTCGAACTAATCTCTGATGGATAATAACTATATGATAATTTTAGCTTTGTGAAAGATTGTTGAAATTTGAATTTTTGGTTGAGATTGATGATTGATCGAAAATCTAGGGTTTGCAACTAACCATAGTGGTAGCTCGTCATGTTAATGACTAGTTGATGGTTGATTGAAAATGTAGGGGTTGGAACTAACCCTAGTAAAAGCTAGTCATGTTAATGACTAAATTATGATTGATTGATTATTTTTATGATATCTAGGATTTGTATAAAACCCTAGTGAGAAGTCTAACATATGAATTTTGAAAGGTTATTATATGCTTCATAGATCTATATTTGTATGAATTGTTGCTAGGGTTTGGTATATGTTGTAGTAAGGTATGTCATGCCTTTGGAAGTAACATCAAAACCCTAGATGGAATGAAAATTGTGATGAAGTAGTCTAAGGTTTGTGACTAAAGTCCCTAGCAAGATGTTGAAGAGTATATGTCTCTTGTCTGTAATTAAGTATGGGTATCTGATATGTATAAAGTTGAAATGATTCCATTATTCTAATATGGCTGACATTTTGCTTCTATAAATTTGATTGTACTTGCTATTTAAGTTGTGCAGGTACACAATCTTCGACTTGGTGAAGATGCTCAATGTGACAAGCATGATGAGAATGATAATAACTGTGATGAAATGGTTGGAAGTTGCGAAATGTTTTCTGATGACAAAATAAGAAGTTGATATCCTGGAGGAAGCTTACATAGATGAGATCTCCCTAAGATTAACAAGGCATTTGGATGAAGAGGTGCTTCCTGGTTGAGAGGGAGGGCATGTATTGGTTTTGATTGAAAGAATGCATTTAAGAGGATGTGTTGCTGGATGAGAAGTAGGAAAGAAAAGGATATAATTGAGGAATCTTCTATCAAAGATTTAGTAGAGAGTCCTACTATGGATAGTTGAGAAGCAACATCAAGTTGTCTGAAAATACCTCAGAGGTTTGTATTTGATTATGTACATATGAAATTATATTATTGATTGGGGTTATGTTTATACAAGTGAATCTATCGATGGTTTTGATAGCATGCTGGTAACCAATTAGGTTGATTTGGAGAGATTGGTCATTCTTGATATGTTGGATCAAGAGGTATTGAGGCTTTGTGAGTGAAGCATTGCTTGGGCTTTGTGTTGATGTATGAGTCCCGAAGTTGGAAATATGGAATTGGTTATTGAGCTCTATTTTGGATACACACCTATATTTTTGGGTTGATGGTTATCAAGTAAGCCTGAGGTTACATAAAGGGGATGAAAGCTTGAGTCCATCTTAGTCCCACCTGGATAGATTGCCTTGGCTAGGAATCTAGTCCATGGAATTGCGGTGCCTAAATGGTCGAGTGAATGTTTGGATAGATTTCCCTGGTTAAGAATCTATTCCATGGCACTACGGTGCCTAAAGTTCTTCATGGTTAATATAGTTTGAGATCTTCCATTATATGTGTACATTATTAATACCTCCCTAGTTAAGAGGGAGTATTGGAAAATGTAACTATGTTCGGTCTTCAATACTGTACTTGAGTCATCATGTAATGTACTTGTCAAAAGAATAAAGAAAATAAATTTTATTATTATTATTGTGACTTATTAAAGCATGGGTTTCATGCTTGGGTCACCATTTTTTAGGTCAAAGTCCCCATCGAGGACTTCTAGGATTTATTCTAAGTCTATAGAGTTAATTTACATTTAAATAGACCCTTCTTGCACTTTTGAATCATTTAAAAGGTTAAGTATTGAGTAAAATATGAATTGTGGAACCTCCACACGATGTCAGCCTAAGAGAAAATTAAGTCGGCCTAAGGAACCTAATCGACCCCACATGAAGCCTATAAAAGGAAGCTCATCGAATTAATTTGGATCATCATTCTCTCACACAAGTTCAAATTCTCTTGCAGCTGGGAAGAAGTGTGAAAATCTCTTGTAGCTGGGTAGAAGTGTGAAGTTGTCTTGTAGCTGGGAAAATGTGCGAAGTCTGCTTCTGGAGAGTCAAAGTGAATTCGAGTTTGGGGAAGTATAAGGAGAGAAGTAAAAAATTTTTTTTGGTGTTTCTCTTTCTTTTTTTTGTGCTTTGGATTGGGAGATCGAAGTATTCCAAGTTTCTGTACTACTGGAATCATCTAGTTGTCATAAGTTGTTTCCTAGTCAAAGTTGCTGGAAATAGGTCGAAATTTTGGGAGAATGACTTGGTGTGGAGGAAAGTTCTTGTCTTGGTCTTGGGTGAAGAGTCTTAAAGAATACTATTGAAAGGAAGAATTATCTTGACTGGTTTTTCCCACCGAGGGGGGTTTTGCCTTGGCATGTGCCTACATCTGGTGTCTATTGTTTTATGTACTGCTGCTTTTGCTAATTGCTTGATGAACTAAATATATAAAGAATCATAATAATAAGAAACATTACAAGTAATTATTAAGAACAAGAAAATATTTCTTCCTTTCTGATTTTCTAACACATCAAAAACTCAGACCACTCCGATATGGGCATTATACCATTACCATGGCTATGGGAGATAATGATTTTGAGCTTATAATTCCCCCATTCCTTTGCCTACACCCAATGTTCAATGTGGACTGTCGTCGACCATACTTTCCATCATTACTAGACACATCAGACATTGTAGAACAAATCACACCAAAAGAGCTAAACCCTGACTGCATGGAATATGCCACAACTGATCAGATCATGGACATGTAGATCAAAAATGCATGCTAGTAGAAGATCCAACTGTATTGGGTTGTCAAATTTGGCCAGCTCTTGCACCAAGGCAAGTGTCTCACGAGGGACTAAGTTACAATTTTTGTTGAAACTTGAAGGATTTACTAGGTTTTACTGTGGGAATGAAGTTAAAGAAAATAATTAAGTCAATTTGTGAAGAACACAAGATATGCAATTGGTTTTTTATCCAAATAATATTTCCTCAAATTATTCTGAGGACATTAACCAAGCGAGATAAAAGGAACTACATTTATTATAGTTTATTTATGGTCATTATGTAAATAGATGTACTAAAAACTAATTTGTATTCATTTGATGCAAGGAAATTGATTATGAATGGATAAAAATATGGGAAAATCAGTTCGATGGAGAATTATTAAGGAGGAAAATATTGATTCCATGCGAAAGGAGAAATTAAAAATAGTTTGTGATTAAGAGAAACACTCTTCCAAGATTATTTTTGAAACTAACATTTATTTCCCTTTAATTAAGTAGTTAAGAGACATTTATTCAAACAATTATTAAAATTTACGTATAAAAACCATCATTTCGCATTTGATAGGGGAGGAGAATATCTAAGAGGAAATGATTCATGCTTTGGAGTGGTTTGAATACACATGCTATACATACCAGATTCATGAGGGATTCATGATTTAAAGATATCCAATTCTAAAAAAATAATTGTGTTCATTCTCTTTATTTAATTTTGTTTATTGTATATTATGATCTAATTTGGTGATCTATAAATTTTACATGATTAATTTGTAACTCACGTGGTCATTACTTGATTTTCTTGTTCTTCTAGATATGCATACTATTTGAAGTGCTCAAATTGAGAGATTTCTTTGATTTTTTATTAGTTAAATATACCAGTGCATGACATTGATTATTTGTTTATAGTAATTCATTCAGAACAACACATAAATTAAAATATACTTTTGTTTTTCTTATTTTATTGTGTTCACTTAATTAGTTTATATATCTATATCTTGATAAATATTAACAAGTTGATAATTGACATGATCTTTATTAATATGTTGCAATCTTTAATGAACACATTTATTTTCCAATGTATATTGTTGGTAGAATAAATGTGTTAGTTATTTTCTTTGTGTATTGTTTATAAGTGATTCAATACATGATATTGAGTTACCTCATATTTTCATTTAAGTGAATAACATTACACTCGATATATAGAGGTATTTTAGTTTTTACTTTATTTTTTCTTTGTTCATGTTTTAATTTAGTTATCTTGTGTGTGTTTTTTCCTTTAATATAGGTCTGATTTATTTATTTAAATTGTGTACTTTAATTATTCATTCAAGCCATGGATCCTATATTCGCATATAAGTTCCTTTCCCCAAAGCTAAACCATTAAACTTTTCATTCTCTTATCTATAATCAGGCCATATTTATTTATTGATATGGAATTGTTTTATAAATTATATTAATTACAGGGAATACCCCCTTTGGATTGAAAGGGTCAATCTCTATCCTAAAGTGGGAGGATCCTTGGATCCTCAGTGAATGTGTCCTTGGATTGCTCTTTGTTGCTGGAACAATATGGGAACCAATGCTTTCTACCAATTAAGTTAGCCATTAAACTTAAGCCCATGCACAGGTATTCATAAGAACCTTTATTCAATTTTAAATAAAGACATAATATCCAAATAACAGGGAATTTACAAAAA